>JAQJVL010000309.1:447576-776472 GCA_035578905.1 Stictocephala bisonia
CATTTCAAAAGCCTCAAGTGGGAGTTCCAACGTATGCCCACAATGAGAGTTATCTCAGCTTGCCTTTATTATGTATAATGGTCACTCACGAGGGTAATGAGTGACGGGGCTGACACATGAAGTGTGTAGGATTTTCATCTAGTCACTCTAATATAAAGCTGGATTGGAATCATTCACTCACTGACATAAATGTTTACCAACTTCAGAGTGTCGTAAATGTTTATTAAATGTGGTTAAACCTACGGATGACTGCTCACCTTAGGAAATTATTGACTCTGAAGCTGCTGAATACCATGAAATCACAAGTTTTACAGTATCAGTGTTGTTCAAGTCTGCAGTAATCCTTAACCCTGGAATGGTAACCCTATTTAAAGTTACACTACTGGTAACCCTTCGTATATTTTACGATGTGAGGTATCAAGTCTTATAAAAATAGTTAAAAATAAAAATTACAAGTTTTAACAACAAAGTCTTTATTTTGAATACTTTACTAGTCTAAACAAGTACAAACGTTATTAGAATTGATAATAATTAAATCAGAAAAAATTTATTTATGACGTAATGTTTTTGGTTTGTAGTGATTTACAAAAAAATGTTTTTTTAATAATTTTCAAAGTTAAAACCATTTTAATTATGAAATCATTAATATAAAAGTATAAATTTCTATCGTATTCAAATAAATGATTAATAAATATGTAAAAATAGATGGTTTTTATTCCCAAAAGTAAAACTTGAAAACATAAACATAAACATTAGATAAATACAATCATCTGATTATAAGAACACATGCTAATAAATATTAAGTATTCAGAGATATAACAGTCCTCCCTCCTTAATTCACTCTGTAGATTTTCAGATACATTAGTCATAACCGTATCGTTTTACCAGTTTCCTTTGTCTCGTTGATCTTCTCAATTCTGTTGATTCAGGCAAAACTGGTGCGGGTAAAGTGTCAACATTTCCTTTACATAATGCATCATCAGTTTCTCCGTTTCCTTCAGATCGTGGTTGAATGACCTTTTCAGTTTCTTCATTTGTAACTCTCAAATGTCCTTGTGGCTTGAGAATATTTTCATTATTATGTACATTGACTTCTTGGTGATTAGAAGTTGGCCATCCTAGCAGTTTTGGCTCTCCTCTTGAGTACTGGATACCGTCGTCTTGTTGGGTTGTAAGTATTTGATCTACGTGACGTCTTTCTTTCTTCCCCTTGTATTCTATCCAGTAGTGTAAGTGCCCGTCTTTTTCAATGATCCGTCCGTATTTCCACCTTTGAGATTTGTTGTCAAAGTTTCTAAATTGGACCCAATCTCCAACTTTAAACTTCCTTTTAGGATCTTTAGATTCGATGTTCTCGTTAGGTCTTGTGTCTAGTAGAATGTCAAGTTTTGTTCTGATTCTCCTTCCAAGAAGTAACTCAGATGAACTCAGACCGGTTCCAGTGTGTGGGGTTCTTCGATACTGTATTAGTAGTCTGCAAAGTTTTAGGTTGATGTCCCCGGGTTCTGATGACATAGCTTTGAGACCTTTCTTGATGACCTGGACATAACGTTCCACCTGGCCGTTGGATGATGGGTGATACGGTGCCGTTCTCTTGTGACTGATACCATTCAGTTTGAGAAAAGTCTGAAATTCATGCGATGTGAACACTGTCCCGTTGTCAGAGACAACTGTGCATGGCAATCCAAACCTTGAAAAGATGTTTCGTAATTCCTTTATGGTTCTCTGTGATGTTGCTGAGTTGACTGGTTCCACTTCCAACCATTTTGAATAGGAGTCAACTACAATGAGGAAGTATAGATTTTTAAAAGGACCTGCGAAATCAACGTGGATACGTTGCCATGGCATTGTAGGGGGCTCCCAAGGGTGAACCGTCTTCGATGGATTGTTCTGCTTCTCACAACAAGGAAGGCAACTTCGTACACGTTGTTCGATATCACGGTCAATAGTTGACCACCAGCAGTAACTACGTGCTAGAGCCTTCATTTTAGTCATACCTATGTGAGCCGTATGCAGTTCGTCCAGGATAGTTGTTTGATATTTCTTTGGTATAGCAACTCTCTCCCCCCTAAAAAGGCAGCCATCTTGAATTGAGTAGATTGCTGCTTCTCCATTTTTAAGCTGTTTGCCTTTCATAATAGAATCAATAATTTCTGATAATTCTGGATCCTCTTTAGTAGCTATCGCTAGATTTCTTCTTGTAACCGGCATGACTTCCAGCTGTTTGATTTGAAACATGGAGGACTGGTCCATATCATTATCTTCTGGCCGATCCAGTGGAAAACGTGAAAGGTAATCAGCGTTTGCATGTTGTTTTGTGTTCCTGTAAACTATTGTGTAGTTGAATCCTGACAGATAAATAGCGTACCTAAGCATTCGAGAAGCTGATATTGCGGGAAGAGCCTTAGATGGGTTGAAAATTGATGTCAACGGTTGGTGGTCCGTAACCAAGGTAAAGGTTCGACCGAAACAGTACATGAAAAATTTATGTAGTCCCCAAAACAAACCAGTTGCTTCCTTTTCAATCTGGCTGTAATTTGCTTCACTTTTGGAAAGTGACCTGGATGCAAAACTAATTGGTCTTTCAGATCCATCGGGCATTTTGTGTGAGAGCACGGCTCCCAGACCCAGAGGTGATGCATCTGTGCTCAGTATTAAAGGCAACTTCGGATCGAAAGGAACTAACACCTGTTCACTGGTAATGTGTCGTTTAATTTTGTCTAAGGTGTTTTCACAATGACTTGTCCATTTGAATTCGGCGTTCTTTTGTAGGAGTTGATAGAAAGGTTGAAGAATGCTCGCTAAGTTTGGTATAAACCTATTGTAGTAGTTGGCGAGTCCTATGAATGTCCTTAGTTCTGATACGTTTGTAGGTCGTTTTGCTTCACTGATCGCTTTGGTTTTATCGCAGTCCTTGTGTAGACCATTTTCGTCGATTATGTGCCCCAAGTATTTAATAGATTTCTCGAAGAACTTGCATTTTTCCTTATTAAGCCGGATCCCACAGTCTCTAAGGCAATGAAACACAGCTCTCAGTCGATTTAGCGTTTCTGAAAAAGAGCTACCTTGAACTTTGACATCGTCATAAAAACAAGATACTCCCTCAAGTCCCTGCAGTGCTTGATCCATTTGTTTCTGCCAGATAGCAGGTGCTGTCTTGACCCCAAACATTAACCTGTTGACTTTGAAAATTCCCAAATGTGTGTTGATTGCCTGCATTTTGGAACTTTCTTCATTCATAACGACATGTAGGTAAGCTTGACGGACATCTAACGTACAGAAGAATTTCCCTCCAGACATCCGCGCAAAAATATCTTCGATTCTCGGTACTGGATAGTGTTCATCTTGCAGTAGGGGATTGAGGGTTGCCTTGTAGTCAGCGCAAAGTCTCATCGACCCATTAGGTTTTACTATAGGTACAATAGGTGTCGCCCACATTGCATGTGATACTTTTTCTATGATTTTCTCAGCCTCCAATCTTTTTAACTCCTCTTCCACTTTTCCCATGAGAGCATATGGTACAGGTCTGGCACGTTTGAAAACAGGTTTAGCATTATCTTTGAGTTGAAGAGCGCATTCAAAATTAGGAATTGTGCCTACTCTTTTGTCGAAGATGTCAGAGAATTCTTGAAGAAGTCTGTCTAATGACTGAGCCTGTGTTGGCTGAGAAGCTCGTAAAGATCTAATATCAGCCCATGAAATGTTGAGCTTCCTTATCCACTCTCTGCCCATTATAGAATCCACTTTCTGGGCAAGAACGTAAAGATCTCCTTTTACCGTTTTGTTGTCATGCTTTATTTTTATTTGGCACACACCTAGTGGTTTGATTACCTCATTAGTATATGTATGTAGTTTGAGGTGAGTCGGGTTAAGAATCTTTTCAGGAAATAATCTTGTAAAAGTGTCCAGAGAAATTGTTGTGACTGCTGCTCCAGTATCCAATTCTAAATCTATATGTTCGCCATCTACAGTCACTTGTACCATCATTTTGTCGTTACGACTACCCTTATACTGCCGCATGCAGAAAATGTCTTCTTGATCTGATCCGGATCTTTCAGAGTTTGTTGAAGATAAGGCCTGACCAAACTGTTTTTGGCCCTTTCGATTAATTTGTTTTGAAGTTGTAAGACATACCCTTGCTATATGTCCTACCTTTTGACAGTTGTGACAAGTTCTGTTTTTCGCATCACATTCATTAGACCTATGTGATGAGCTACCGCATCTAAAACAGCAACCTTTCAACTTGTTAAGTTTATCTTTAAATGTCGGGTTGGTAACTTTCCTATTTAAACTGATCTTATTTACTCCTGGAGTCGATGACCTATGGTTTTGCATTTGTCGACTTTCCAACTTTGCTGCTTCAGTTGCTATGGCAAGTTTAACTGTTTCATCGAAAGTCATGATTGTTCCTTGCTGTAAAATTCTTTCGCGAATGTCATTATCATTAATCCCTCTTACAAGCTGTGACCGTAGGTGAACATCCATAGTCGACTTGTTACAATCAGAGCACACGAAGTTACATGCATTAGCTATTTGTCTCAGATTAGATATGTACTGGCCAATAGACTCACCATCTTCCTGGAGTCGAAGTACAAAGCGATGTTGTTCTGCCATTTCGCTAGCTTTAGGGCAGAGGTGTTGCTTTAGTAACTTGACGAGTTCTTCATAATTCTTTTCACAGGGTTTCTGAGGAGCTGTTAGTGCAGACAAGGTCTGGAAAATTCTAGGGCTTAAACAATTAAGAAGTATGTGGATTTTATGTGCATTTGATTCATTGTCATCTTCTGTAATATCTTGTAGCTTGAAGAAATTCTCTAACCGTGATACATAATTGTCGAATGCTTCTTCATTTTCATCGTATGGTTGAAGTTGAAAGCCCCGTCCATTGTATCGGCTCGTAGACTGTGTCGGTTGTTGAGGTAATTGAACTTGGCGTAGTGCCTCCACTAATGTGTTGATTAATTCTTCAGCCATGATGTGAAAGTGAATAAATGAACAAATCTAAAAATTCAACAAGAAATCCCAAATCCTCGTCGCCATTATCGTATTCAAATAAATGATTAATAAATATGTAAAAATAGATGGTTTTTATTCCCAAAAGTAAAACTTGAAAACATAAACATAAACATTAGATAAATACAATCATCTGATTATAAGAACACATGCTAATAAATATTAAGTATTCAGAGATATAACAATTTCAACAACAAAAAACATCAATGTCTCAGTCCATCAATGAACACAGATCTCATACTGTCTTTTAGACGTCTTCGCAGCAGGTTTTACACATGTCACCTCGGTGCTGTCATCGTCAGGACCACTGTCATTATTTAACATTATGTCTATTTCAGATAGATGCAAGGCCATTGTTAATCAAATATAGGTCTATATACAACTATTTACATTAATATTGAACTAAAACTACTAATAAACCTAATATTTACAAAACCAAACACTCAGAAAAAAGTTACGGCACTGGTAATCCTTCATAAAAAATCAACAACATACGTTGTTGTGAACAACACGAATGACACTAGCAGACTGCGACAAGTGGATCAAGGTCAGGAAGGGGTGGGGAGGGATGGCTCGTTTGTTCGGTACAGTCGCGACAAAAACCTGCCTTTAATTTACAAAACACTATTTGCGTGCAGAAAAATCATGAAGGGTTACCATTTCAGGGTTAAGCTGTACATGCTCCCTTAGTAGTACTTTATAATTAACCACTTTAGGAGCTGTACTGTCACATTTTGTCATCTAGCTACTAACCAAGAATCAACCAAGAGTCAAAAATTGTCTAAGGTAAGCAGTCATCCTAAGGTTTAACCTAAGCTCATAGAATATATTTTATGTATTTTCTTAAGTAAATGTAGGGTGCCTTAGAGCATTAACTAATGGTACTCGCTCCCAGACACCAGGGGGAGTGTACCCAGACTGTATGAGGGCGAGTGATCACTTGTGAGTTTGTATTTTAGAGGCTATTATATATTAGTCAGATAGCTGTCCTTTAATCTTGGCAATATCTGTCTTACAATTACAATTGACTTTGTTAATAGATAAAGCAGACTATATTGTTGAGGTTGAAGGACAGCAATCTGATTTTGGGATAGCCCTTATTAGCTCTCTAAGAAAAAAAAGTTAATTTATTTCCTCTTTTTCATAGATACAAAATAAATAAATACACATTTCTACATATAAACATTTATACTTAGATACATACTTTATATATACATCATTCCTCTAAATGTGCATTACATTATATAAACCAGCTTGACATAAAGATAGTAATAAACTATTCTAAAAGAGCGAATATATAAAAAGTTCTTATTTGCTTGTGAAAAAGGTTTGACTAATCTATTCAATACAAACTACCAAGTCAATGAAACTTCTTCATATTAATAGCATTGCTGAAATTGTTTTTGTGTTACACTATTTCTAGAATTTTGATTTTGATAGAAAATTTCTCATGATACTTAAAACCTTCTAATCTCAAGACTGGTTAGTTAACCCCTTTAGTGCCAACGTCCTTATATACGGACGTTGAGTATACTACCGAGACTTGCCAACGTCCTCTTTTACGGACGCCGCAAAGACCGCCGAGAATTGCCAACGTCCGTATATACGGACGTTACGGGAAAAAATTCTATCTTCGTTATTTATCAACATAAAACAATGTTTAATATATCAAAATAAACGTAATGAAATGTATTTCAAGGGGAAAATATTTATATATTACTTCAGTCATAGTAGTATTTCTGAACGACACCGATTTAGAAGGCTTTGACTTGAATGCAACAGCTGACTAGACTGAGTGACAGTCTGTAGTTGGCTTTGTTATTGTGAAGTGTTTGTTTGTTAGTATTGGTATGAGTTTGTGGTAAACAAGTGGTGTTATTTAGTGTTTTATTTTATAATAATGGATCGTTCACGATCTCCAGTAAGTGATAACACAGTTCGAAATATTTCGATATATTCGATATAACACAGTATATATCGAAATATATACCCAAGCAATATTGTAAATAGTTTTGTATATTTTACTAATAAAGTTTTATGATATGTGTTCAAATCAATTAGATACAGTTAAATACAATTAGTAAACATTATTTTATAGGTCCAATGGTTTTTCATTTATTAACTTTAGTGAATAGGTCTAATATTGAACTAAAGTTGAAAAAATTGAAAACGCAATATTTTTTAAATTTTATGTTATGTGAACATTTTGCAAAATAACCTTATGAATTTTTGTACACAAGCTGATTTTTAAGTGATCTATTGAACAATACTATGGATATTGGGAAAATAAATTTTTGAAAGTATGATTTTCTACAAGAAACTTGGAATTTTACAAAATGAATTTTGGTAAGTAACAAATTTTATTTTATATAAATAGTTTAGATTATTATAATCATTATTTTTATTGTGTTTTTAAATAGTAAATGTAGTTCTGCATAATATATAAAAAAAATTGGGTCTCTATCTATCAAAATAAAGTTGTAATAAGGTTTTTCCCAAAACATTACAAAATCGCGAAAAATTGCTTGGTATTCTTTAGACATACCCAGTGTTAAATGTCTGGCATTCTTTCAACACACTTTTAGATTTCGGACCGGCACTAAAAGGGTTAAATTGATTAATTCTTAAAATAATCAGATTTAAATACAATGTGGAGAGCCATAGTGATCAGCTTAGCTTTGTGATTGTTGAACTGTTGATGAAAATAAATGAAAGAATTTATTAATTACAATCATAGTTTTACTTGTGCAATACAACATGTCCATTCACATTTTATACTAATTTCATTAAGTTCAGAGAATGAAACTGTTTTAGAAAATATTAGCTACTATGAAATTGTTGCAAAGTGGTTGCTGAATATCCAAAAAGAAAAAAATTAAATGGTAAATTAATGGGTCAGAAAATGTAGTTGACTCAAAATATTGATCCAGTATACTAAAAGGTAATTTTCTTTATTGTACACCAATACGTTCGTACACAATTCATACAAAAATACAATTACCTTAATTCAAATTATTATGGGCAAAATGGCATGATACACAACAAATTAAATAAAATAAAAATTAAGGTCTGTCATAAAAAAAATTGATTTTCATTTAACAGCACAACAGTTTACGAAAATTAGTTTAATTTGTAAGAAGTTGTTACTTGAGTTAATAAATTCAGTGCTAAAATTAGAAAACTTTTTTTTTCATTAATATGATGTAGAACAATTATTTAGGAGGAAATAGGGCTAGGTATCAAAGTTGGATTTTACTAAAATCAACAAATTGGTATGGTATAGTCATCACTAAAGCTGCTTCGCAATCATGGTGAATAACCGTTACAATTTTAATAGTACTAAAGCTATTCTATTTTTCATCTTCACAAATATTAGATTACAATAAATGCAAACATAGAAAATAAAGAAAACTTGAACTACAATACCTCCATGTTGTTAAGTGGAGAGGTCTTTTCATCAACAAAACTATTCCAAATGCTGCCTTTCTGAAAGTTGTTAAGGTCGGAGATATCAGATTTTTCTACTGGCTTCAAATGTGAAGCCTTCACAATGTCTCTGAAAAGAATATGAGTAAATATTCATTTAATTTAAAAGTTTAAAAAAAATAATTTTTAAATTCTTTCATATCTTTATTTCAATATGAAAAATGTATTTATTTTGCTTTAATTTCCCCAAAATGTAAGTTAGAATCTTACTAACACAATATTAAAATAAGCTTTTGGTAGGAATTTAAAAGGATTAATTCTATATCCTGCTTTTAATATGTCCAATCTACCCTGGCACCATATTAGGCTGGATATGACATGTTTACTGTATTTATAACAGTAAATTAATACTTATTTATAACAGTTACAAGATCATCTTATTATAACAAGCAAAGTTAGGCCCTCTCTTTAACTCTTAAAATGGCAAAGTGCAGAAGCCCGCACTATTCTTCTGTGTCTGTAGTGGCAAAGTGCGGTTTCCGCACTAATCCCACAGCCACACTCAACTGTTATTGTAGTACACACCTTTTAAGCTATGGCAAAGTTTTTGGTCTCTATGTAATCTACATTAGATGCTGGTTACAGTGATATGCATTGATCATCGATTAGTTATTTATATCAAATATGAATTAGTGTATGTTGCTAATGTCAAAGACATTCTCACAGTCTTGAGTCCCAGCCAACGATCTGTATAAGAGAACTGGATCGCCAACTCCCGACCCGAGGCTTGCCTCAAGGACGGCACGACGCTACCCCGCCCAACTGGGTGGGACCCCAGGTACTCGCCCCCTCATATGCTATTATTGTGATGTTTTAGGCTACAATGGAATGTTTCTGTGCTGCCAATAATTGTAACAGTTGTTATGTGAAAAACTGTGGAATTTCCTTTCATCGTTACGTGATTTCATATTTATTTTTCTAAATAAATAGTAGAATAGCAAATTATACTGTAATTACATATTTGTTACTATTTTCATGCAAACTTAAATATACCATCCGTCACATTCAATTTAAATTGCCTAACTTTAATTTTTTAAGATATTGCTATTTATGTTTTGTTAACATTAAAATTAAAACTGATGCAGTAAAATAATCAATACACCAACTTATCTGATTTCATCTATCATATACAATCTGCATTGGTTGTATGTAATATCATTTTTCCATTAGATTAAAACTATCAATTTCACCAGTTGCAATTACGGGTAAAGAGCTATTTCATACTATTTGGCGAACACAATGAATATATTCATACTTAGCTGAATAGGAATAATAATAACAATGAAACTGAAAATGCTTTTATTTGGGGTCATAGTTAAGGCTATAAAGTCATCTCTTTCTTAACAACAATGACAATATGAGCAAGACAAAATATAATGTACTGTAGGCATACATGTATATAAAAAACTAGTTACAGAACCCGTGTTCTAGATTTACATTAGGGTGGAATTAACTGTTCGGGAGTTTTAAAGCAATACATTTATAGGCCATTTTAGCAACAGTGATATTGGTGAAGATAGTTGTATAGTTAAATATATAGCATTCATGACACTTGCCAACAAACAAGGGCTACAACTAAAATTAAATAAAAATATCTTATTTAGTAAAATGTAAGATGATTGTTGTAGTATAAATGACTAGAAAAAGTTAAAATTGATAATTTTCATTGTATACAACATTTTAATATAATACTTATCTGTTAAAAGTGGTACAGTTAAAAGTGATTGCCGTTAAATAAAGAGTTCTTTATTTACAACCTTTCATTTTAGAGTAAATAAATATCCATGTATGTTATATAAATCTGTATTATACTGACAATAGGATAATACAGGTTTTACTTAGGATATACGATATTACTAAAGTAGCATGTTATATTGTGCCTTGGGCTCTAAATAATAACGCTCAGGAAGTGTGGCTTATGGGATTTTCAATTTAATTCCTCCTGACAAGTCCCACCAGTCGTGCGGGTTAGAGGTGGGTCAAAGTAACTGGAACTGTCTCGTTGGTACTGTTTCACGCTCGCAACCGCGACAGTTCCGCTACAACATTTGGAACTCCCAGTTCCAACTCCACAGAGCCAGTGATACAGTACCGGCAACGTCAACAGTACCCATTCTCACGGACTATGCAGTTCTTAGAAATAAAACAAGTCTCGACCTGTACTTCTGTAGACTCTTAAAATAATTTAGTAGCCAATACCAAACAGTTGCGTGTGTGCTATCGCTAATCGTAGTATTCGCCCTTTATAGTATTATTGTTATCTTATATTAGTACTAATTTATTATACCCATCACTAAGTACTCTGGCTAAACAATACCTATGTTTCATTGTCACGTCTATTCCATTGTGAACGTATTTTTTACGAAATATTTATTAGTTTTAATTATAAATGAAAGACGAACTCAGTTGAAAACTACAAAAGTTAGGGAACTCGTCTATTTAAATATAAACTATAATTATGTCAAAAAGTGGGCTATATTTAATTTTTTGTTTTTAGGCCTATTTAATATATAGGCCTAAAAATGTTAGCTGCATATTTTGTAAAATAAATCATACTATCCTTTTTTTTATTTTTTTAAATCTTATTATTCCTGAGATTATCTCTATTTTAATATGCATTATAGTAAGCATTTAATTGATATATCCATAAAAATTAACGTTATAGATGAATATTTACATTTATGTTGTATTAAAATCAAACATGTTTTTAACAGACTAAATGTTTATCTTATAAGTACCAAGCTGGAACTGAAATTATAATTAAAAATCCACACCCATTGAGGTACTGTAGAACTGACACCATCAAAGCTAAAAGTACCACAGAGTGTGTCTCATGAGTCATGGAACTGTTTGGAACTGGAACTGTCTCGCGGCCGGCACCGTCGCAGTTGCAGCTGGTTTCCGCATTGGTACTGTTTGGCACACCTCTAGTGCGGGTTGCCTATATGCCGCTCGGACTGCCACACTGCCCCGCCACTTGGCCGGCAATCCAGTTGTATTAAGCTGGCCATTCACTGGTAAGCGATCAAAATTTGTTGAAAATATAGAAGGCCATTTACAATAATTCCAACAACTCCAAACAGTGCGGTGTTGATCGCACTTTAATAAAGTTATTATTTAATTGTTTGTCATTGTTTTAATAAATTTTCATAAATATTAGGCCTAGTGATTTAGTGTGGTTTATTTAACAGTAATTATATTTGCGTATTTGAGTGAAATGGATGAAGAATTTCTCTTATTATCAGTAGCCGTAGCTTTTTTCATTAAGCGCAAAAAACAAAAAAAATATTTTGTCGGTTCCTGCAAAAATATTTGAGATGATTGTACATAAATATTTATTTGGTTAATTTGAAAAATACATTTCCGACTGTCAACATGGATTTGTGCCCGGCAGATCTAGTCTACATTTACATGTAAATGTAATGCAGTTTAAACCAGCTGTTTTTGCGGGCCTCACTAACTAACAAAATTACAGGCACAAATGTTCCTATTGGATGGAATATCTATTGCAGGTATATATAATAAAGGGTAAAACTGATATATTCCACTTTGTTTGTTTGTTATTATTTTCTTTATTTTAATTGTTAAGTCACACATTTAGGTTTAGATGTAATATTTCTTTTATTCAGTAATTGTTTAATTTCATCTTTTAGAAGCGTATTTGATTTGAAATGTATATAGCTTTACTACCATAAATGTTTATTATGTATTTATTTTGTTAATTATATTTACAGCGGTTTTTATTTTTGCGGAGTAATAACGCTAGGCAACCAGCTGACGGTCATGGCTTCTGTGCAGCGGATCTTTCTTTTCTTTCAGACAATTTAAAAACATTGTTTATCCTAATATGATATAATCTGTACATCAAACATGAAGCAACAACAAATTTATTATAAAGCACTTTTATATCTAACTATCTATCTGTATCTAATGAGATACCTCTATAGTTATTATAATCTAACTTATCACCTTTTTTGTGAATTAGCACTATATCGGCAGTTTTCCAGTCCTTTGGGATTTCTTCATTTTTCCAAACACTTCGTATTAAATTATTTATTTTCTTGAGGAGAACCTGCCTTCCTCTAGTGTAAATTTGAAAAAGAAACAATTTTTTGTGTGTTATCAAGTATTTTTCAGCAAATAACATTTATTGAAATTTTGAGTTGAAATTTGTACAATTATTTTTGGTTTAAAGAGTAGATTAATAATATATAAAAACTTCATTGCTAGAGTTTAATAAAAATGAGGAAGTTATGTTCTTTTGTAGAATTTGCAGGCAGTGAAGGCAGGGGCAGTGAGAGAGGAGAAGGGAATGCATTGTTTGTTTGTTAGTGAGACAGGCTCTTTACTACTCCTAGTTACAATTTCGATAAAACCAAGAACTAAATTCCTTTAAGTGCTCGAATGGGCGCCTGGATGAACACCCTTAGCATCACAACTTGATTAACAATTTGATTAACATTTAAAATATTAATACAGTCTATATTAATATTAATACTGACTATTAATGTAGTCAAAACTTCAATAAAAAACTGTTCACAGTACAATGAACTCTCTGAAAAAATCAAATAAAACAAAAATGAATAAATATCCATGTGGAGTTTGTACCATAGGATGTAAATACTCCTCCATATTGTGTAAAAACTGCAAAACATGGTTTCATGCAAAATGTGTTGGCATGTCGATACCTGACTACAAGAGAATATTCAAAATTAAACAGCTATGAAAATGTAAAACATGTTCAACAGGCATAACAAATTAGATAAACAATTTATCAAATACTACACAGATTACTGAAACCGTTTGAAATACTTCAATATCTAGCTGAAGATGGGAATATAATGGTAAATACTCCTGAGTCCGAAGAAATTTTTCAAGCAAGTATATTGATAACTTTGAAGCCAATGTCAGTCTGAGTGAGTTGTCTGAAACTTTTAATCAACTGCAGTTTGGAAAAATGTGGCTGAAGCATCTGTGGTACCAATAACAGAAGAAGCAGAGTATACTATTTTAAGTCTACAGGCAAAAATTGAATCTGTAAAAAGAAAACACCTGGTTAAAAAATGAAATTAAAAACAAAGATAATCAAATTATAAAGCTGACAAAGGATGACCAATTTGTATCAAGACATGTAGTAACTCAATGTGATTTAGGTAAATCAGTCAACAACAAAGAATTAGTTCAGTTTCTGGAAAAAAAAATATCAAAATAAAGTTAGCACAACTCTGTTACAGCAAAAAATTAAGGATCTAGAACGTGAAAAGAATTTTTTAATGGATACTATATTGCCATTTCCCCTACCCAATCAACAAATATTAAAAAAATTGGACACGATGGAAGAAAAATTAAAAACTCTAGAAGACAAGTATTGAGAGGATATTACAACTAAAAATTTACTTATAGAAATGCTCACGGCAGACACAAATAATGGTCCAAGCAGAAATTGTTTACAAAAGGACAATACTCAACATCAAGCAGATCCTACACCTTTCACTGAGCTACAAAATGGATACCAAACTGTAGGCCAACAAATAGGCTGACAAAAATTAATAGTGAATTAACTAAAGAACAACTTCCAAAATTGACTTTTTTCTGACAGCCAGGGACTTGATTTAGCATTATTTTTAAGAAATCAGTCAAATGAAAAATATGATGTGTCAAACCATATCATGCCAGGAGGTCCGATCAAGACTGTACTTGACATAATAACAAGTAGCACAGTTTTTCAAAGATTGACAAACAAGGATTTGTGTTTAGTTATAGGGAGAGGCAATAACATATCTAACCATTGTTTGTATGGTAAAAAACTAACTATAAAAGGAGTTATGAGCTATACAAATACCAGAATAAGTCAATTTACACAAACTAATCTCCTGCTATCAACCATACCATACAGAGAACACTCCAGAGAAAACACAATAACAAAAACGATAAACTCCCAAATTATAAATCTTGCTCAACAATATAGTCACATACTTATACTTGACCTTCATCTCCTGGAAAGGCGTTATCATACAGGTCATAGCTGGCACATCTCGAGAAGAGGGAAGAAACATGTATCAATACTTGTAAGAGAACCGATTGAAGAACAATGCTTCGCATTACCTTTGTCATCCCTTCAAGAATTTCCTAAATTTACAGCACCCAAAACAGCAATGGTGGACTCAGTTCACAGTGATAACGAGCTGCTAAGTGATTTAGCTGAAGAGGCAACCACCCTGCAGGAGACCGGCCAAATAGTGAGCCAGCCAATCACCATTTCCATAGAGACCAATCAAAATATTCAGAATTTTCAAAATGAAAATTTGTGATTTAAACTTCTTTCCGATAGTCTACTCCAATCCATCTTGAGTCATAATAAACTTTTAGAATTAAATGTCATAAAAGAAAACCAAAATTATATTTCACCTAACTTGAATAAATTTCATAACTTAAAAGATAAAGAATCTGCTATAGAAAAACATAAACATTCTGTTTCAATCTTTCACCAAAATATTCAACATTTAGACTCCTGTAAAGAATCTTTAGAAATCATACTACAAGAAATGTTACCAAATTTTGTTGTACTAACTGAGCATAATATGAAAAGCTATGAAATAGAAAGGGTTAGACAATAGACAATATTCTTTATTCGCATAAACATTGAGAACAGCGATGGCGTCATAATACATTTTTTCAGAAGGTATTAATTATTAGTCATATTAGGCCACTGGTAGAATTCAGCTAGAGTGTAGAAGAGATGTTCCTGCAACCAGCTTCGGAGTCTACTTCCAAAGTGCTTCTTTTCCGTCTTCTTTAACTCTTCAGATAGAGAGTTCCACATTTTGGCTCCCACATAGCTAGGTTTTTTCTTAGTTGCCTAGCTATGTGGGAGCCAAAATGTGGAACTCTCTACCTGAAGAGTTAAAGAAGACGGAAAAGAAGCACTTTGGAAGTAGACTCCGAAGCTGGTTGCAGGAACATCTCTTCTACACTCTAGCTGAATTCTACCAGTGGCCTAATATGACTAATAATTAATACCTTCTGAAAAAATGTATTATGACGCCATCGCTGTTCTCTTAAATAAATATGTTGTTACTTCAAAATATAGTAGAACCACTGCCTCATGGGGTGGAGTAGTACTCCTATTGGAGAGAGGTTTAAAAGCCAAAGAGTTGTTTTTAAGAAATGTTAATAGAAGACAAACTCTTTGAATGCTGTTTGGCTAAGTATAATATACAAAACGATTGTTTCCTATATAGTGGCAGGAATCTATAGAAAACCTCACCTTTAAAATTTTGAAATTTTAAATAGGTTAGATAGGTTAATAGAAATCTTGATATTCTTGAAAGAGGGTTATGATATAATTATTGTAGGGGATTTGAATATCAGTGTATTAAATTCAACACCTGAAGTCACATTCTTAAAAAATACTCTAGAGTTATGGATTTCAATACATAATTTATTTTCCTACTAGAGTTACTTTAACAACTTCAACTGCCATAGATAATATCTTGACTAATGTAGATAAGACTAAAATAATTAATGTAACAGGAATTGTAACTGCACTATCGAATCACGATGGTCAGATTTTGAAATTAAGCTTACCATCAACTGAAAGGAAAGGAAATAATTATAAATTTATTGAATGCAGGGATTTCTCAGAAAATAACATGAGAGTGTTTAATAATCTTCTGTCAAATGAAAATTGGTTACCTGTGTTTTTGCTGGTGTGGAAAATAAGTTTGACAGTTTTAATAACATGTTCCAGTATTATTTTAATTTAGTTTTTCCTAAAAAACTATAAAGGACTATAAAAAAAGATTAGCATAATTGGATAGATAAAGAATTAATAGTAGAAAAGGATAAAATTAACTCAGCATGCCAAACGAACCGGTAATAGTGATTTGCTAAACTTATGTAATATTAGAGACAAAAGTTATAACAAATAATAAGGTTAACGTACCTTTGTCGTCTTCAGCTACAAATATTTTATTTGATTACCGGTTTCAGAGCAATAACTCCATGGTCACATTCACTGTACGTTGTCAAAACATTCATATTAAAAACAATATAAACAAAAATAAAAATAAAACACATGATAACACTGCCGGTTGTTATGATGGTTAGATCCGGATTGAGCGTGCAACTGGAATGATGTTATCCAATGCTTACTTGACTTTGAACGATTTTATTTCTATCTGGCCGTCTGTCTTCTTTCATTGGTTGATTCAATTTGTAATCCGATCAAATAAAATATTTGCAGAGAATTTTAATTTTTCATTAAGCACAATAGTTGGGTTGCTCTTTACGGCTTTATATATTTCATAATTCTCTAGAATATTCATTGTCGCGCCTTTATTACATCTATGGAGAATATCTAGGTTGGTGTCAATGTCATTAATGTTGTGATTGTTGTTAACTAAATGTTCAGCAAAGCGAGATGTTTGAGGCTTATTAACGTTCTTGGGTAGGTGTTCATTGAAACACTTTTTGAAAGAACAGCCTGTCTGTCTTATATAAATACTCGGACAATCTGAACATTTGATTTTATATACGCCAGTGTTATCTAAGGCAATAGGAATCTGTTTATTTCGGACATTTAATAGTTTTTCCTATTTTATTAGATGTTTTACAAGCTAAAGTGACATTTTCTTTTTTTTAGTTCTGATTTCAAAGTGAAGTATACATTTTTACCATATTCTATTGATGTATACTTTTGCTTGGGTTTTTCTGAAGGAGCGAGAAATTTTTTATTTTTAAATTTACTAACTAGGTCATCAACCATTTTTATGTCATAACCATTATGCACCGCTATGTATTTTATAATATTTAACTCTTTGGCATAATCGTTTGTGGTAAGTGGAACTTTCAATAATCTGTTAATCATATTTATATACGCTGATAATTTATGTGAATAAGGATGGTATGACGAGGCAGAGGTATTCAATCAATACCTCTGTACGTCTATTTATTGAAAAATCGAAGTTTCGTCAGAAATAATGCTAATTGTAATAATAAAACCTACACACTTTTTTTCAATAGCAATACCACTGTACGTGTATGGGTGGGCGCGTGGGCCAGTACCACTGTAGGTGTATTGAAGGGCGGGTGGGCCAGTACCACTGTATGGTCGGTGGCTGTTGGCTTTCTGTACATTGAGTATGTAATGGTTTTACTGTGTTTCTTTAAGGTAAGGTTAAGGAAGTTTAAACTATTGTTATCTTCAGATTCAATGGTGAATTTTAAGTTTTGTGAAAAGTCATTAAGATATTTATTGAATAGGTCTAGATGCCTTTTATTTCCTTTAAAAATTACTATTGTATCATCTACATAGCGGCGGTAAAGTGAAATATTATTAAAAAATTTGTTATTCTCAGAAAAAATATGTTTATTCTCAAAGTTGTTCGGATAAGATACTTGAGAGGGGGGATCCCATGGCCAAACCATTCTTTTGAAAGTATTATTTATTACCAAATTGAAAATAATTCTGGCTCAAAACTATTTCTAGTAGATTTATCATTTCATATATGGCATCATGGCTTAGTTTGGAGTTGGAAAGTAAACTTCTTTTGGTTATTTCTAATATCAAAGCTATTGGTAAATTTGTAAATAGTTTGTTGATATTAAAACTATTAAATGTCTGAAATAAACCAAATCCTATTGCCTTAGATACCACTTTGCAAGTCGTGTGCTACAGCGTCTATGACGTTACACGTAAGGTAAAGAGATTGACTCCGCCCTCTTAACCCGCCATTTTAATTTAGCAGGAAGTCCATATGGCTTATATACCGTATAAAGGGGCCAATGGGAATATGATTGACCCAAATCTATGAGTCAACGGCAGTTAAGGATAGTTAATCTAATAATATAGGCCATTAAGCTCAATTGCGCCGTAATGCGTCCATGAAGTTACAGGAGTATGTGCGGTACGGCGTATGTGATGTCATAAGGGTTAATAATGTGAAGTCTAATCTTGCTTGAAAAGACTTTATGGGAATAAATAGGTTTTTTCATAGCTGACAATAATAATAAAGGAGAGAAGTAAAATAGAAAAACTATTGTATATTATTTATTTATTTAAGTATAACGCCATTTTTTTACATATACATGCTATTAAATAGGCTTGATGGTGAAAGACAGTTACTAACATTTCTAAATTGGCTATAGAAACGAAGTTAACAAATGTAATATTCCTGCCAGCAGCAGTGCCCTTAGTAGCCATTATAAATTGACAAGAAGCGAAGAAAAAATAATTAAAACAAGAGGTTACAAAACTGTCTACAAACAACAATAACAATTTTTAACTAAATATTTGGAAGATTGTATGTAACTTGAAGTATTATAAAAATAACTGAGATTACCTGCTTACACAACAGCATTAGGTAATTAACTATCCAAAAAGAATAAATAATGTGCAATCAAAAGTAACAACAATATGATAGTTATGTGGTACAACCACTAAAAATCATTATGGTCAACGATGAGGTACGGGCAAATGAAAGTTTCAATTAAACCAACAATAATATGCGATACTATTAGATAATATTATGGTGATAGATAACCTGCTATACAACTAATCATCAAAATTATAAGAAAAAAAATAATGTATGCAACATACAGAAAACAGAGACATAAGTTGCCTTAATGCACAAGTTGGTCCACACTCGCAAACACGTTATTGTGTAAAGAGTTTCTTCAATGCTGCTTCACTTGGGCAGAAGAAGTCAAACTTGTTGCTGATGGCATTCCTAGTTCTATGCAGTCAAGGCAGACAGCTATAATAGGCATATGAGGTAGAACATTGCTGCCTATGAAATAAATTTGAAGTTCGAGTGAAGGTTGTGGGAATACATAAACTAATCATCGATAGGAGGTCAGCACGGTCTATCTTTCCAACAAGTAAAGATGGCCTCAGTAAGTCATTTCCTTAATATGATGAAAAGTCGGCACGCAGTGCTGTAACACAGCTACTTGGAGACAAAGTGTTGAGATTGTAGGCGATAGGTTCTATGCTCGGTCCTCTTAATACCGACACGGAGTCTGCTCAATGGTTGCCATCGACATGGACACTACTAGACAAGTCTGGGGTGTCCATGTTGGATGGTGGTCAAGATTAGGATGTTGTGTAGGGAAGAGAACTGATTATCAGTCTGGTCAGTTAGCTGAAAATCAGACCAACACTACGTGGTTCGGATTCCACGTAAAGCTGAACGTCCCTTAGTTGCCCTGGCTATTGGGCTATTAATAAATAGCTCTTTCTGAGGAACAGTCGACCTTAGTTAGAAACAATGACTACACTCGTTCATCTATACTCATTCGCCCATATTCAACTATAAGGTCATAGGGTACATCAGAGAAGTCTAATCCAAGACGCATTCACATGGTCCTCAAGAACCGCCTTTGGATTTTCTGGAGCTCATCAATGTGTGGGCTACTTGGTGTGAAGACATGCCACACAACTGTATTCAAGTGTAGAACGAACTAGCGTTGAGTACAGAAATTTCATGGCCTCAACACTGAGACCATTTCTAGAGGCCTGCATAATAAAGCCAAGGACCTTTGAAGCACGGTTGCAGACAAATTCAATGTGGTTAGGTTGGTAATTAGTTAGTTTTGGTTAGGATTATGTTATCAATTTTTGTCTTGAGAAGTTGGATCTGCTAAACAGATTCTATTTGATACAATTAAAAAGCTGCTTAATCTATAATAATTATATTTTTTCATACAATATGAAAACAGTATCCTGTGCTTGGTGTGTTTGTATTAACATTTCAACTATTAGCCTTTATTAATAGATGTAATATGTACTAGTACTAGGTAATGTGATTCTAAAATTATAATCACAATTGCCTATTTCATAAATAAATCCAAATGACTTACCTGAACTCTTCATATGTTGACACTCTTTGATTTACAGCTCTTAATTTTGCATCATTTTCTTTCCAATATTGTTCATCATCTTTGATACTTTTCTGTAACTCTTTTTCAAGTTCTTTGAAATCTAACTCAGCACTGATCTTTGACATGAAAATCTGGAACAAAAATAACTAAACATTCAATGTAATCTTAAACCTTGCAAAACTAGACAGATATTTATCAAGAAACTAAGTAATAAATTCAACATACAAAATGAATAAATGACCATGCTTCGAATTTGTGTTTATTGCGTTGTCTATTAATTTAGTGGGTTTATGCTTTAATTTAATTTGTTTCCCTATTTCATGTTATAATCCACCAATAATTTCTTATCAAATAATTGCTTAAGAAGCAAGAAACTACTCTCCATTTCAAAAGTATGAAGACTCGAGTTTACAGAGACACCATACCTAGACAAATAATGAGAATTACAGGACTCTTTTTTTATATTTATATAGAGAATTTAGTCATGTGTTGAACCATGTCTGTCAAATAATATTCATAACTCGTTAACAATTTTTTTATTAGCGGCTGTTCATAAAAAGTACTGGATTTTTTGCAATTTATAATGAACCCTCAACTTTAAAAAAAATCACACAAAATTGCATTGGCTTTAGATGTGAATGAAACTGTTACACAACCTTTATCAATAGTTTTTAAATGTTACCTTGAAGTTTCAAAATTTTAATTATTTATTTTTTAAGTTCTTGTGAATTTTGTGGATTCACTTTTATTCGGCTGTGATAACTGGAACTCAGGATAATTTGGTGCTGTTAGAATCGGCTTGATTCATGCAGACCTAATAAAACGATTTCCAACCATAAATGTTCATCAGCGATTTTTAATATGATAATGGTATGTGCAGTCAGCCGTTAACAGCGCCTTCATACACCTCACCTGCAATGCAACAAAGCTCCGCGACGTTGCCACGTCTCCGCTTCCTGCTGTTAAAACTTTCATTTGCTGTATTCTTTTAAGTTTCAACGACCATTTTCCATCACCATTTACTCATGAGGATTTCTCAATGGAGCTGAACTGTGTTTTGTTAGAAAGAAAGGATTAGGAGAATACCATAGTGAAATGAACTCCACAGACTTTCAAGAATGGTTCTGAAAAATTTTCACTTCTGCCACCAAAATCTTCTACTGTCATAGATCAAGCCCCATAGCACACCAAACTGAACCATCAACAAGAAATCCAACAATGTCATGAAAGAAAGCAGACATCAAATTCTGGATGAATGACAACAGCATAGGGCTACCAAACAATACTGAATCTTATGAGAATAACCAAAACTGAATTGGTCACACATTCAAATCTTTATTTCAAGAAAACAGAAAGACAACTTGATATAATTACAAGAGATCTTGGAGAATCGTTACGTAGAATAGCTCTAGTTGCCGGTCGCTCATTGTGAACGTAATGCAATTGAGTTGATATGGGCATATGTAAAAGGAAACATTGCAAAAGTCAATACATGGTAAATTCTAATGAGAATCTAATCTTTATTTAAGGAACACCTTCAATCTGTTTCACCTGATCTTTGGTAAAGATATATTAAACATGCAGAAAAAATTTAAAATAACTACAGGGAGAAAGACTATTTAAATGAAGACGTACACGTTGAGCCTGTACAGTAATATTTAATGAACCTTGAAAGCTCCGATTCATCTGAATTTAGCGATTTTTCAGATAATGATCTATAGACTGAAAGTAAATTATCTTGTATATATTGTTCATACTTGTAAATATTCAAAAAGGTATTAACCTCTTCAAGGACAAATTTCCTCTATGTAGGCTGGGAATTAAGCCAGCTAGCTCTCGGAAAAAGTCTATTACAAACTATTTTAGCAAGTAAAATACAAACTAAAAGCAGGCTAACTAGCTCAACACATATTAATGGCATCAAATGTGCCGTAGAGCACATGTGTGGCCACTGTCCTGAAAGAGGTTTTAAGATATTCAAATACAAGTCTTTTATTCCAAAATAAAAAAAATAAAAAAAAAATACAAGTTACAAAGGCTACAAGAATTGTACTATCAATATTATTCTCATTTAGACTATTTATCTGTTTGTGGGGAAGAGTCATCAACAGTAAGCCTAGTTAAAAAAATATATTATAAACAATATGAAATAACAATTTTCTGTATTTTTTTAAACTAACTATGGATACAATATAAACTAACTATAAGAAAAATATTAACATTAAAGGTAATGTAATAATACTTAAAAATTACGAAATCACATCAAATTATTAATTAACATGAATTTAGGGGAAAACAGTGAAATGAATAGTGAAAAGGTACTATGGATATGTGGATGTCTGCATACTTTTATGCAAATGGTGATTGAATGAGCATCTCTACAGCCTAATGACCCATTTGTTCCAGCCACTTAATCAACCTTTTTTTATAAATAGCAACAATGGAACCCTCCAAATAAGAAATTTCATGTGGACTGTTACGGTAGAGCCAATGAGCTAAATGATAAGAATTTGTTATTTGAATGTAATTATTTAATCTAAGAATTTCAATATTTAAATGCATTTTATTTCTAGTTGAGTAATTGTGCTGAATCTGATTAAATATTTAATTATTTTTTTGAATAAAAATTGATAATTTTTTATATACAACTGACTTATAAAAAGACCTCTTGCTAGCCTAGTGGTTAGAACGTCTGTTTCATATGCAGATGGTCCGGGTTCAAATCCCGGGAGGTCCACTTAAATTTACCATAGGGGTTTGTACCGTTGTTCCTCAACAACGCTTGAAAAGCACGCTAAAAATGCCACTGGCGTAGAAAGTAAAAAAAGGACGGGAAACTCTTAAAAAAGTAAACTGGTCTGTAGGATATCTTATGTTTTTTTTTTTTTTTTTTTAGTGTTTTGTTTTTATTATTGCTCTCTGAGAGACATCAAGCAAAGTCGAGGAGGCACTCCCCAAGCCAAAATACCATATTCCAGCACCGACTGCACATACACATGGTAGGCATCCCTGCAGCAATCCACGCTCAGCACCTGACTAAGCTGTGCAAATGCGTAAATTAATTTTGTAATTCTTATCTTGATGCACTGAACATGGTGAACCCAACAGAGCTTGTGATCAAAAACTAATCCTAAATACTTACTTGATCCACACGTTCAATGCAATCACAACTACACACATGAGAGTGTAGATCCCCACAGGAATGTACCCTTAGCACCCTCAGACCAGGGTCATTATGTAACAAACCAGTTTTTATAACTTTACCAAGTCCGAAGAAGCCTGTTGTAAGTCTTGTTCCAAAAAGAGCAAGAGGATATTTTGTAACCCGTCTTCAAAATAACTTTTAAACCAATTAACACTGTTGATTTGAAAACCGATTATTTCTAATTTATTAAAAAGTTTATTTCTATCTACTGAATCAAAACCCTTAGCTAAATTTAGAAGGGTTATTAAAATGTGCATTTGTGAATTGGTTTGAACAGCAATTTACATAGTAATATCGAACAAGGCGTCTGATGTGGTTTTCCAACTCCTAAAGCCATACTGATTGTTCTCTAAAATTTCAGCCATATTTAGATAGTCAGAAACTTGTTTTATTACACACTTCTCCAGCATTTTAGTCATGACGTAACTGAATATAAATTAGTTACATGCACGTAGATCCTACAGAGTTGATTCATTAAGAGATATTAATAACTAACTGTGTAGTCATTATTTAAATCTAGCTTTAAATTAATGAAAGCATGATGTTCTATTAAACAATAATATTTTTTAAATATGATCTCATTGCTGTCCTATGATGAAATTTTACATGCAGGTGCACAAATAGTGTGCCCATAACATACTTTTTTAGAAACAAAATCAAAAGGGGCCTTTTTGGGATTTTTTAAAAAACTTTATTTTTGATAAAAATAAATGTAATATTGGCATGTTATATGTCATACGAAAGGCCTTTAAATTCTGTAGAGAACGATACCAACAATGACTTTCTAGGAACATTGTTGCCTGATTTAACGCCGATTTTAAGTACAAGCACAAGGCCAAAATCAATACTTTTTAGCGTTTTGATCCTTGATAACTAATAAACTAAGTGCTCAAAAAATTTAAAATCGTCTTACTGGTACTATTAGTATACCAAAAATCATCAAAATTGTTGGTCAAGGTTCAACATTTATTTTTTTATTGGTTGATTTAATATGGAATGACCCTGTAATTAACAGTATTTGTCTAACTACGATGTCTTTGCTAACTCTGGCTTACATACTTTTGAAGTTTGGAAAGTAGCTAGCACATTTTAAGAAAGAAAAAACTAAGAAGTTTCTTGCCTCAGCAATTTTCAATTAAAAAACTGTAAGAATAAGAGTAATCAAATGTGAGTAGGTTGTTTGACAGAAAAAGATAAAAAAGTTAAATTATGCTTGAGAAACGCCTCCTCTGTTCTCACCCAGCAATCACTTCGCATGATACCGTCTTTTTTCTAGATACTATGATAGCATCACTGCCGCAAAACCCAGACTAATTGTTCAATCAACAATTTTCTCCCCAAGATGGATGGCCTATAACATAAGTTGATTACCATTTAACAAATGTTCATGAATGTAATGATTAACATCTGTAAAATGGGCCAAAACCTAATCAGCCTATACCTTTTGACAAATATAGTTAACAACTAGTTAGGCCCTACATCAATTTTTCTAAATATAAATTCAATTATAAAAATGTTCATCATAGTAAGATTGATAGTTATAGCCTGCCTTTATGTGGTGACTTGGTTTATTGGGAACATAATGATACTAAACATAGGCAAATCAGGTTCAGATTAATTTACAATTTTTTCATGTATAATGGAAAATTAAATGTCTGTAAATTGAACATTAAGAACCTAGTGACTCAAGAAAATAAAGAAGGATGCTCAAGTGTTATGAATAGGACCATGATATTAATAATTATTACCATTAAAATAAACACAGACTTGTTTACTAATACAACAAATTTAATTATGGTACCTTTTTCTCTGAAAACAGTTCAACACCTCCACTAACCTCTAATTCTTATTTCAAAATTGAATCCAGTCCTCCAGATTTATCTATATATGAATATTTAATGACAGAGGACGAAAGAACAATAAAGCCTAAACATAACCAGTCAATAAATCCAGAACCGAACCAACACAGTTGTTTGTGAGTCGGTGACAGTGTATGCAGAGCAGTTAATTGTCTTGACGGTTAGTGCATTGGCAGTGACACTAATGATATAAAGTGACACTAACAGTACTGCGACTGCTGGGTGTGTGATTGGAAAAGGATGGTGTCACCGGTGTCGGTGCCTTGGTATACTATATAACGTGAATGGTGTTTTTTTTATGTGTTTTGGACTGGAATTCAGAATTTATAGAAATTAGAAATGAAATAATGTAGTTGGGTTTATAGTCAATATCTCCTGAGAGGTTACTGTTAGAGAAATGTCTCTAATCTTAGCAATATGACCTCTGCCAATATTAACGGTTTTGACGGTATTTTATATATGTAATCCATATACAGTTGTAGCATAGACCTTCTATTATAATATATGGTCTACGGTTGTAGGATGATTGGTCTTATCAAAGATTATAGTTCTATAATCTTTGGTTTTATGTTATAGGTGCACAATTGGAACGGATTAAGAAAAGTCGTAGTTCCTAAATTGCTGCCGTTTAAGTTTACTCATTTCTTAATGTTAAAAACAAAAACATTGTTTTCCTATTTTGCCTGTATCGGCTAAACGAATGGTCTTATTGACAAATTTAGATTATTTTCAGGACCAGATTTGATACGATCTACAAATTTGTTCGTATACCTTTTTCTCAATCTCCCCTCACCCTTATATTCAATAGTTTATGACTCAAAATGGCTATTTCAAACATTCTGAAGTAGACTTATAAGGGTTTCTCAACAGAAAAAAAAACTCTTGCATCTAGTAGAACAAATATAATTTTGTAGGAAAAAATAAAACATCTGGAGAGTTGCAGCAATTCTCGTATCGTAAGGAACATGTAAACATAGCAAGAAACCTATGAGTTGGGCACAACTCATTGCGCTACTTTTGCAACTTCTAAGAGTAAACTTAAGAGATTTTCCTAGACTATAAAACTTGTCTATTAAAACAAACTGATTTAAAACAAAAAATAAAATTTCATAAACCAATTTGAATTTAACCAAAGCATGCTCATAGGATATAGCTAAATATGGCGAGAAACCCGATATTCCACTGTTTGAGACACAATTTCTCTACTTAGCGCCTTCTAAAAGAATATAGTAGATGCAGCTTCGCTCCCTGTTCTCAGTAGACGAGTTGTAGTATATAGTGTTCTTTCTGGAGAGATTCTGGTGTGAATATTTTCTAGACTGTAAAACTTCATCTAGGAGATCTAGTATTAGACCCTATGACTGTCATCACTAGAAGGAACCTCTCTTATAAGGAGTAGTCTACGTCAAGTCGCTTCCTTAGGGGTGTGGAAGATGCAACTACTGGAAATATAGATGAGGAATGACAAATGATTAGTTCATGTTAATGTAGAACCATATCAAACTATTGATCACATATTTAATTATTACCCATTGCGCTCTTATCAGAGGGGGTGGGGTTGGCTAAGATTCATTAAATCAAAGAAGCAAGTGTTAAATGGTTGCAAAACCTGAACTTAAATTACAGGAAATAAATATTTCAACATTAAGATACATATACTTAGTTCTTTGGTTTTATTTGCTTTATGAAATGTAATCCATATGACAAACACGCACAACTTATATACATATACTAAGTGTAGGTACTTAACAAAACAATAGATATTTATTACGTTAGGTAATGCAGCATAATTGGCTCAGTCTACAGTAATAGTTGACAGACTAGAAGTTTATAGAATAGTATTTGTTTATGTTAAAAACAATGGCTTGATTCTAATTAACTCTAGACACTAAAATTTAAATATTGTACAATTATTTAAAGTTCCCATCAGAAAACGTTATTAAAAATATATTACACAAGTTTTAATTTTTAGTCCAGTACCAGTACCTGAACGTAAAACAGGGCATTACTCTAAAATTCTATAGTATAGCAATGATTCGACTGAACATTTGTAGTTAAACTTATCCAACTCTTCAGTTCAAATGTGATATCAAACTGATTGAGTTGTTTATTTTTTACAGGTAAAAACCACCACTATTGATAAAAAATTTAAAATGACATTCTAAAGCGTATTATATTTTAAAATAACGTTGTTATACTCAGAATATATTGTATTTCCTGTTGTAGAACATAATTCATCTAAATATCATAGGTTTCAACCCCCAAAAAACCACCCCTGCTGAAAAAAATAAAGGCAGTTTATATGTTGAATTACCGGTAATGATTGTTATTAAAAATGACAATTGTTTCTTGTTCTAGAACATAATTTACTGTACCCTAATAATTGTTAGGGTTGTATTGGACAACCCTAAAAACCACCCCTACTGAGAAAAATTCGTTTGCAAGAGACTCGTATACACAAGCTCATAGAGCAGGTGCAGTTTGGAGGTCAAAGCCATCCCGTATCTTTTTGTTAGGCTTTGCGCACAAAAATTAGAATAAATAAATGTATATCTGTGTGCACTTGATACGAGAATGAACTCATAATTGTGTAAAATAGCATGTTCACGTGTTGCTGCAAAATATCCTGGAATTAAATACAATTGGTTTTGCAACTATAACTCCTTTGATTTTTAAGGTATCCAATTGATCAGACAAGAAGTTTGTAGGGAATTTTATTCGCTATAAGACCAGTGAATTGACTATTGAATTAACTGTTTTTATAAATTATTTTTTTTAATTGAAGTTAAAATGCTCCAATACGTTGAGTTTTGCTTGAAGTAACATTTTTGCCAACAAAGAATCTACATTTTTTTATTCAAATGATTTTTACGTAATTTATATAATTTTCGAGTTATTTTTAAAATTGTTGTACTGTATATGTAAACTGAACTTTTGTTTTTATACTGCATTGCAAAGTGACCAAACTCCTGGAACTTCTTTACACTACATTGACAAAGTAAATTATAAATGGACCGAGGTTAATTTCATGAATTGCGTAAATGTTAGTAATTAGTAAGCCATTTTTTTCGTAACTAAAGCGAATCCAAATGTTTCTTTTTGTTACAACTCCGCCAATTTGAATGATATTGACTTGGCCAAAAACTAGTTTTAAAGGTCCTTTAACATACTATAAAAAAGATTAAATAAATTATCATTGAATAACTCTTTCTACTATTCGGCGTTTAAGGTTGATAGTCGATAAGTTGTGACACATTTGGCGAACCGCAACTTTGTCAGAATTGCACCTATCAAAGAGAACAAAACTTGAATCTTTTAAATATTTTATGACCTTTCTTTTTAATAATAACCATTTCCTCGTTATAATCCAAACTTTTTAAGTTATGAGTGAAAAACCGTTAGAAAACACGCATTTTTTAGTCTTAAATCGACTCTTTCAATTAAGAACAACTCCAACAATATTAACTTCTCAAAAAAATGTTGAAGAATATTTAAAGCTTAAAATAAGACAATATATAGATTTCTGTAGTTGTTTTGTTTCACAATTTCCACCCCTAAAAAGAGGTGGTTTTTACCCCCCAAGGTGAGAATGCCTATCGGCACCGTATCATGATTGTTATTTGGGGTTTCCACTGGTTACTACCAAAGTTTCAAGCGAATTGGTACTATCCTAAAGAATTTCTTATCCAAAACGTCCAGGTACTGGACTATTTTATCTGAATTAATTATAAACTAGAGGCGATAAGAGCAATACTGCATTGAAACACAGCAATTTGTATGAATGAATAAATAAACAACTGGCAATGGTAATAGTGGTCTACTAACTAGCCCACTTACAACAGATAGGCCTACATGTACTCAAGTATAAAAAAAAACCTTTAAATTATATTTACCATACTAAAACAAAATAAAATATTGGTGTTCCAATAGAAAAAAAACTAAGTATGCCAATATATTGGACAATGGCAGCCATTTAGACAAATGTTACCAACAATGGGCGAGCCAGTGGCCGATCGGTCTAAGGTGTCAGGACTTGGGTTAGAGATAGCGCTGGTTCAAATCCGGCCTAGACTGAAATATATATCAGTAATATTCACCTTCTACTCTACTGGTTCGCCCCCTTACTCGTCTGAATAAGTTCCTCGCACAGTTCAATAGTCAATAGGAATGGGCAGAGTGGGGTTAAGAAGGAGGTTGACCTCTTCTTTAAAAAAATGTATATTTTTTATTCCTCTCCAATAACTCAGCGGAATGGAATGCTTGAAATAGTAAATTCATGAGTTTTATACAATTTCAGTATGTAACTGAATATTAAATAAATCGATTTTAATTGTATTGTTGAGTTTAAATAAATATTGAAATTCAAATGCCAGATCGCTAATTATATTTTTTTTAATTTTGTTCAGACACATACTAAATAAATACGTTTATTGTCAGTCAGACTAGTATTAAAACAGGGATTTAATTCATGTCTACTATGTAGTAATTATCTTGAAAGCCACAGCTATAGGCCTTTCGAATGATTGTCAAGATTCAAGATCTTTATTCGTCAAAAATAGTACAGGACTATACAGAATTCGTCATACATTAGATACATAATAGTCAATATACAATAGACCGGTGGCAAAGCGGTCTAAGGCGTCAGGACTTTGAGCTTGGGTTAGAGACAGCACTGGTTCGAATCTGGCGTACACTGGAAGATTTATCAGTAATCCTTCTACTGTACTGGTATGTCCCCTTACTCTGTCTGAATAAGTTCCTAGCACAGATCAATAGTCTACGAGGAATGGGCAGAGTAAGGATAAGGAGATTTGCCTCTCCTTAAAAAAAATTTTAAAAACAAAATATAATTAAAAGTGTCAATTTTATTTTAAACGTTTATAGTTAGTTACATAATCATATTTAACATAACAGTGAATATTACAAATATAAAGTTCCAGTCATTGCCAGAATTCGAACTTGTTCCTATCAGTTTCCTTTGTGCTATCTCTAACTACTAAGTCTGAAAGTCCTGACTAGACCACTGGGCACTCCCCAGAGTGATCCATTACTTTACAATATTTTACACCCAAAATAATAACGCCCTCCAGGGCTGTTCAACAGAAACTGAACCCACCCTCTTCTCATCAGATGAAAGTACTATACGCGTTGTCTTCATGTTTTATTTCATTTTGTGGACCAAATAAGTTTGCTGATGCCCTGACTCTCCTTTATGAAATAATGAATTTATTCACACAAAAAATTATCATACATACAAATTGCCATAATACATAATTGTGAATATACCTAGCCACTTATCCAGTAGTGTGGCTAGGTTAAACAAAAATGAAAAACAAGATTATAAACAATTATAACAATGAGTCCAGTTCAGCAAGCTTATTATCAAGCTAATACAGCTCTCTGCAGCGCAAGTGGTTACAGTTCAACTTAAATTATATACATATTCAACTATATTCAAAACAAATACAAATCATACCATGGATTGGCTCATAAAGTCTGTTTGTTCTAACGTGAAAAGCCATTGTTTTAATTTTTGACTTTGTTTATTGTTTATTCCTAGCTTTACTTTGAAAAGCCATTGTTTATTCCTAGCTTAGTGCCATAACCCTTCACTCCTCAATGTACATGAGTCTACTGGCCAGTGCATCAACTTAACTCAACAAGTGAAATACAGTCCGTTAGCTCAATTGGTGATACATATCTTGGACTCAGCAGTCCAAAGCCTTAGCCACCAAATGCTTTGTCCTTAAACAAAATTTTAATCTATTTTACATCACAAAAGTAGTCAGCGATTTATATAAAGCTAATGTAATTGGTCAAACCACAGTGTTTGCTGATGATACAGCCCTTTTGTCTGTCAAGCAGTCTGAAGGAGGCTTAGAAGAAAAAATTAATTTTGATTTAGAGTGACTCAAATGGTTGTTTACTAAAAATAAATTAGCTCTAAATGCTGAAAAGACTTGTTATGTAACTTTTCGTCTAAGGGGGGATATAAAGATCAGAAAGGATGTTATTTACAAATGTATCAATTGCCTAATCAACCAAACAGATTATTTATATTGTATAGGAGAAAAGGATAAAGTATTTAAGAGTAACTTTAGATAAGGAACTGGACTGAAAGAGTCACTTAACTAGTCTTAAAGGTAAGTTTCTGTCGACAATTCAGTCCTTTACTTCCTGGTATGTCCGCTTACAACAATGCGCATATTATACTTTGCCCTTGTACAAAGTAAGTTAGAATATGTTATATGTTGGGGAGAGGGGGGACCTACAAACCAGCTTTAAAATCAATTGAAACAATACAAAAGTCATACTTGCAGCTAATTAGAAGAAAAAGTTTGAGAGAACCCTTGCGTCCGACTTAATCCCTCCCTTGTTTTGTCCGACTTAAAAAATTATCTTTAAGATATATATAGATTACTTAAAATAGTTTGTACGAGGAGTGATAACTTTCCTAGTTTTGTAAATATATATATAGAGGAGGACTGAGAAGTGGCAGTATCTTTCGAGTCCCAAAACCAGACTACTTTTTATAGGAATACCTTCAATTACCTTGCACAAAAACTCTATAATTGTATTCCAGAATATATTAGTTAAGGATTTACATTAATAATTAAATGTATTTTCTTATTTTATCGTTTTAATTCATTTTGTCTTATGTTTGTATATCACATTCACTAACCATAATTATATATAGTATATTTCCATAAGTTTTTAATATGAAAACCAAAGCCATCTATAATAAAGGCTGTATCATCATTGTTACATTTCTCTTTCATTCAATCATCAGTCCTTTTCCACTCTCTCTCAATTTTCTCACTTCGTCTCAACCTCTATTTCACACTTCTCTAACAAAAATTCTCTTTTCTGTATAACCTTTATTCTTATTATTCATAAAATTAAATTAAATAATATAACTCATATGTTCGCAAGACAGTTTCCGTGTGTAGCTAAGAAGCATTTGTTCTGGCCAGACAGAAGCCTATTATAACTCTATATAGTAAAACTGTTATACTGTAATTCATTAATTGTATTATCACTACTAAAAATTATATAATCATTTAACATCTTTAATAAAACAACATTTATATCAACCTAGGCCTACTTTCTTTTTTTCCATATCTCATTCCTGATTTTGTCATGTGGTCCTCCATTTCACACCCTAGATCGAACAATATTAATGTTTAAAAAATATGAATAGATTTCTGACAGTATTGAGAGAGTGGCTCTTATACCATGATAATATAGAAGGCCTTTTAAGTATTCAGCAATAGTATACATGTATATTAATTTTTATAAAATGTTGTGCACAAATTTCTCTTGTTATAAGATTTGTATGTAAGCATAAAGAAAAAAAAAACATAATTTTCAGATAACATTATCGTATTACATTATTTTGTAAATGCACACAAAATATATAGGGAAGAACTTCTCCCTTTTTTCTTTTAGCAGATTTTAATGTACGTTGTATATATATATATATTTTGAGATTCTCGTCATGTTATATCTATCATTTTCTTGTTTTTTTTTCTTCTTGTACAGTTTATTAAGATGACATATTTTACTTAGTAGGCGATGTTACAATGGGGATAGCCACAGAAATAGTTTTAAACTTGTGGTATTTATACCGACGTTTAATATACTTTGACTATAGTAGAAAATTATTTACTTTTTGTATAAAAAAAGGGAAAGTGAGATTTAACCTGTTAGTCTCCCACCTACTGAATTAAATTTAGTTGTTTAATTGACATGGGATTCTCTGAACAGGCATTTTGCCTTAGGGACCCTATTATTTTTCTCTATTATAAGTTTTTTATAACCATAAGTGTATCAGAGAACAATTATTATGCTATTGTTTAGTTATACAATAGAAGATTATGCTACATATACTATACGTTTGTAATTTTGTTTTATATAATTCATTTGGTAGTATCAAATATACTGATTTTTTAAAATTTTAATCATGGAGGAAAATAAACTATTATTATTATTATTACTACATCCTGCAATACTGAATACTTCTAAAGTGTTGATTGCAATCCTACCCACCCATACAAGTACAGTGGTGATGGCTCTCCCACCCACCCATACACGTACAGTGGTGATGGCTCTCCTACCCACCCATACAAGTAGTGGTGATGGCTCTCCCACCCACCCATACATGTACAGTGGTGATGGCTCTCCACCCACTCATACACGTACAGTGGTGATGGCTCTCCTACTCACCCATACATGTACACTGATGATGGTCCTTAGTCCACCCATACAAGTACAGTGGTGATGGCTCTCCCAGCCACCAATACACGTACACTGATAATGGTCCTTAGCCCACCCATAAAAGTACAGTGGTAATGGCTCTCCCACCCACCCATCCACGTAGAGTGGTGATGGCTCTCCCACCCATCCATACAAGTACAGTGGTAATGGCTCTCCCACCTACCCATACACTGATAATGGTCCTTAGCCCACACATACTAGTTCAGTGGTGATGACCTTCCTGCCAACCTCGTGATTTAAAGTAAATTATTATTTTTTTAGATTTACAGACAACAAAAGTTAGACAATTCTTTCTTTAGTAGTTTTACAATAAGGAAAAGGGACTTAGGAGGAGGATTGTTGTAAACCTGACCTTTTACTCATTAATGAAAAAAATCGCATAGAACAAAACTTCCCTCCTTTTGAAGGTTCTGGTCACTTGACTAATCTAAATATATAAAAAGACAAGTCTTGAGTCATCGACTGATTCAACATCGCCCAGAAAAACTCATAAAAGATAAGACATGAAATTTAGTACATATGTTTATCTTATGCCCTAGAGGCGCACTAAGAAAGGATTTTTCAAAGTTCCAGACCTAATGGATACAAACAGACCCTAAAAATGTTCTTTTTTCCATAAGAATAACCCCATAAAAATTGGGTTGATTTTAGTAAATTAATAACAGCTGTTTTGTAAATAAATAAACATGTTTATTTTGTATGTTTGACATTATACTACTGATGTATTATAAGTTTAATCTTCAGCTGTTAAACAAAAACAAATGAAATAAACACGTTTGATATAGGCTAAGTAATACCACAGTATAAAACACCCAGTAGCGACACTCCCATTGTATTGCTGGGGGACTAGTGCGACGCTAGCGCTCCTAGTAGCAGAGCATACAGCACACCCAAATACCGTTGTTTGGAATTGTGTCTTCCAAATAAGTGGAATGATATCAATAGAAAAAGGGCCATGACAGAATATTTGACAATTACTAGTAACAGCTGTGAATGTGAATAATACAGAAATACACGCTTTTCACTCCCGTCGGTATGACAGCTAGTGCTGAGCTTGTCGCAAATTTTGTAACAGAGTGTCGCTACTGGGTGTTTTATACTGTGGTGATACCTTGGATATTTATAGTAATAAATAGATATCAACGCAAGTAATGTAAGTGAAATACTGTATTAAATTGAATATCGTGATTTTACGTTATACAGTTAATCTACTATTATTTTTAGTCAAAAGTCACATGCCGAGGTTGAAGGCTGAGATGTATCTAGCGCTGCGAGTCTGGGTTGGCACGCAAAGCGTGCAGGGGTGTCCCCTAGTAAAATGTATTTATATGATTTAAAAAAAAACTGTATAGTGTCTAAAATACAAACACAATTAATCAATTACTAAAAGAGTAAGAGCAAATGGTTAGTTAAATGAATTAAACACATATATACAACAGTACAAAATTTTAATTTACAAAATGTAAACCACTTAGTAGTAATGTACGGCTCTTTGTCTAGCTTTGGAGGCTAGATATTGTTTTGTACTTTGCTTCAAATTCATTACAAAATTTTACACACTCTTAAATATCTAGTAAAAATAAAATTTTCTTTTAACACAGGTTTATTTATATGGTGGTTAAATGTATCTCCATGGTCTTAAAATTGTACATGGACTATTTATGTACACATCCATATTTCACTTAATAGACGAGTCAGGCCTTAGGAAACAATAGCGTTGTAGATCAAAATTGCAATCCAACATCTAGTTTTACTTAGTCGTACTTCCGTTTCTTTAACTGGATAAACTCCTAATTATTTGTAACATTTGTAAAGAATTATTTTTATATATATTTCTACAATTTAAAACAAATCAATTTACAATATTTTATATCAAGTTGAAAAAGTATGGATTTATTTCAAACCCTGAATAGTAATGATTAAGAGATTTGGTGAACATTTTTAACCCATTATAAAATTATCATTTACAAATATCAGAATATACTAGATAAGAAATAGACCAACTTAATTATATATAGAACATAGAGAGAAGATTATTGAATTTCAACAGTTGTTAACTCTTAAGAATAGAGAAACTTTTATAAGGTGTAAAATAAATGTTATTTTAATTCAAAAACTTTTTAAAACAATTCTAAATTTATCAAAATGTTTAGGATTATACCGTTTTATTACAGAATAAATATGTTTCAACACAATTGCAAAACATAAATACAAAATGTTGACCAAATATGTTCTGGTGTAAGAATTTATTTATATACTTTCATTAGGTGTAACCATACCAAATTTTGGAGCTCAGAGAGCCTAAATAACTTATTGATAAATGAATTGCGTCTCTTACATACTTTTGACACAATCACATTAAAAATTAACATAGCTGAAAATGTTTTTCTATACTAATTCCAAATTCCTTTCAACTTTAATTTTCATGAAAAGGATGTACAGTAAATATAAAAATATTATTACTACAATTTATGAATGACTTAAGAATTAGAAATGTATAATTGATCAATTATGAGCAAACATATCATAAGCCTAATCCATATGTAAATTATGCCCTGAAATAAGTTGTCGCCTTTTCCACATATCAATATCTTGCTGACTGGTTCTTAAATGATCAATTATAAACCTTTTATTTTCTCAGGAGTCAAGAAGAAAAATAAGAGAAATATATTGAATACCCAATTATTATTCAGACTAATTACACCGAAAACTATCAAATCCCATATTGTTATAACCGTACATCCATCCTGGCTGCTACAGAAGTTCAAGTTTTGCTTACACCATTTTTTAGAATTCCTGTTTCGAATTCGAGCAATTTCGTGATGGTAGATTTATTTAGTTTTGGAATGATCATTATATACCTAGTCTTTTATGTTAGGATAATTTTTATTAGATATTCCAGTTATACAATTCCAAACACGTCCTATTCTTGTACCTGCCCAAAGAAACATACTTATGAAGAGTTATGCATGTTCTTTAATCTATCTTTTCTAGTGTTGCTTTTATCAAAATGAATCAATAGCAAATGTAAAATAGGTCATCTAGCATCTTTAAACATAATTCAAAACAGAGAAAATCATCCATTTATGTTGTATTTACAAACATTATTTTCTCTCATTAATTGTTATCTCTAAGGCAGAGTTTAATATACAACCAGAATACAAGGTATTAACCAGATAAAATTAAAATATCACTTATTTTTTAATTTAACCCTACATCTGCAGTAAATGTCATACAGAGTAGTGCTTGTTTGAGCATTAATTTAATGTACTAATTCACATTAGACTCATGTTCAAAAAAATCAAGGCACACTGATATTACACGCACATTTGCAGTTTATACGAGTTGATTAGATATTTACCTGATATTATATACAAATATTTTTATAAAAAATAAAATGAAAAACTAATAGAAAAAACAAAACAAAATCGATTAAAAAATACATATTAATAAATTTTACTACATATAATATTATAAGTTCTATCTATGATAAGAATTACTTAATATGGGTAGATAAAACCTTGAATTCAACCAACAACAAATCCACAAATGTTTGGTAAATAAAAGAAAAACAATTATTTTGAGCATTTATCAAACTTACCTTTTGTTTTGTTTTGCTGTTTTCCTAATGCTTTTATTTAAATAATACCAATACCATGAAAAACCTTTTTACAAATAAGTAATTTATTACAAAGCTTTCTTGATTACAATTCAAACGGTTGATAAAACTAGCATTTATGAATAACTGGAATCCCTTCATATGTATGAACTCACAGGAACCGTAAGAGACAAGGACAAAATGGTTGATAAAAAGAAGGCATATGACCTAAAACTGAGAGATCTAACCTAACCTAACCACTGATCAGATTAGAAAGTCGGATAATAAACCAAAAGTACTATGGAACATCATCAATTCCGAGAAAAATGGAAACCACTTCTCAAACAAAGCATTGCGGTTGGAAATAGAAGCGAAAATGGAAGAAAACCCAGCTCCGATTGCTAAACACTTGAACAACTTCTTTTGCAATATCGCAAATATAACACCAGAAGAAAATAAAAAAGTTTCAAAATGCTGAACATCCAGTGGAAATGTCCTCCACCCCTGGTAAATATAACCTCTCACTTAATCTAACACCAACTGATGAGAAAGAAATACTAGAAATTATAAGATAACTGAAGCCAAAACTCTCATGTGGTATTGATGAAGTTCCATCAAAGGTGGTGAAGCACTGCGCAGAACAGTTAGCCCTACCGTTGGTTAGTATAACCAATAAATCCTTCAGCAATGGACAGTTTCCTTCATTGTTAAGTCAAAAAGGCAAAAATCTATCCTAAACACAAAAAGGGATCAATGGCCAAGACAGAAAATTATCGCCCCATATCGCTCTTATCCAGTTTTTCAAAAATAATTGAGAAGACTGCGTTAAAAAGAATGCTAGCACACCTGGAAAGTCAAAATATATTAACAACAAATCAGCATGGCTTCCTACAAGGGAGATCTACTATCACTGCAATAACAAGTCTTGTAGAGCATATAACAGATGAATTAGAAGAACAAAAATATGTCTCGGCTGTTCTCCTCGACTACAGCAAGGCGTTTGATTGCTTGGGACACGATCTAATAATAATTGAGTGTCTCTCTCTCTCTCTCTCCTTCTACTCACCTGAAGAAAATGCCTGTGGTGTTGAAAATTTGTGAGATTATTTCTATTTTGTGTTTGTGACTACTACTCTGTTAGTGAACTTGTCTTTTAAGGTAAGTTTGCTGATGTCCTATCTCTCTAATATACTAAGATCTAATAATAAAGAAATTGTCATCACTGGGATTTCAAGGCACATCAAAAAAATGGATAGCTAGTTACCTCAAAGAGCGCAGCCAAAATGTTGAAGTCCAAGTCTCTGAAACAGGAAAAAATCCTCATATAGATCCAAACCCCTGCCAGTGACCACAGGAGTGCCACAAGGGTCAGTCTTAGGTCCTTTCCTGTTTGTGCTATTCACAAACGACTTTCCAAGTTACATTGGCAACAACAACTTAGAGACGATCATGTATGCAGATGACACGACACTCATCCTGGCTAGTGACAATGTACAAGATCTGCATTCATATATTTTATCTTCAAACGACAAAGCTATAAAATACTGCCTACAGAACAACTTAGCCATAAATCCATCAAAAACTACTCATATAAATTTTAGTAGAAGACACGATCTCCTTCCAGAAATCCCACATGCTCATTTAGAGAATCAAGCAAAATTACTAGGTATAACCATTGACTGCGACCTCACTTGGACAGCACACATACAAAATTTGTGTAAATTATTAAGTTCAGGGATTTTTGTTATAAAAAGAATCATGTGGATTGCAGGGCTAGAAGCGGGAAGAACAGCTTATTTTGCAATAGTAGAGGCTCACCTGAGATATGGACTTACTGTGTGGGGCGGAACATCTGAATATAATCTTTAAAAAATGTTGACCATTCAAAAAAAAGGCTATTAGAACGCTTGCAAGTTTAAATCCACTAGACAGCTGCAGAGAAGCCTTTAAGTCCCTAAAAATTCTAACAATCATTGGTCTATACATCCTCTCCGTAGTCACATATATAGATAAAACTGCAAACGAAAGGGGGGAGGATATTCACACATACAACACAAGAAGAGCCATAGACTTTATACTTCCACAACACAACACTACCCAATACAGTAAAAAACCTTCATACGCAGGACGCAAGATATACAACTCTCTGCCGAAGCATCTGAAAAACCTCAGTGGGAAGAAGCTCAAGAAAGGGCTACAAGACTGGCTAGAAGAACGACCCCTATACACAGTAGGAGAATACTATCAACTAACAAAAACTTTTTTGTAAAGCAAGCATAACTTTTTAACAATGACGCCATTATACTTCTTAAAGAATGTATAAATAAAGAATTTCTGAACTAAACAAGGTGTAATAAAATAATATAACACCAATAATAACTTTGAGCTCTTTGGGAAAAAATGTTACTAAACAATATTGGCTGATAATTATTTAAAATTCCCTTACTTATAATTTAAATGCTCAGATTTGAATAAAACAAAATTCACAGAAAACATATTAGGAATAAGTGTGTGCATAACCTTAGTCTGATTACTATCCGTCTTCTGACAGTTTTGTTAAATAATACAGTGGACTAGACAGGGCCTTCTTGGCAGGTACCATTTATTAAATACACATTCAATATTAGTTTTAAATAAATGGACTATAGTAATACAGATTATTTATGTTAGGATATTTCTCCAATTATATTATTTTTACAGTAAAAACTTCTTAATAATTTCTCAAAGTAAAAAGAAGAGCAAAATTAAAAATGATCTTAAAATTAATATTAATTTGTTAGCTTCCTTTTATAAGTTTGATACTCATTTTTAGAAGTCTTTTCTTTACAAATTAACCCACCATTGGAGCAGTTAAAACTAAAGAGCTAAGCCATTAAGTTGCATTGGAGTCAGCTTGAGTACAACTTCCACTAAAATAAGCAATTTGCAATACGGCGTTTATGTTTTGGAACTCACATTGCACTTCCATTGTAATTGAACGATAAAGTACTCCACAGTCTGGCCTGACCAAGTTTAACAATCTTATTTTTACTTTCATTACTAAACACAATCATTGTGAAATGATTATGGATTCAACTTAACACATTCACTGCGGCTGGGTCTGTAGTAACCCAAAGCAAGCAGCGTGGCTGAGTCAGTATAGTCACATACTACGCACTGTTCTTCTGTTGGCCAGTGTGAGGTTAGGATTGTGGGAGAGCGTGTACGTCATGTTAGCGTGGTTGGATGAGTGTAAACAACATTTCATTCCGGTAGTATCGGCGTGGTTTTTATTTTTGTCTATGTATTGTACAAGGTGTATATGCTTTTTGAAGAGAATGAGTTCTGACGAGTCTGAAGACAGTGAGTTTTCATTTAGAAGTCATAATGGTAGATTCAGGTTTGTCTATTACAGCTTCTGATGAATAAATAAATAGACTGAAATGGAATGAACCGGTGTGCTTAAGGGGATTAAATATTGTAAATACCAAAATGTGAACTAAAATATTGAAAGAATTGCACATAAATCGATTTTACTTGTCAAAATGTTTAAAAGGTAAGAGTGCGGCCATGATGCCGAATCAGGCAAGAAGGCAGGTCTGCACCGCACACTTGTTCAACACCATGCGCCACCGCAGCGAGTGTGTTAAACCTCTACATACAGAAGTTCTATTTCTTAAACATCCTCTCCATCCAAATACTCTAAATACTGGGACTGGCCTCCTCCCTTCCACATTCTTTTTTAAATGTGTGTTGTCCCCAGGGAACAAGTAATATTAAGAAATCGAGATAAGGCTTGTTTCAGGTTATTTGTATAGAAATCATGTTAAATATTATTTGTGTAAATCTGTAAATTCTTTAGCGGAAACTGGGAGTGGTCAATACCTACTCAGTATTAGACCCACCCGCCCCTTCAAACACGTATGGTGGTATTGATCCACCCGCCTATCCATACACATATTTATTTATTCTTAAAACGCTGATCAAGATATGGGCGAATATTGGTTTTGAATGAGTACAAATGAGGGAATATATTACATACATATTATAGAATTACACAGGTGTTTCAAGAAAAACTTGACGAACTTCAGGAAATTAATGCTTAGATCATAACAATAAAAATATGGTGTATCAAAATAAGTCTTAAACTCATTCGTTACATATCAACAGCAAAAAAACGTTTTTGAGTTACCCATATATTTTAGAGGGGTTTTCATCATTGGACAGATTTATGGTAGTAGTATTTTTATAAAACATACACGCAGTTAGGGGATAAGATTATTAAGATGCACATCAGTTTTATACAGTAAGACAACATTTTGACTGACTTTTGATGATTGCAATTAAAAAATAAAGTTTTTAGTTAAAAGTTTGACAAGTTTTCTTCACCTTTAACAGGCAACCAGAAGACAAATATCCAGTAAAGGCCTTTTCACACCGGCGTAACGTTACGTTATGTGACAGGACGTGACAGACTTTTTAAAAGATCGCTCGCCGTTGTTTCATATGGGGCAATTCACACCGCCGAAAAAACGTAACGCTTAGTCCGCGGACTAATCCGCGGCGATCGCTCGGTGAGCGATCTTTTCAAAACGTAACATAGCGTCGGTGGCCTCGCGCATGCGCACTGGCCCTCTTCTCATACAAACCACCTGTCCTCCAGTCGCGCCAGGTAGTCGCATAGGAGTGCGAGTTGTTTTATCCTTTTCTTTAAATAGTATTTTGTTTGTGAGTTGTAGCTATGGATGGTATTCACCATATCTACGCCTTCGTTGATTTATAGGATGCACCCAATGTGTTCTGTTGGTAAGTGAATATAAAAGTACAAGTTCGTCATCACTACTTGAGCTATCTTCATTTTCCAACCACGGTACACTTCTTGAGAACGAATTATTATACCATGGAACACTTTGCGAAAACGCGTTGTCATGCCACGTTTCACTAGACATCTTCTCACCTCAGAAGTTCACCAGCGACTGACGAATTTGGAGGGAGAAAAACGAGGGAAACTCAGACCAGTGCCTCGCGAACATCTGCGGACGTCTGCGGCGGTGTGAATTGGCCACCTGTTACGTTACGTTACGTTACTGGACATTATGTGACAGATCTCGGTGTGAAAAGGCCTTAAAATTGGGCTGCTAATTCAGCCAAAGTTGTAAATTTTCATGCAGACCAGCAAATAGACAATGAGACTTTAAAGCAAGTTTTATCCAATTGTTTTTCTTTAATTTAATATACCCAGTCTCAGAGTGACGTATTTTCATGGTACACACTGTATCACCTGTTATAAATAGTAACAAACCATAAATAGTATAAATAGTAAGAAAACCAGTGACTAGCTGTAGACAGCTAATTAACATCAGTTTTACTGTTAACAATCAAACTGAATACTCATTAATAATTAAAAGAACTGTCACATTTGGGTGGTAGAACTTGCCAAATTTGAGACAAACTTTCAGTTAAGATTTTCAGTGACCGTGTTCAGTTATTGGGCCTTACTTTAAGATGGGCACTACTGCCCTTTCACCCACCCATCACGTACAGTGCCCACCAGACCACCCTTCACATACAGGAATATAAATTCTCACTCCCACCCATACACACAATGGTATTGACCCTCCCACCCACTCATCACATACAGTGAAATTGGCCCACCTATCATGTACATGGATATGGACCCACACTGCCATCCATACAAATACAGTGATATTGGCCCACCTGAACATTGGCAGGTGGTCTATATCCTCCCATCACGTACAATGATACATACCCAGACTCCCACCTATACATATACACTGGTATTGATCCTTCCACCTAACCATTTCATCAACTGCTATTGATCCTCCTGTCCACACATCACGTACAGTGGTACTTACCTTCCCACTCAACAATCAATGACAGTAGTATTGACCCACCCACCACATAACGTTTTTACATATTATTCTACCATAGCTGCTTGAGGAACTACCCATCCTAACCAGGAATTCTGTTTACCAACATAACAACATCTATGTACAGAACAGTTCTCTCGTAAAGGACTGTTATGGAAATAATTAGGGGTATGTGAGTGCTCGAAACTTCGAGTATTTTACTACTCAAACTCAGCTCGAAGCTCCCGAAACTACTCAAAGTTAGATCGAGTAGTTGTATTTCACAAAGTATTAGATTTACAACTAATTTAGTTTTAAGAGTAAATAGTTTTATAAGTTATGAATGAATACTGTACGCTTCCTTGTGTTTTATTTTACCCTCAATTATACGTTATCAGTTTGGTATGTGTAATTATGAACTAAACAATACGGCTAAAAATTGGTAGTAAACGACGACAGTCAAATGAACTAGTCAACGTAGTGAACGGAACTAGTTCGTTCATTATGATTTGAACTATTTCAATTCAAGGAGAACAACAGAGCTGGGAAGGTAGCTATCACACATTTTGGTTGATCAATTCTATAAGTAATTTGTAACCTAATCTATAATAGCGTGATTAAAACAGAAGTGCTGGTTAGTGTTTTATTACCCACGAAAAGGGACGAGATCTGGATCAAGATGCTAAAAAATACCTGTTACCGACACAAATCTAATTGTCTGTACGCAGTGGAAAATATGCCTATTTTCGTTGATACAAATAATATTGCTCAATCAAAAGGATCCCGATAACGTGTCACTTTTCATCCCAAGTACTGAACTTCCCATCTTTTCTAGGAGAAAGTCCATCTTGGTTGTGTTGTATGTGCAAGGAACCGTTCAGCTCCTTTTCGGAACTGAAATTATCGTATTTCTCGCGAGTCGTTTGAAGTCTGAGCAGAAAATCGTCATACAGGTCATGTCATATAAAATATGGTAATGGCATTCAAGCAGAGTGTGACAAAACATTATTGATTTATTTTCCGTTAAATAAAAAATAGATATCCGTATATTAATTTTTATTCCGTAAACAACTTAGATCGTCAAAACTGTATGTAACATTTGCGCATACAATATTTTTTTCTGTCAAATTGTACAGTTTCCTGACTAGGTTAGATAATAGCACAGTTGGAGTATAAAAGGTGGTAAAATACAATACTTTTGATTCGTAAACTCAATGAACGGTTGCCTGTATATATTTTTACTACTGTATCAGTGTCGATGTAAAAGTAAAATACATAGCAATCAATCCAAGTGAAGGAGAAAAATGTTGTTGGAAGACCTTTTAAACAAATAAAACTAAATACAACGAATTCAGAGATTCGGAAAATAATTTTTATTGAACCGAAGCCTTATCAAACGTCTGTATCACTAGTTGGCTGTAGCTGATATTTCAGACTGCATCTCGTCGCCAATATCGGCTAGACCTACTTTATTAGCCGACTACGTCTATGGTTTTCATTCGAATACGCCAGGTTTTCATCAATTTTTGTCTTTCTATTTCGAAGTAGTTTCAAGTTGCACACATTTCATTACAGATCATAATAAAAAAACTAATTCATCCTAAGCGGCTTTAAAATTTATTTTTAGTAAACCTGATTAGTTATTATCTATTCTGGAACTACTTTGTTATCCCGATTTTCAAATTTGATTATATATAATTCACAGCTTATTTCCGGTTAATTGTAACTTTGTTATTATTGAATTAAATTCCCACAGATCCACATTTCATGGCGTGTACACAATAAATTTTTAATTTTTATAGGAAGCAGTTCTGAGAGCAACTGACTGCATTTGGCGATGACGCCTGAATTCTAGTATCAGTTTGACAAGCTTCGCTACTGTACGTATTTGCAGTACATATTGAACAGAACCACCAGAAAAACATAATTGTGAAACAGTATAATTGGCTTGCATAGAAAATCTGATCTGTGATATGAGTGAACAGATAAAATTTTCATTATCCACGTTGTTTAAATTAATAATATACTTTCTCACATCATATTAGTCATGAAGGAAATAGGTTAAACACAAAACAATGTCACCTGCCTTTTACGGTTGTCTTGGGTGAACAGGAAATCTTTCTGTAAATATTCGATATAGAAAAAAATTCCAATTACTCGACTCAGCTCAAACTCAAAAATCACTACTCCACACCCCTAGAAATAATGCTATATAAATATACTCGGTCTATAAATTTGCCTAAGAGGACCATTGATTTCACCACATTGGCCACTAGGGTCAATATGACATCACTCTAAGAATAGAAATAACACATAACAATTACAGGAAATAACAACTGGATAGATATTGTTTCAAAGCCATCTCATTGTCTGTTTGATGGTGTTTATGAAAGTTTACAACTTTCAGTAAATTTGCATCCCAATTGGCTGGTTATTTGTCTTTGATTGCCTGTTAAGGTTAAGGACAATTAAAAAAAAAAAAAAAAAAACTTTAACAAACATTTTTTTTATATGCAGTCATCGAATTTCAATAAACATTTTTCTCATAAAACTGACAATACATATTTATGATCTGATTTTCTAACTGTGTATGAAAATTTTATAAAAATCTTTATTATATTTATGGGTCCAAACCACCACTAATTACGTGGAAAACTCATAAACATTAACATTTGTGTATAGATATGTAACGAATGAGTTTAAAACTTATGAATAGTTGATTTTTTTTGACCAAAGGATTCATTTCCTGATGTTTGTCAGGTTCATCATGAAACACCCTGTATAAAAGTAGCTATAAATGTATGTAACATTATTTTATTAAGTACTAACTGTTTACCTGTGTCTTGCTACGGGATTAACATAGAAACAGTAATGTTTTAGTTTACTTTAAATTTTAATAAGCATCATTTAGCCTTATTTCAAGTGTTCATTTTATTTGTTTTTATCTAACAGCTGATGGTTTCATATAAATAAAGTAACTCCTTTACATTATCATTGAAACCTTAAAGGCCACTGGGGTGGAGCCCTTAAGTTGGAAGTGATTAAAACTATGCAAGAAACCTTCCCGGGAGTGAACTCTACAACTTCCTAGTTTCATGGTGATCCATGTGGTTTAGTAATGCATAAAGAACAAAACAAATTTTCTTTAATCTTTATCAAGAAAATCTTGCCTACTGATTTTAGTACTTTCCATTTGTAGGTTGTAAACACATAGCGAAAACAGCAGATTATTTTACACATTACAAATAAACAACTTGTTATATTTCAGTATTAGGATTCAATGCTATCACAACTTAATTTATAAGAAAGAAAAAGTCTGGCTTATAAAGTTGTAATAAAATTAAAACAGTTAACATTTTAACTAGGTTTTTAAGCATACCTATAAAACTTTTAGTATTAGCTTAAAATACAATCTCAATAGAAGTTTGTTTCTTATTTCAGTTATTTAAAAGCTAATATTTACCATACAATAATATTACCATGGTTTTTACCATGCTAATTTGAACAATCGTTCATCTGATTCGATATCACAAGGTAACACCTGAACTCTGTACAACATATTTCAGTTGGGAATAGATTGATTTGAGTGCTTTAATTTTTTTTTTCAAGTGAAAAAACTTCACTACAAGTTTACATGGGCCTACAAGCCTTGTAGGTGTGAACTTTATTCAGTGCATGAAGTACTAGCCAAGCTTGGGGACTTGAATCTTGCCTTCTGCAGTCCAAAGCCTCAGCTACTGAGCCACCAAGCCGGCATATGCAGCTCAGCACACTGAAGATAGACAACATGAAAGATGTTTGTCAATTTATCTTTTAGCTCTTAATCAAGCGTTGGAAATGTGCTAATGGAGTATGCAGAATGATTGAAATTTATTTTCAAGAAAGGAAAATATAGCATTTGTACCAAACGCACCTTTTTTATCTTACTCGAATATATCACCAATGTTAACTAAATCATTTTTATTTCAATTATTTAATCTACAAATGAAATGCAGTAATTTAAACCACTACACTAATACATTAAGAATGCCAGTACAGAAAATATTATTCTAGACAACCTTTTCTTTTCAATTTCAACTACCTAAGCATATGTTAACCATTTCAAAAGTATTTGATATTCTGGAACGTCATTATTTCAGGTTCTCTTAACCCTTTCCACGCGTATTACGGGATTTCTCGCAACGTTATATTTACGTAAAACGCGTATTACGGTATTTCTCGCATTTGAATATTTTGAGATAAATATTTAAATTTAAGTGATAAAACTATACTAACGTGTACGTAAATGGTTATTGAGGTAATTTTGAAGACAACAGAAAGGATGACAACGTTTTTTGTCATCGTGACCTTCACGCACCGTCGCCATGGCAACCGAGCGCCCATTGTGTGCTGCTGCGCCGCGCGTATTACGGGATTTCTCGGACCACCCAGATGAGTGTTTTGAGTTATTTCACACACAAAAAAAACATTCTAGGGATACTTGTTAGTGCTTGTATGTCATCTATATTAGTAAACTTGTAAATAATTATTATGATTACATATATATTTTAGCTTAATCTAATTTAATTTTTTTATAGATTTATGAGTAAATAAACAGAATAATTGTTCAACAATGGGAATTTTACAAATTGCTGTATAATAAATATTGATTTAAAAATACCAGTTTGGATTGTGTTTTCTTAACAGTTGTTGGCCTTATAACAAAATTCTAAATAGAACTTTAAACATTTTAAAAATATTTTTTTAAATTTATGACACGTTTAAAAGAAATAGCAAATTTCTTATGTAGCGTGCAAAGGGTTAAATGAGGGTATTGTAAAGGATAATATAATTATATCAATCAATTGAACAGTTTTTTAGATATTATGAGTTGGTTCATATCTTTATTAGTCCCTATGGTATGATTAAACTAGTTTACCGAAAAAGATAATCATAATTTTAATTTTTGTATTAAACTTGCATGGATATTATTTAATTTGTTATTAGAATATACACTAGAGAACTTAAGAATTTTTTAAAAAGTTTTTGTCAACCAATTGTCACTAAGTTATTCTGCGGGAATCATGAAATCTGATAACATTCACTTCAGATATAGTTGATAAGCTTAATTATTATTTTCCTCCACTTTTTAAGAAACTCTAAATAGCCTTTGTTTATTGTAATAGTTTTCCAAATTACAAGACCATTCATGTTTTTTAGTGAGATAACAAGTTAAAAGATTACATTACAATACACTATAGAACGTATTATAATGTAGATTATCACGGTAACCATAAAAAAATTATGTTCCTACTATTTCTAACATGAATAGCATTTGATATTTTAAAACATATTTACTATTATGTTCAAATATCTACACTTGAGGAAGGGTTAACGTTCATTTAGCTTGTTTCTTATTTACTTTTAGAGCGTTTAAAGTAAAACCACACCAAACATATCAGATTCCATTGGGAATTGCACTGGCCTACAGTTAAAATGATACACTTAAAATACCTTTTTGTTAACTTAAATCAAACTCAGTTATAAAGACTACATCGTGTTCATCTCCTTTCTTTCTATAATCCATTTTGTAAGCTGAGAATATACAGTTTATAAATACAAAGAAACTATAACGGAAGACCTTAGCGATCATACTCCAATAAACAGCATTACGATCTTGAGATATAAGTAATTTCTAGAAATAGAATATTTATAAGAGCTAAATTTAATTTATAAATGTCAATAATAAATTTACATTTTGTTTGAATGAGTTATTTTAAATTCTGTGAAGGCTTCTTACAACAACTGAATTGACTAAACTTTACTTTAACTTAGAAAATGAATATCACTATTACACAAGTAATATCACAATAATACTATACTTACGAAAAATGAAAATTTATTAAAAAATATCAGTACACAACATTTTTTTTAAATCTACAGTTTGTACAAAAATAAAGTTATCAATAGTTACCACTGGGTGATAATTGACTTAGAAGTTTCATATTGGTCAGCCTTTGTACAGAAATCTTAAACTTACATTTCATCCATTTTTAAGGACTCTCTATTTTAACTGACCTAAAGCCATTGTGTCTTTTCATATTTAACATGGGTTGATAGAAATAATTGCTTTGAACTCGTGGTCTTTTTACAATTGGTAACTCAATTAGGAGGTTCTCATTTGTTGGATCAACAGCATAAATTGGCGTTGACTCATCCAATCCTAATAAAGTTCTGGTGTTTGATTCTTCCAAAACACTGTATTCTTCTTCCTTAACCTAACAATAAAAATACATCAGTTATAATTTCATTTATTTAATTTTTCCAGTTTAAAATATTGTCCATTCTAACCAGCAAAATTATAATGACTACATCTACTAAGTCCTATAACTAAACTGTAGTATTGCGTGTTGCTCACCTTCATCACGCGTTATGCTGAAATAAGTTAACAGTGGAAGAGTAATGGTGTCTTGTACAAAAGAAATTAACAACAACCCTTCAAAATATCACTAATTCAAAGAAGTACCTATAAAAATTAACACTGGATAGATACAAAAATATCAAATCTTTAAAAGCAAAAAACAAACTGCAAGCAGAATTTGGAAAATAAAAAGTGAAAACTAAAAAAGAGGGAAGAAACTAGACCAACAAAGTATACACAACATGAATGGATTAATAAGAAGAGGTGTATTCAAAAAGTAAGTACCGTTTCATTATTCTGCCGCCGCAGGTCGGCATTCTGTGTTAGTCGTCTTTGTTCACTGGCTCTCGACTGACGCTATTTTGGCTACTCTACAATGTTTTAATACAATTACTGATCCTACCGATTTTGAGATCCGTGCTGTAATAAGGTTTTTGAATGCAAGTAAGGTGAAACCAGCTAAATTTATTGTCAAATTCAAAATGTTGACAGTGAGACACGAGCGATGGAATGGTGAGAAAGTGGGTTAGAATGTTCAATGAAGGTCAAACAAATGTTAATGATGAGGCTCGGAGTGGTCGGCCTTCTCTTGTCACCGACGATTTGATCAACAAATCTAAGAGAACACATGTTTTACTATGACAACACTATCAGATGAATTTCCAAAAATGTCATGTACTCTTTTGTAGGAAATTCTTATCGTCAATTGACGGAAATTGCCGAATTTGATGATAAATTTCAGTTGGTTTCACATTTCTTGCATTCAAAAATTTTATTACAGCACTGATCTTACAATTGGCTAAATCAGTTACAATATTCAACATTTTAAATGTGCACAGAAAACTAAAAAACACAACGTAGAGTGACCAACTTGGTGTCAGTGGAGAGCCACTGATTAAGGACTAGGGTGCAAGTGTGGAATGCCGACTGCAGAGAGCTGCGGCGGCAGTGCAACAAAATGGTACTTACTTTATGAATACGCTTTGTATAAGGATAACAAATTGTTTACCCTACCAACACATTAACCAGTGAACAAGCATGCAAGCGTGGAATGCTGGCCGTATAGCTGCACCTTTCTGAATACACTTCGTATAAGGACAGAAAATTGTTTACTCTGTCGACAAATTAACATGAAAGATAATACTAGCAAAATTTGAAACTGAGCCAATAAAATTAATATAATTTTTTACTGTCTCCCATATGCGTTAGCATAGAGAAAATATTATGATTGTCCAAAAAAATTTACAAGTTGGTCTAAAAATACATTTTAGGATCCCCTGAACCCGTGTTTTTTCTTTTTTTTTTTTTTTTTTTTTTTATGTGTGTATGTGCAGTTTGCTGGAGATCAAATGGTTGGATCAATTTTTATTAAATTTTGTACGTAGATGTATTTTGCCAATATCTCCAAACCATTTTTTCACTTTTTGAAATGTTTTTTTTTTTATTTTTATGTGAAAAAAAAATAAAAATTGAGTTTTCTCAAAAACAGCTCTAACAATTTTGATTAAATTTTCAATCAGAAAACATGTAAATTACAATTTAAAATATTTTAGTAAAAACTGCATGTCTCTAACTTGACTAGTTTTTAAGTTATGGCATAAAACCATATTTATTTAAGAACAAACTGGTAATTTTCAAAGTTCTGATTTTTTAAAATTTTTATGGGGTCTTGAATACCAAGAAAAATACCGCTCCTCCCCATTACCCAGGATCTCCCATGTCAGAACAGTCTCTTAAAATCTCGAAATCCACCTCTACGTACTGCTTTCCAGTTGAGTAGATCAAATTTCTCGCCCAATACTAGCTGGGCCATTGCGTGGAACAGTTTTGATGGATGAAATAAGTTCCTTATTAACGATCCATCAATACCTATAAGTGGGATGAACCTCCCTCGTAGGGAGTGGGCATTATTGAATCGGTTCCGAATTGGAGTGAGCAGATGTAACTACTGGTGATACAAATGGGGATTGACAGCCATGTGATTGCTGGGAATCTATCCAATTAATAGATGAAATAGTTACAGGGTGCCCTTTGCGCTATTTTACGAAGGGAATAGAATTAGTGAGGCAGGTCTTAAATGGCTTGATGGACTGGATTTAGCTTTGTGACAGGAGATCATATATTTATTTTTAATTTTTACTATAGTAAAATGATTTTTGGACTTTTTGTCCAACTATAAAACTCAGCTTTTACATAATTTAAAAATAAAAAAAAATAACAATAATGGTAGGCGACAAAAAAAAAAAACCATACGATTGTTACTGCGTAGTAATTTAATAATGCGCCTGAAGGTCCGAGCTGGCAATGTTGTTTAGTTTTGTTGCCTCCTCCTCCGCCATTGCTGCTGTTCTTTCTCAGGAGTTTGATGGGGTCAGGCAGCCCATCGCTTTTGCTTCGAGGACGTTGTCTCACCAGGAAAAGAAAGCTTCTTCCATCTATGAGTTAGTGTCTGGCTGTTGTCTTTGGTACGGACAAGTTTCGGCGTTTCTTGGAACATGCTGAGTTCTTGCTGGAGACCGACAATCAGGCACTATCCTGGCTTCTTGCCCATCCCAGACAGCTTGGGAAAATTGGTCGCTAGGTGGTCAAAATTTCTGCTTTTAAGTTCCGAGTCCAACATCTTAGGGGTGCCCAGAATGTCATCGCAGATGCTCTTTCCCGCAGGTAGCACGAACCCAGTGATCCACATACTGAGGCTGTTGCTCAGTGTGGTGCTATTCTTCTGGATTTCCCTCTGCCTTTAGACAACCTACTGTCCCATCAGCAAAAAGATCCTGAGCTGTCAGTGAGCTTCTAGAGGGAGCTGCCCACCCTCCTTATTTTCTGTCCAAAGGGGTACTCTGTTGCCGTCCTCGACAGAGGGGTGAACCTCGTGTAGTGATGCCTAGTCATCTAGTACCAATGGTCTTTCAATTTTATCACTCTTCTCTTGTGGGGCGGTCATCTTGGTATTCATAAGACCATCGCTAAGATTCGTAGGTACTTCATCTGGAAGGGCATGGACCGGAATGTTGCTGGCAGACTACGGGCTTTTCACCTGTGCTCTCTCAGCAAGCCTAGTCAAAATGCAAAGTTAGGTTTCTTATCTTCTGAGGTGGCCGAGCATCCTTTTAAGAAGGTATTCTTAGACTACGTGGGTCCTTTTCCCCATAGCAAGTCAGGTTGCTCCTATTTACTTGTTTGAGTGGATGTTTTCTCGAAGTTTGTTTGGCTTTTCCCACTTCGGAGTGCTACGGCTAAGCTCAACATCCGTGCTCTCCAGTCCCAACTCTTCCAGCGCTTTGGGGTGCCTTCTACTCTTGTGTCCAACAACGGTAGCCAGTTTACTTCACACGAGTTTCGTAGATTCTGTTTTGGCAATGGTATCAGGCATGTGACTACCTCTCCTTATTACCCACAGCCTTCTCAAGGAGAGCGGTTCAACCACAATGTTTGGTCTGCCCTTATTACCTTCCATGCTGAGAAGCAGAACACCTGGGATGAGAGTCTTTCTTGGCTCCAGCTTTCTTTCAATTCTTCCAAGCATGAGAGTCACAATGCCATTCCCTTCAAAATTCTACATGGCTACCCTACTAACAACCCTCTGTCCAACTTGTGGAGGCTAGAGGATCTTCTACCTACGCCAGGTGCCACTGATGTAGTTTACGCGTGGTTGGCTGCTCGGCGCAACCTGCTACGTGCTAGAGAAAGAGTAAGGAGGAGGTATGATAAGGGTCGTACTCCTAACCCTTTTCAGGTTGGAGATCTGATTCTTTGTCAGGCTCACCCGGTCAGTTCGGCCGTGGAACGTAGAGCTGCGAAGTTGTGTTATCGGTGGTCTGGTCCCCACCGCATCGATAGGTTTTTGTCACCGGTAACTGCTCTGCTGGTTGATCCCCAGTCAGACAGGGTGTTCAGGAAAGCCCATGTGTCCCAACTTAAGGCTTTCCGGGGAACGGTTGATCCGTGAGTTGGTGTTCCTAGGGGTTTCTTGGGGGCAAAGAGATTGATTTCCTCTGCGCTCTAGGTTGCTGTTCTGAGAGTCTCCTTCTCTCTTTTCTTGTCAGGCCTGACAGTCAGAGTAGTTTGCTCCTGTTCGAGGGGTTTCCCCACTTAGATTCTCTTTGGCGTCCTTGGAACACTACTCTCTGGAGGTTTCTCCTTCTGTTTAGTTCCCTGAGGTACCGAGTTTTCTTCCCTGCCTGGGTGTGTTGAGGTTTTGCAGAGGGAGGTTGTACCGGGTCGTTTGACCGGTACAGTTTGTTACTGAACATCGTGGTTTGCCAGGCTGCCTGAGATCGCTCGTGCGCTGCGATTTGTTTACTTCAGTGGCTGTTGGCTCGGACTCTTTCGTTCCGTGATTCCAGCTCTCGGTCTGTCAGGTTGACCTGTCTGGCTACCACAGCGGTACTCTACACCATGTCTAGTTAGAGGCTCTTTAACTCCATGGTCCTTGAGTGAGACCTTTTACCCTCAGCCTGCCGTCCAGGTGAAGTTCTACCATCTCCACTGCAAGCCTGACCTGGGGACCATACGTTGGAGCCTAGTTTCGCCCCCGCTACCCTCTCTACATCTTTGGGTAAAAGTCTTCTGTCCTCAGGTCAGTGCGTTCCACGTTTTTCCCAGCGGCTGAGCTGGGGGTGGTCATTTGTTTATTTTTTTGGACAACAAAAAGAACCAGAAAAAAAGAAGAAAATCTCTAGGCCACAACCTACGACAAAATAAAAAAAAAAGTAAAATAAAATAAGACTGAACAGTCATTTATGAAACAGCCTTAGATATAGTATATTTTAAAATTAAAAAACTTTTTAAAATAAAAAAAAACTGTTTGAATGTTTATTGTTATTTATCTTAAATTAGTCTATTTTGTTGTTATATGTTTTTAGATTTTATATTTGTTAGGTCCCTACTGTTAAAATGGTATTATTTATTTTTATGTTTAGGCCTAGTGATTGTTTGTTTGTGTTTTTTTCCTTTGCAGTATTTTTGGAGTGATTTTTTAATAGAATGGTACCGTGTTATATATTTTTTTTAAAATTATTTAATTTTTAAACAATCACCAAAAGGGAATTATTGTATTATTTCTTTAACTTCTAATTCGGAGCTGCCCAAGGACTACGGCTTACTCCTTGGCCCCGGTGGAATCATGGGATGTGGGCTAAATTGCCTGTTAATTGGTGTTGTCTAAAGTTTTTCTGAAATTTTTTCATTATTAGTTTTTTCTTAAAGTTTTTGTGTCTCTAGTTCTCTGCAGATAGGCACATGTGTTATGTAATTTTGGTATTAGTAGCGTTTGTTGTTTTGTGTTAGTCTCTTTTTAATTTAATTGTTTCTTGTGGATTGTTTAAGTGTATTTTGGATATTGTGGCCTTCTGCCGGTTGTCAGATTAATTATGTTTTTTCTTTAAAATAAAATAGTTTTTCTCAGCTGCCGAATTGTGATTTGACCCTCCAGCTGCCACCCGTGATCCTATCGCCTGACCGGTTTTGAGCCATCCCCCAGTTGGCACGACTTCAGTTTTGGGTGGGGGATGGGTTTCAACATAACGTACATTTTTTTTACCTGTAACATTTACTACTTTAGCATTTTTCATAGCCTAATTAAAACACAGTTGTATTTTTAAATATCTTTTGTATTGTATTATAAAGCAGTGTCAAAGTTGGCGATCGTGATAAACATTGTTCGTTTCATTACAATTGCTGCAGAGCGTGTTGCGTCACATGCAATTGTAGGTGCCCCGCTTACGTGTGCTGTCTGTTATCAGTTACTAAACATGTTTTTCCAATAAAACCACGTTATTTATAACTTATGTTTTATCCGGCTTTTATCGTATCCAGCTAGACCTTTACCACATTAGGCCGCATAATTAAGTTGTACTGTAGTATGAATAGATATTTTTGTTTATCTGAAAATTATGCATGTACCAAATTACATCTTAAGTCAAAGGCAATATGATTAAAAATCAAGTCAATTTTGATTTAGAGCTCTAAAAAACCCAATGTGTTATTATCACTGTCAAATAGAAATATTATTAACCCTCGAGCGGGCGCTTGCGGAGTTTTCCTCCGCACGTTTAGTTTTTGTTAAAATAAATATGCACAATTGGTGTTGGCAGTCGTGTCCAGCTACGTAACTCATGAGCCTCATTCCGGGAATCCCCCAAAACTATTTTTACCCCCCTTCCCCCTTGGTTCCTTGTCAGTTACAATTCAGTGACGCAGTGTCAGTTTGCGGAGGTTTTCTCCGCGTGCGATCTATCGCGTAAGTGGTTAGTGCGCACGTGATGTTATTTATATTCATAACACGTAAAATTGGCCAAACTATGTGTTTATGTATACATATACCAAAATATATGTATGTTTTTATGTATTATTTAATTTATAATTATTATTAAATATATTTTGTTTGCATAGATGTATAATTACATTATTGCGGAGCAAAACTCTGCATGCGCCCTCTCACATAACACCAACAGTGATACCCTTTTTATACTAGAAAATTACTTAATTTGTTTAATTAAAATATTACTTATATTTAGTTGAACAAATAATGTTATTAACAATGACATTTGGTTCCTAATAAAGTTATTCAACATTTAAATAAAATATTGTGTTATAACTAGAAGTAAAATGGGTAAAATTTGTGCAATTTAGTGTTGCGGAATAAAACTCCGCATGCGCCCGCTCCCGTTTTATAAGTGAAGCGCCCGCTCGAGGGTTAAGGGGAGCACGAGGGCAAAAATTGAAAAAATTGACTTATTTTTTTAATTTTTTATTATGATTCTATATCTTATAACGAGTAATTTGATATATAATACATTATATAATAGCGATTTAAAGTGTGCTTTAATAATTTACGAAATATTGTGTGCAATGCGTAAAAATGCTAAATATGCAATGTGTGATGACTGCGTATAACGTTAGATATACTCAGTACTTAGGAGATGGTGACTCAAAAGGTTTCATAGCTGTCCAAGAATTGGAACCATATGGTCGTGATCATAAAATATCCAAATTGGAATGTCTTGGACATGTCCAGAAAAGAATGGGCACCACATTGAGCAGAATAAAATCAGAAAACAAACATGTTATTTTGTCTGACGGTAAAGGCCTAGGTGGCAAGAAAAGACTATCTCAAGCTGCCATTGATTAACTTCAGACCTACTATGGCTTAGCATAGTATATATAGTATAAGGAGAAATACAGACAGTCTAGACAGCATGGTAAAAGACATTTGGGCTTTGTATTTCCACAAGCTTTCATGTGACAATGATCCACATCACGGCTTGTGTCCGAAAGGGGAGACAAGTTGGTGCGGATACCAAAAGGCAAATGCTAAAGGTGAGACTTACAAGCACAAAAATAGTATCCCTGTGGCTGTCATGGAATTTATAAAGCCTGTGTTCAAAAGTCCATCCAACAAAGAACTTTTGCGGAAATGTTTACATGGTAAAACCCAAAATCCGAACGAAAGTGTGAACGTGGTAATTTGGTCTAGGCTACCCAAAACCAGCTTTGTTGGACTGAAAACACTACATTTCGGAGTGTATGATGCTGTGTCAGTGTTCAATAGTGGTAATATAACTAAATGCAAGTTGCTCCAAAAACTAGAGATGGACATTGGAAAGTTTACTGCTCTTAGCATGAGACAAATGGACCAACACCGTATCAAAGCATCGGAGCGTAACTCCTCAGATTTCAAAAAGCATGCCAGGCAAAAGAAAAGGCAGTGAAGAGAAGGCTGGAAGACAAGGAAGAAGACCCTGATGACCCAAGCTATGGAGCTGGCCAGTTTTAGGTACTGTAAACACAATTTTTTGCCTACAATGTTATGTATTCATCATTTTTGGCCGTTTCCCGAAAAACGTGTTTTTCAAACTTTGAACACAGATTCCTCAGGAACTAATGCATGTATTTCAACCAAATTTTTAACACAATTCACCAATATATCAAAGCACACTTTAACACAGGGAAATGATGATATCTATATCTATAAAAAAGTAAAATAAAATAATATTTTTACAAATTCAAGAAAATTTATTGTTATGTTAAAAAATAAAATAAAAAATAATGAATTAATATTTTTTAAAATCCATATATTTTAAAGTGTACTTTGACATGTATAGAAAACCTGGTAAAAATTTGGTTCAATTATCTTTAATGGTGTTAAGAAAACTGTGTTTAAAATATGCTAAATTACCATGGGCAAGATACAAGCCTCGTGCTCCCCTTAAACTGATGATCTTTTGATCAGGAATTAATATTGAAATGTTATGATAAGAAGTGGATTAGCACAAATTTATGGCTTAGCTTAAAGTTAAAACAAGTAGCAATATTTACCTTAAATTCCTTTTTTACACCATCTTTTATTATTTTTTCATTGATCTGTCTACTTTTTATAAGACTGTTGTAATGAAATTTTGGCTCAAAAGGTTGTAGTGAAGGAGGTATTCTTGACATTTCGTCTTCACTATCATCGTCTATTGGTGAAATTCTTTCATCTTCTACATCAACACCTAATTCTTCTTCTATTTCCTCCTCTTTTGTCTAAAAACAAATACTATTTAATACCAATACTAAATATGAAAAACATGCTATAACTCACAGTACCAGCCTCCTGTTATATGAACATTTAAAAGTGCACATGTATGTTACACCTGACTTCATAATACAGTGACAAAATATTTAATCCAAAATCGAACAAATCCAACACCAAAATACAATTCATTATTCTTAACATTAGAAACACGTAAGTTTTTTCTAATTGAAAATTATTATTACGAATATGAGCCATTATAATGCTATGGTAAAAACAAATTTTACTTGCTTTGTAAAGTTATTTTTATTTATTTATTCATAAGACGCCGATCGTCAAGATATGGGCGAATATGGATTTCGAATGAGTGTGATAAGTGTAGATGAGCGAATATAGTCATTGTTACAAACTAAGGCCGACTATTCCTTAGAAAGTGTCATTAATTAATAGCCCAATGACAAATGAACAGCCGGTGATTATCAGCTGATCCTCTCAAAATGTATTGACTCTGATTGGGATCGAACTGAGAACCTTTAGCACATGAAGGTTTGAAACATTGTTGTTCACACTGGGATTGAACCAACTACGCTACCGACCAATCTATAAAATTAAGTAAATAATTATTTGCATTATACTTTATTCCTGTATGGTACAAAATCTCGGTGTCTCATACTTTTGTGTTCTTTTCAATTTCTGGGCAGGCAGTAGGTTGGTACAATTTTCAATAGAGCGCTCACACTCTATTAATTTCGAGGTTATGGTTTGCAAATGCTTACTCTTGGCCCAGAAGATACTGAGAGATTGATTTGGTCATATTATATTTAGTCTTGTGCTCTTCCTTATATATTCCTGTTGGGATTTGTATGGATATGTCATATTTAAATATCTTATTATATGGGGGTGTGGAGGGGTAGTTAATGGAGTAGTCACTGTTTACTCTTCATAGACTACTTTATATACTCGTGTTTTGGTGAATGATTTGGTTCATGTGTAAATTCTTGTGTGTAATATTTAGGTGTTATACTTATATTGTATTAGATTTTTAATATTTTTTCATTTTGTTTTCTTTTTCTTTTAATTTTATTTTGTTTTTTACTTAAGTACATTTTCTCTTATAACATTATTGGCTAGTTTATTTCTATAACAATTACGACTTATGTCTAGAATGTTAGTATCTCATTAAGATTGTAAAATTGGCATTTCTCTTGTTAATATTTGTGTATGTATATTTTAAGGGTACAGTATTTACAATTGTTATGATTTGTAAAAGAACTCTTGCCTTGCACACAGACGGATAGTCTATGCAGGGCAATATATTATTCCTGATATTATTGTAAATATTCTTTCCATGCAATAATGAATAATAAACTTATTTGAATTTGAATCGTTTGCAATACGAGATCTCGGGGTCCCGCATCGCAGTTCTAAACACAACAACCAAGACCTACAGATCTCTTAACACACCATCAGAATCAATTCAAATATGTAATAACGCAGTGAATGTGTTAATAATGTCTTAAAGAGTCACAATACAAATACAAAATTATAATAATAATAAATTATAATATTAACATCTACTATTTCTCAAATATTATTTTATTTACATTGAAAAACGTGACATGTTGAGTTATTAATACAGGGTTAATTAAAAAAAAAAAAATCACTTATCATTCATTCAATCAAATGCACATAAAAAGAAAATGTTCACTTTCTTAAACTGAAACAAATTGTACTTAACGTGAATACATTAATAAACATTATTATTTATGTCTTATATTAACAAACTATATTAAATTAACAACATTTTATGATTTTAGATCATACTTAAGATGATAAGGCGGCGTTTCAGGCTGTTTGTTGCAGGAGCTTTTCTTCTCACAGGGACCTTTTAGCTAGAACTCTGCTGGTCCAGATATTCTCAAGCTGTTGGACTTGAGAAGGCCTCTCGTAGCGTTAAAAAGGTCTCTTGTCTGTAGAGTTAGATGTTCATTGGCAAACACTTCCTCGTTGGGGAAGCTTGAATGAAGCTCTCTTACAGACAATATCTTCTTCTGCCGCTGTGTATCGATCCACATCACTTTGGTAGCCCTTGATATGAAGAAGACACCGATTGAAGGTGGTCGTGAGTCCCCTTTTCTGTTTTGGAGCCTGTGAACTGCCGATATCACTTGGTCTTGGTATGTCTAGGACTCTGGTCAGACGCTCAAGTAAGTAGTACACGTTTTCTCTGGAGGTCGCTGGCACTCCTGACACTATCACATTGTTCTTCCTCGTGTGCTGTTGGAGATCATTCACTTCTTGTTTCATGGCAGTTGCACATTTTTGTCTTTCATCGCCTTAACCTCTTCTTCCACTTTCATGAATCGTAATAAAAACCAATTAGTTTCTATATTAAAGGGTCATTCCATGTCAAGTCAACCAGGTCATGACACCCACCTATTTAGATTTTGATGAAACTTGGCACAATTGTTGCATTTGCTATCCTATTGATAAATACCAAATTTTATTTCTCTATCTCTTATAGTTTTTTCTACAAATTTTTTAATTTTCTTAATTTAACGCGATTTTAGGCCTCGGATTTCGCGTCTTGCAATGTAACTTGTAGCTTAAAAAATTAATATCTTGAAAACTATTTGAGATATCACCATGAAACTTTGCATAATATTTAATTAATGTATTTAAAATAAAGAAAAAATACATTCACTAACCTATCTCAACTCCAAAAAATAATAAAAATATTATAATCAGAAATTTTTTTTATTTGAAAACCGTTGTCGGGATTTATTAAAATTGCAATATCTCAGGTCTCAGACCTGGTAGTGTTCATATTTTTGTTACATACTCCTAGAACATAGGCTAACAGAAAAACAAAAAAGATGTATGGCTTTTTCACATGTTCGACTGATATTCAACATTATTTATGAGTAACAAAATTACAGACCAACTAATCAATAATTATTATAACCAATAAAATCAATTAATTATTGATAGAGCAAGGGGTCAGAACTAAGACATGACAAAGATTTATAAAAGAGACATTATAAGCACTAATATTTACACAGCCTGTATGACTCATCTATCTTGTCTCAACAGGATCCTTTCATGTTGGTTCATGCTCCTAGCTCTACAGCTAACCACTGAACACTGCTTCAGTTTAGATCTTGCTTTGAGTGAGTGAAGACCTATAGTGCATTTAGTTTTGAAGTAAAGATGCACCTTTTAATTTTGGAAATCAACAAGAGTCAATTTTCTCTGACTCAGTGATTGTGTAAAACTAAGTGAATAGGCTAGTTACAGGTTGTACCTATTTTTCTTCTTGGACTTTAAAATGGGGTAAGCGGAAATCAAAATGACAAATCCTCAAGCTTGTAGCATTGGACTATTTAAACAATCAGACTGTTTTCAGACAACTTATACACCTTCCAAAAAATTACAATCTGTATCAGAATTAACTGAGGAAGAAAAAGAATTAATTTAACTTAGATCTTGAATCAATTTAATTGAATTTAAAAATGTTTGTTCCCATCACAGCTACTACTTTCTCAATGTGTTTGAAAAATATCAAACAGTATGCATAGATCCATTAAAAAAACACAAAAAGCCAATAAAAAAGTCACTAAGAAGTGTATCTTTAAGTTTTTCAAAACAATTGTGTGAAAAAAATATTTTTATTAAACCTGGACAAAAGATATGCCCTTCATGTCGAAACTTCTGTGAAGAAAAAACTAAAATCACTGAAAATGAATCTGATGACGAACTAATGATTGAATTGGATTCATTTGAATCTAGAAATGTCTCCCTTTCACAAACAAATGCAGCCTTAGATGATTTGGGTTTAACTCCAATTAAACTTCATAATTTGTCATCACATAGTAAGGGATCGTATTACAAAAGAAAAGTTGAAAAAGTAACAAAAGAAGTAAAGAAAATAATCTCCAAAGCTCTAGATTATGACATTGAAATGTCAGAAGACGAAAAAGAAGATGAAAGAAATGTTATCAAAAAAGCAGAAGATTTTGATAAGCTCGTGGGCCTTTTAAAAGAAAAACATGTCTGTTGGGAGATCCCAAAAAGTCCAGATTCTGACTTTGGTGCCAGAATCTTGGAGCCAGAAAAAAGTTGCTACAGAATTTCAGGTGACCGAATATATGGTAAAACAAGCAAGAAAACTTAAATGAGAGAAAGGTATCCTAGCTATCCCTGACCCTAAAAAAGGTAACACACTCTCCGAAAACACAGTTAAACTTGTGACAGACTTACCAAAGTGATGAGAATTCAAGAGTTTTACCCGGAGCAAAAGATAAAGCGAGCATTAAAAAAAATATTTATATGCAAAAAAGACTTATTCTCAGTAATTTGAGAGAGCTTTACTCTTGTTTTAAATGGGAATGCCCCGACTTGAAAATAGAATTCTCGAAATTTTGCAGTTTAAGACCAAAGTGGTGTGTCCTTGCTGGGTCAGCAGGTACCCATACGTATGTGTATGCAGCATACACCAGAATGTGAAATTGTTACTAGATGCTGTAAAAATTGAAGAAAGTTACAAAGATTTGATCAAGATGTTGGTTTGTAATGTTGAAAACAGTGAGTGTAAGCTACGCCATTGTGACAACTGTCCATCTGATGATGCCCTGATTGAATACTTAACTGCAAAATTGAGTTGAGCGAAGATTATGATTTAGAAGAAGAAATAATTATAAGCCAATGGGTTAATACTGACAGGACAGAAATGTTAAGCAATCAATCAGCGTTGAAGACTTTATTTCTTTACTGAGCAAATCTGTAGAAAACCTAATCCCACATTCATATATTACAAAATCACAGTCTAAAACTTTCAAAAAACTGAAAGAAGATCCGCCTTTGAATACAGCAATTGTAGTAATGGATTTCAGTGAAAATTATTCTTACACCATTCAAAATGAAATCTAAAGTTATCACTGGAACAGAGGTGGATGCACAATTCATACAGTTGGTCTCTACTTGAAAAAGGATGATAAAGTTTTAATTTCCAACCATTGTTTCATAAGTGATGATTTACAACATGACACTTGTTTTGTGAATTACGTACAAAAAGAAATTTCGAAATGGCTGAAAGAAAATCATCCCGAAATAAACCAAGTTCATTATTTCACTGACGGCTGTGCTGGTCAATACAAAAATAGAAATAGTTTCAAAAACCTAACAAACCATCATGAAGACTTTGCTAATGAAAGCCGAACATTCATTCTTTGCAACAAGCCACGGGAAATCAATATGTGATGGCTTGGGAGGAACTGTTGAGAGTATTTTGAGAAAAGCCAGCCTTCAACTTTCAGATGAAAATCAAATCAAGACAGCAACTGCAGTTTATGACTTCTGTAAAGTCAACATTGAAAAAATAAATTTTCACTTTATTGACACAAAAAATGCTGAAGCTTTCAGATTGGAGTTAGCGTCACGATTTTTAACCACCAAGACTATTCCCGGTACTAGAAGTTTCCATTATTTCAAACCATTAAATACAAATGAAATTGAAATAAGGAGGACTACTGATAGTCCTAATCCTACTCTAATGTTTTCTTTTGATTCTGCTACGGATTGGGTCTGCATTCAACCATCTTTAATCGATTATGTGGCTGCAAACTACGATGGAAAGTGGTACTTTGGACTCGTTAAAACTGTGTTTCATGAAGAAGAAGATGCTGAAATTCTTTTTCTTCACCCTCCAGGACCTGCTGCCAGCTTTTACTGGCCTCAAAGAGAAGACTTGTGCATAATACCTTTGGAGCACATTATCAGTACAGTTGATGCACCGCAATCAAGTAGCACTGGCAGAATGTACTACTTCAAAAAAGAGTGTATCAGAAAAACAGAAGAGTGTTGGATGAAGTGGAAAAAATATAACAAGCAGAACTAATAATTGCTATAAAAATATTGATTCTTAGACTTCAGTTTTTATTTTATTTCACATTTATTAAATGTAAGTAAACCGCAAATTTATAATTTTTTAATAATATTCTACTTTTTGGAATATTAACTAAACATGTGAAAAAGCCATACATCTTTTTTGTTTATCTGTTAGCCTATGTATCTAGGAGTATGTAAAAAAAATATGTATGAAAAATAAAAATCATAAAGATTAGCGTCACATACCTAGTAGTTTTTTGATATCGGCAGATTCAGATTTTTATAATCTTGGATCAAATATCCAAGAATATAAGATTCAAAATCAGGCTTGGATTTTAATTGAAATTCAAAAACTTACTTACCATTAAAAATAGTAACCTTACATTGCTCTTTGTTGAAGCCTATATTTAATGTGCACTGATAAAGTCTTTATTGTGCTTTCTTACAAGACAGCAAAATAATATATACAAGGTTTTTTCAAACTCTTCCTTTTAAAACAACATAAATTTACCTCTTCAGAATCTTCTTCTGCATCTCCCACAGCAAAAGCTGCATCATCTTTTAATTCACCTCTTTCAAGGAGCTCAAGCTTATCTGAAATAAATTTATAAGTTTATCAGCTTCAAATTCAAATCCTTTATTTTCACATCACAGTACAGAAATTATTATAGTGTATTATATATTATAAGTGGCCTTCAACCTGAAGAGGTCAATAAAATGTGCTTATTAGATTGCATTAAAATTATCAACTACAATTCATTTAAGGCAAATTGAAACCATGCAAACGATTTTTTAGCAATGTGTGCACCATATTTTGGAATGTGACAGATTCAAGGTGGCATCTACTAATTATTATTTTTCATGAAATACTTTTTTAGGTCTTTCGCATAGATCAAATGGTAAAAGGTATGTAATAAAAATTGTTAGCATCCAGATAAAGAGCGAATTTGTAACTACAGCAGTGTATATGTTAATATTACTTTTTGATAGCACTATGCACTGTTATATACAGGGTGCCCTGAACTCTCTGAGGATCTTTTTAGGTATTGATTGTGGGTTAAAAACAAGACATAATGTCATATTTAAAAACTCAAATCACCTTCGGTACTCGTACAGTCGCCATTTTGTATTCTTTACAAATTATATTTTATTTTTAAAACGATTTAATCTATAGAGTTCAAATTTGGTATACACGTTAATAAAACCATTTTCTTTCTGAAAAAAAAATCAAAAACCTTCTTTAATTATTTTCAAAATGGCGGCACTTTGAAATTTTTATCCCTAATAACTTTGATTACTTTCATGCAAAACACTAGTGATTCGTGACATTATTGTAATTAAAATTGTCCTAACAAAGTGATTTTCGTTGTTATTAAATTAAAAATTAATTTTAACCTTAAGTAGTGCCCTAAATACTAGAATTTTTGTAAATTCTAGGTTGGTAGAACTGCTGAAGGTGCTGTAATTATTCAAGAAAAAAATTAATTTACTGCTGTACGCCAGTCATTTTCCAATCGTGTTTCCCTTTGAAATCAAATGAGAGGATGAAATGTTGAGCATCGTATGTAATGTGAAAATAAATGTAATTAAATTTTCAATTTACCTATTAACCAGTCTTAACCTTTATTAATAAGGCTTAGTAAAAGAAACCTTGTGATTTTGTAACCCAGCTTAATACATACCTGGATAGACCATAGCATTTTTTATTGCACTTGGATCCTTTCTAGACCATTTTGCCACTTCTTCATCCATTTTTGAAATTTTTGATGGGTTCATGGCCCAAAGGCATCCTTTCCTTTGTGAACCATTTGGTCCTGAGCCAGGAGGTTTTTCAATTTTTTCAAAACACTTATTAAGAGACAGATTGTGTCTTACAGAATTTTTCCAACCATTAGGCGCTGTTTTAAAATATGGGAAATGATGGCTGAAAATTAAAATAGTCATTAAATAAAATTGATAATAATTTTATAAGCTAACTTTATTCAATAATATTAAAACTAAAGTTTATTTTTTACAGATTTCTTGAAATGAAAAAAGGGATTCCCAATTTTTAATAGTTAGTATTTAAAGATTTTGTTTACTGATGGGTCGGTTCCAGTTTGTTTCTTTACTGAAATCAGTTCTCGGTTCTGAGTGCTTTTTCAGAAAATCTCAGAAAATTTCGAATGCTCTTTTGTAAAACTCAATAAAACATATGTTTATCATAAAGCAATCGCGACAAACTTCGTACCAATCGACACGGAACGTTTTGTTCTTTACATTTCATATTTTTAATATTTTTTTTATACAATTTTATAAACGTAGGAATAAAATTAAAACTTAAAATTTGAAAAAAATCGTGAAGTCGGGATTAGGAAAAATGGCCAATGTTTGTCGCATAACTGTACAATAACCAATAGTCGGAATCAGGTGTACAAACTGTCAGTCTGCAGTGAATGAAATACTCCAGCCAACGAAGCAAACTGTGATGTTGTAGGTGCTTTGGTTGTTTTACAAAAAATGTGTTTGTATACCCTTGTTTGCGTGTTCTTTCAAAAGCCAGTATTGGTGCGTTACAAGCTGTTGTTAAAAGTTGTAATAAATAAATTATTTATTGCGATATAAACAAATAAAAATTGGTTAGAAAGCCAGAAAGTTCTTGCGTTGGTTGGTACCGTCTCGAGGAAATTTCGTGCTCTACGTTGGCAATGGTCACGTGACAACGATGATTTAGAAGAGCGGCCGTCAGTTTACGTTTAGCCATCTTTCTTTATTCACAACGCCCTCTCGACTGCTCGTATTTACCATAAGTGTAGTGAAATGAAATGAAAGTGTTGTTTTGTGAATAGTGTATTGCAGTTCATATATAATATATTTTAGTGGAAATGACAGTGCATAAAAGGAAATTAGTTTTAGGCATTGTTCAACAAGTCCTACCAATAATCAACATTACATTATATATAAAAGCACTAGCACTTCAATAATGCAATATAGGGCTACTAACAGGCTGGAGAACTAAGAGTAAGTAAAATATTTCATTTTGTTAGTGTATTTTAATTTTACAACCATGTATATATTTATGTAGGTACTAGCCTAAACATTTATTTTTTGTCCAATTTGACCAAATAAGACACATAAAAATATGGTATTAGTTTAGCATTCTCATAATAATCTAAGATTTTGGGAAAAAAAATTCAATATGTATTATTTGTGTTCGCTCAAAATGACGCTTTTATTTTACTTATTGACAACAATATAACGTAGTATGTTATTATCCTACGTCAAAACTTTATTTTTGTCCCGAATATAATTTTTTTTATATATTTCTATTCAGAAATATCTGTTTTATCAGATTCTGTTCTCAGAAAAAATCATAAAAAAATTTAAATATTTTATACTATGATTACAATATGTACAACTTTTCAAGAGCTGTTTACATAATTTGCACACACTGACTTTTGGTGTTATAAATATTCTAATAGAGAAATTGTAATGATTCATTTTGGCGACGAGGGAAAGTTCTGCTTTCTAATCCACTTGACATATTTTATTCTTCGTTACCGGTCAGCCTGGTCGGTCCTACTGAGAGGCATCACCCTCCACCACACCGTAGTGGGAGTACTCTTCTATTTTTCAACTGACAGAGAGTGGATGGGGACAGGGTAAATACTTCAAGCGCCAGCCTAGAGAAGTTCTCTTTGCAGTCTGGCTGTCGATATGAACACACCTAAGTAACGATCCTACAGAGTAACGTTAACAAAGTACGCTGTATCTATACATACATACAACTATAGTCAGAGTACGTCTATATATATCAGTAAAACATTAAGAACATTGTAGTTTGCTACCAGTAGTACATGAAGGGAGTAATGATACTTCCACTAAGAACACATTTATTAAAAGTAAAAAAATGTTTAACAGCATCGTTTTTAATATTATAACTGTATGCCTTGCCAAACTGTATGATATTTATTACTCATGCATAATTTATAGACCTAAATTGAGAAACCAACCCATCCCTAGTTCATTTATTATCCATATCAACTTTTACACGTATCAACCATATAAGATTTACTAATCTTATATAGTTAAATGTCAAGTTAACTAGATTGCAGCTTTGTTAATAATCCAAATGAAGGTAAATTAATCCACATGTATTACATGCTTGGTGACTTGGATTGAACATGCAATATGAAAGGTTTATCATGTCTTCCCTGACCAAAGTCATTGCAAAGAATTAGTTCTTACAAACTATCCTGAAGCAAGGTAAAGAATAGTGAAATTGAAAATGAATGTAGACAAATTTTTAAGTAGTTCTGAGACCATAAAGGGTTTTGTCGATCACACATTAAAGACTGAAAATTAATATTGCTTCCCTTAAATCACTACCAATACATCATTTTGTTTACAATCTGTTTGTTCACTACCAATAATTTTTAGATTTGAAGTCGTACTAACCATTTTTATAGTAGCAAATAAATAACACAAACTATTATAACACAAATAAATGAACAAAACTTAGTCTTTAAGAACTATCAATTTTAGTTGTAGTGCACAGATCAAGAAGGTGCGTGTCTCTTACCAATAACCGATAATCAAAGTCACGGGAAAGTTAAAACAACAATAATAAATCAAACTGAATAAGAAAACATGCTGACTACTGTTTCCATATTATTACATGTTATAAGACGTGGACCTGAGCAAACGGAAAACAAACAAATGTACTGATAGAGATTTAAAGGTAAAGGTCTTAACAATATAATCTGTAGTTCTAAACATTAAGTTGAAATTACATTGTTACTTATTTTAAATGTAATGGCATTATAGTGACTTAACTAAAAAACTTACCACATAAAACTATAAATTTCTGAAACTGGAAGACTTCCTTTCTTAGAATTTTTTAATGCCATAGCAATGAGACATGAGTAGGAATAACCAGGTTTAGGGTAGACTTTTAAACTTTCCTCAACAAGCGGAGAGAGAACTTGCCTTTTTTGGGAAGATCCTTTTTTTGATGAGACCACCTAAACATTATAATATAGCAGAGGAATATTAGAAAATAATAAATGTTTCATCTAAATAACTAATTGAAAACAGTTTACAAAGTAGGCAAATAACAGTTAAAAATATTCATGCTTATATGTAAAAAGCTCGCTTATATGTATGACCTGAAAAAAACATGAGGCAATGTTATTTTCTTTATTATAATTTAAAGTTCATGTATGTCAAGATGAATTTTTTTCTACAAGGGGACACCCCTTTACTTAATGTGTTACTCTTAGTCGTGTGTTTGTACTGCCGGTTGGTAGTATGTTTCACTTGCTGTGTTTGTGACACATCAGCCTTCAGCCTTGGTCTGCCTTGCATTGCTACCTATTTCTTGCATTACTTACCCTATTTCAAAACTTTTTATTTCATTTGTGTTTATATAACAAAATATGATTAATTAAATAAATAAAATAACCCCATTAGATAACAATTGAACATTTGAAAGCCAGTGGTAGAGAGGTCTACAGTTGGCTGCTTAAAGAAACTGTACATAAAAAAAGTATCTGAGTAAAAATCCATGGTCTAGTAGGAAATCTGAACATCACAGGATACTTTACAGGATGAATTGATATATATTCCAACTTACACACATAATATGATGAAAACCAGGTGCTTTTTTAAACTAGTCAATTTAAAACAAAAAAAGTATGAAACAGAGTAGAGAAAACTTAAAGAAAGGAGCACAAGTAAACAAAATGATCCATAAGGAACTATGGAATGACAAAAATTAGAGAATGAATACTTTAATCAATTCCAAAGTGAAACATCGAAGTAAACAGCTAAAGTAAAGTAAAAACTGTAAGAAATTAGCCTAAAAAATATAGGAAATATAACTACTAGGTTAGTAAATATAAAAACAAACCTCAAAAAAAGTATTTTCCACAGAAGGGACTTTAATGAATTCAAAAGGCTTGGGTGTGATTTCTTGTACATCTTCAGCTGATTCTGAGCTTAATCTTTCATCTGATTCTTCTATGTTGATCTTAGTTTCAAGGACATCTTCACTTTCGTCTTCCATAAAATCATTATCTATCGATTTTAAATCAGAAGTATCAATCTTAGTTTGTTCTGGAACCTAAAACAGTTTTAATTTAGTTAAAATCCGGATCGTTCCCTAACCTTCTAGCAGTGACCCTAGGTCCTGAGGTCAGTGGTCTGCCAACAAGCGGTTTTGAGCCCCTCCTGTATATTTATGTCAGTGACTGACTAACATTTGTGCAGTGTTCAAGTTTTGTGCGAGGTGTGTTTTATTGACAGTAGGCGATTAGTTTCTCAGAACCCAGTCACGAACAACGCAATATTTCCTTTTTCATACCTCATAACAAACTTTAGTATTTTTAATTTTGTATATATATATATGTAATTAAGCGTTGTGTTGAAATTATAATAAAAATGAAATAAAGTTTGAGAAGAACTGAATTATTAAAACCATAACTCACATGTTGAAATAGTAAATAGGAAACATTAAACATTCCCCGCCTGTGAAAACTCAATGGTTTCACATAAAAAAGCACAGGACGGAGAAACATATAAGTAGTCAATGTTATTAGTCTTCAATAGGCAAACAAACGATTTTTGTTATTGGTCTGGACAGAATGCCTCTTGATGTGTTGATTTTCACCACACGTACCAGACCGTCAGAGCCAGGACAAGTTTCTGCGATACGTCCCATCTTCCAGGATAAAGGTGGTAAATTTGAATCACAAATTAACACAATGTCTTCCACATTAACATTGTTTTGAGTAGTGTTCCATTTCATTCTTTGTTGTAGGATATTTAAATATTCTTGGCTCCATCGTTTCCAAAAACTTTGTGTCATATATTGCCCCAATTGCCACCTAGAAAGGCGATTAATTGGCGTGTTCAGTCATGTTCAGGTACAGCTACCAGGGGTCTGCGAGTGAGGAAATGCCCTGGTGTAAGATAGTCATTTCTGACAGATCAGACGAGAGTGGAGAGATGAGTCTTGAGTTTAGAATTGCTTCGATTTTTGTTGACAATGTGATAAATTCCTCGAGTCAGAATTTGGTATCGGATGACTCTGTTAAAGTGATGTTTGATGCTATGGATAGTTCTCTTCCAGAGACCTCCTTGATGTGGTGCTGCTGGTGGTAGGAAGAGGAAATTTATTAATTTTTCACTGCAAAGTTGGTAATTGAACTTTGAACTTCTTTTTTTTTTTAATCTCTTAATAATATTGTCAATTTGTGAAGCCCCACCTGTAAAATTAGTCACACAATCTGAATAGATATCATTGCAAAGACCCCTCCGTGAAACAAATTGAGTTAGAGCTGCAATGTAGGCTTTGGTGGCAAGACTGGTCACTACTTCTAAGTGGACGGTTTTAACTAAAAAGCATACAAAAACACATAGGTAAACTTTCATTTAAAGAATTTTTCTAAACGTGTAAGGTTTCACAGTAAAAGGTTTCAGAAAGTCAGTTCCACATTTGCTGAACACACTGGATGGAATGATGCAGTTTTGAGGTATATCTTCCACATTTGAGTAACATTTCTTGGTTGGTATCTAAAACAATGAATGCATTTAAGATTCTGCTTCTGATCAAACTGTGGGCATTTACTATCCAAAACTTTTGTGGAATTGTAAACTGTAAAAACTGGGGTCCACAATGCAAATGTTTTAAATGATAGTAGTCAACAATCATTGAAGTTACTTGACTCTTTTTATGTAGTAGTGTAGGGTGTTTTGCATTGTAAGGTAGATGTGAATGTTTGATGTGACCTCCAACTGTTAATTAAATTGTTTTTGTCAATAAAAGGTGAGAGGGAAAGCAAGCTAGTTGTATAAAATTTTTTCCTGCTTTTAAAAGCTTGAAGTCTTCGATAAAATGAACCTGTTGTATGATCTTGCAAATAGTTGTTGTTACTGTTTCTAGCTCACTAATTTTGAAGTGTCTTGTTTCCTTTTCTTGGTGTAAAGTGTTTTATTCCTTTTCATCAATTTGACTGAAAGTGATACAGGCCAAGTGTCTTCCGAAGATTGTAGCCACGATGGACTGTGCCACCATAAATCATGAGTTCGAAGTGAATCTGGTAATATGCATCTGCTAGAACAGTCTGCTGGGTTAAATTTTGCTGAAATATGCAATCAGGAATAAGCTGGACCCCATTCTTGTATTTCAGCTATTCTGTTTGCAATGTAGACTTTAAGTCTATAAGGTGGCGTGTCAATCAATGACAAGGCCACAGTTGAGGACTTGACAATTTGTTGTGATGACATTGGTGCAGTAGTCAAGAAGTTTTGCCAACAAGTGAGCTCCACAAAGCTCAAGTCGTGGTAAAGATAATTATTTTAGTGAATCCACTTTAGATTTTGCAAGCAGTAAGTGAGTCTTAATTTCATTGTCTGAATAGACTGTGCGAATGTAAACTACTGTGCTATAACCAGATTCAGAAGCGTCACAGGATGCATGCAAGAAATCTCTTCTATTTATCTGCTATGTTTGCTGGAACTGGTTCATCCCATTATAGACCTAAACTCCAAAGAAGTTGAATAATACACTTTATCCTAAAGGTATTGGTGAAAACCATCCACATGGATCAAAGATTCTTGCAACTGTGGACAAAATGTTCCGTTTTGTAATGTACTTTTCTTGAATATCTATATTAAAGGTAAAACTGTCTACTTCAGATACCCATTTTATGCTTAAAAAACTGAATACTGCATTTTCTGTGTTCTGAAAATATGAAGGTTTTTCTTTATGCTCTTCTGGTAACGTATCCATTAGTTCAGGACAATTAGTTTTCCATTAGCGTAGTTCAAACCCTCATTTTTCTAATAAATCCACAGTTTCTTGCCTTAATTTTATTCCTTCTTCAACAGAGGTTGCATCCAATAACAGATCATCAACATATAATTGTTTTTCTATTGCTGTGGCTGCCAAAGGATACAACACTCCTTCATCTTTCATAAGCTGCTTCAAAGTTCAGAATGCTATGTAGAGAGATGAGCTAAATCAAAAAGAAAAAAAAAAAAACTACTCTTGTAAAACAATAGATACTTAAGGGATTTATGGGATGTTCTCTCCAAAAGAGTAACTGAAAGTTGCAGTCATTTGATGAAACATTTTCTTGATATCACATGAAAATATTAGTGGAAACCATCGAAAATCTAGTAGAATATCACATATGTTGTTTTGCAGTTTTGGCCCGGAATGAAGGATGCTATTTAGGGACACACCTGTAGAGGTTTTTTTCACTGGCATCGAAAACAATTTTCAACTTTGAAGTAGAGGATGCCTCTTTCTGAATTGCATGATGAGGTAAAAAGGAATGCTTTTTACCATCTAAATTCAATTCATCATGAGGAACTTTTTTCATAAACCTTGATAATATATAATCATTCATGCATGTAGTGTTGGAGGAGTTGTATCAGAATTTAGTTGTTTTTCTAAGCAGAGAAACCTTTTTCTTGCTACGTCAGTCGAGTTACCCAGCGGAGGATGAGAATTTTTGAATGGTAAACAAACAGTGTAACACCCAGATAGGTCTCTTGAATGATGTCCTTCACAAAATACTTGAAGTGTTTTTCACAAAATACTTCTCCAGGTGTTGGATTGTGTTTTTGTGGTGGTTCATCTATTTCCCAGAATCTTTTTATGCATGATTCTAAGGTTTGAGATGAAGATAAAGTGAAATGAGATCTAGTGTCAGATGCTTTCTGTTTTGTAGTAGCTTTATCAAGAAATATCCAGCCAAAAATAGTGTTATATGCAGAAGGATAACCTTTGGTGTACACTTGAATCCTCCAACAGATATGTCAGGAAACAAATCAGTTCCTAGTTCTGATTTTACCTGGAGTGTCAAAGTGAGGGTCTGCAAGCTTGAGGTCCTTAAAGTACGAAAGGCTATCCAGAAAGTAACAGACGTTTTTGAATTGTGTGGCAGTGGGCGGGTGTCAAAACACTCTGGCGTTCAGTACGCATCAAGCTGTAGTCGCGCACGGTCTGTACCTCTTTTGCTTGTCTCACTTTGAATAATTAAAATGTGTGCTGCAATTGAAAATCGAAAATCCCGCCACTTATGAAGTGCGTTCAGTGATAAGGTTTTCGTTGGCCAAAAACCATAATCCAATTAAAATCTATCGCCAACTGTGTTAAGTTTATGGAAATGGAATAATGAGTGAAAGTAAGGCAGTGGTGTATTGACTTTTAAAATGGCCGCACCAATGTTCATGACGATAGTCGTAGCGGTCGGCCTAGCCTTGTGACTGAAGATTTGATGTTGAAAATCAATGACAAAGTTCGTGAAAATCGCCGTTTCACAATGACTGAACTCTCGGAACATTTCCCACAAATTTCACGAAGTTTACTTCATGAAATTGTTGTAGGGAAGCTTGGATACCACAAATTTTGTGCCAGGTGGGTTCCAAAAATCCTTACGGAAGATCACAAAAAAAAAGAATGCTGCATCGTTAACTTTCCTTGATGAATACGACAAACATGGTAATGAACTTCTCGATCGTATCGTTACTGGTGATGAAACATGGGTGAAGCATGTCAATTGTAAAACAAAAATGCAGTCTATGGGGGGCACACCCATTCACCAAACAAAAACCAAGAAAATGTCTCCAAACTCTGTCAGCGAGAAAGATTATGGAAACTGTTTTTTGGGATGCTAAGAGTGGGATTCTGGTTGATTTCCTTGAACGAGGATCAACAATCAACGCAGAGAGGTATTGTGAAACATTGCAGAGCTACGGCGAGTGATACAAAACAAGCGTAGGGGAAAATTGAGCTCAAAGATTTTGTTTTTCCACGACAATGCACGTGCCCATACAGCCACTCGTACACGACAAGTCTTGGATGATTTTGATTGGGAAGTGTTTGATCATCCGCTTTATAGACCAGATCTGGCACCAAGCGACTACCACCTCTTTTCAGCGATGAAGACCTGACTCGCAATGCAGCGCTTCGATAGTGACGCTGAACTTCACGCTGGCATTAATCAGTGGTTAAGATCTCAGGCGGCAGATTTCTACAAAGCTGGAATTGAAAAACTTGTGTCACGTTATGATAAATGTCTCTATTAGAATGGATATTACATTGAAAAATCGCCTAAAAGTGTAGCTTTTAAATGTATATAATAAAATGTTCCTATTTCAGTTGGTTCATTTTTTATTTCAAAACATCTGTTACTTTCTGGATAGCCCACGTAGTTCTTACATCAATGGGTATTGAAGTTGATGGCAGTGGAGCTGTAATACAAATGTGCAGATTAGAATGACTCTTGAAGCGAGGTTTTATGCAACATTTTACTATTACTTTTGTTGATTGTACTAATCAAATCAAATCAAATCATCTTTATTTTCGTGTACATCGGTACAGTAAATAGTGTCCCAATAGTTTACAATTCAATGCAAATCTACAAACTAATACAAAAATACAGTAAAACAGTTATTACATATTGGTATTAGCCGCTAACTAAGTGTCTAATCTTTTAGAGAACTCATCCAGTGAATATGATGGCTTAGATAGCAAGAAAAGTTTAAGTTTAGTTTTGAATATATTTAAGTTTCCTTCATTTTTTAGATCATTTGGCAAGCTATTTATAAATTTTGTCCCAATAAAAGAAGTTTTTTTATTATAGAATGTTAATTTATGTTGTGGTATGTGAATTTCATTTTTCCCTCTGGTATTATAGCTATGTATGTCTTTTCGGAATGTCAGTTTATTTTTATTATTTTTTATGTACAAAATGCAGTCAAAAATATATTGATCGAACACTGTTAGAATCTCTAAATTTGTAAAGTGTTTTCTAACATGATCATAATATTTAAGATTTAACATTATTCTAATTGCTTTTTTTTGCAATAGGAGTATTCTTTCCAAATTTGTATGTGTACTTGCACCATAAACACAAATACCATAGGATAAATGTGAGTGAATGTTTGCATAATACACAAGTTTTAAAACTGGCAAGGTGCAAAGATACGACATTCTTTTTAAAGCATATAATCCAGAGTTTATTTTCCCAATAACATAGTTTATATGGTTGTCCCAACTTAGATTTTCATCGACCTGAAGACCCAGAAATTTTGTACTATTTATTTTATTTAAATTATTCTCATTTAGGTTTATTGACGGTTCTACTAAATTATGTCTTTGTTTTGTACTAAAGGAGATAAAATTGGTCTTCTGAATGTTTAAGGTTAAACCATATTTTGAAAAAAATTATGAAGATGACAATTGTACTTGGCAGCCTATTTCTAGATCATCCTGATTAGCTGCAGACACAACCATGTTTGTGTCATCAGCATAGATAACCAGTTCACTATTACTATTGTTTAGGTTAGCTAATACATTAGGCATTCCATGCAAGTAGCAAAGGAACAAAAGTGGCCCAAGAATTGATCCTTGGGGGACACCATGCTCAATTTTCAACATTTTGGATTTTACCTTTGTTATTTTGCCCCTTTTTATTGAGTTAATTTCGACGTATTGGTATCTGTCAGACAGGTATGATTTGAGCCATTTTAGAGCAACTCCACTTATCCCCATTTGTTTTAATTTTTTTAATAAAACAAATTCAAATGAAAGATGAAGGAGTGTTGTATCCTTTGGCAGCCACAGCAATAGAAAAACAATTTCATAAGTTGAATGGCTGATGTGCCTAGAATGGTTGTGTAAAATTTCTCCTGATGTGTAGGCAAGAGTAGTTGAGAAGCGGCATGTGTATTTTTGGACTGAACCTCCTTTGTAGAGTGTTGCAGTTGAGACCCAACGTGTGTCTCGTTTGGTTGAGTAAGTAAACTATCATTACGAGGTAAGTAATTTAGCAAAGTATGATGACGTCTGTAGCACACTTTACACGAAGTACTGGACACAAGATTTTACAGTATGTCCTGAGGACAAGAAGTTAAGACAAGCTTGTTTGCGTTTAATAAATTCTTGTCTTTCTAAAGTTCTGTGGAAATAATTGGTGATGGATTCTGTTTTTAATCACCTTAATACCAACACAGCATCTACTAAGTGTTTGCTAGTACTAGAGAGCAAATGCTACTGCTACTGCTCAGTAAGGACACTACTTGAGAAGTTTAGGGTGCCCATTTTGGGTGGCAGTCAGGGTCCGAATGTTGTTTAGGGAAGAGAACTAAGTGTCTGACTTGTCATTGACTGAAAATCAGACCAATACTACGTGGTTGAGATTACAGTTAAACTTCAATGTCCCTTAGTATCTCTGGATTTTGGACAAATGATTGAAGTCTTTTTATAAGGAATAGTCGACATTGGTTAGTAACAAGTCTACACCAATATTTTATTTAATATGAAAAAGCATTTTATAGAGAAAATCAAAATTAATCTTATCTATCTATAAATTCAGCAAAGGTTCAGTGTAGGTGATGGTTAATAAATAGTATATTTATTTCAATATGAAAAATGTTGTACATCACAATAAATAAACCCGATAAACTTTTTTGAATAAAATAATTAAAACCAGATTTAAACAAAATAACAATTTTTTTTTTAAATTACATAAATAATAACAATGATAGACAAATTCATATTTTTTTGTTATTTGGTGTTGTTTTAAAATATGGTTATCCTGATTACCAGTAATTTAATGCAACTTTACTGCTTTTCCTTAATAAAATGTTAACTCAAAAACCATTTCTTTACAGTGGAGCCCAGGAGTTGGCAGGACAATAAATCTACCCTCGTGCTCGGGTGGAAGAGGGACAATAGGGAACGAGTGTAGTCCCTTAGCCGTAGTACTAGGTTTGGCTAGTAGCGGCTGAGGTACTGCACGGGATTTAGTTGGCGTGAAGTAAACCAATACTGTACTAAATTAAAAATTCATTGTTAGAAGGTTAACATAATAATATTATGTTTAATACAATAGTAAAAAACCCTTGCTAAAAATATGAAAAAACTTGAAAAAAAGATTATGTAATTATGTATTTAACTACTTAATTTTAAGGTATTTGACTACGGATGGAAAATATATGTTCTAAACATAGTTCTGATCCTAAATTAACAAAAGTAGTTAATGTCAATTTAAATCAGCATTAAAAATAACTTTCAGTAACAACTCTAAAACAACTTACTTCAGTTAATAATGTTTGGATGTCGTATTTTGTTTCAGACTTTTCATCATCTTCTGAATTTTTAGGCTCATTGAAGATCCCTCTTTGTGTTGATACAAAGGGCATAATACTACTAGGATTTACCATCAAAGCAGAGCCTCCCTCTCCCAGTAAATCAAGTTCAAAACTAGAGTTGGAATTTGCAGAGTATGAATGTGCCCATAAAGAGCCAGGCTCATCATCTATATCTAATGAAGGCAACTCATAACCTAGGCCTGAAACAAAAATAACAAACATTTATTGCTTAAGGTGGTCGTTTCCCAGAACCGCTGAGACACCGCTGAAATGTCAATGCATTTAGTAGAATACCTTCTTACCGACGCAGGCCGGAAATCTATTTCCGGGATAATGAGGAGAGACGAGTAGGCTCAGGCGAATCGAAAAGCCGTCCTCTTGTGGCTGATTGTTGTCAATGTTAGTTTTACAGAGAAATAATGCTGTTCGTTCTTGCCTCTGTACTTACGCAGGCCACGAAATTGTAAACACATTTTATCAGAAAAATAGTTAACAGTATTAGTTGCAGCAACAATATTTTCAGAAGTGAATATAGTGATAAAAAATTAACTATTTTAATGACCCAGTACTAATTAGCTTATTTGGTACTTATACATAATCCACGATATGAAGGTCTCCTTTAGTGTTGCAAACTAATCTTTGCAAAATATATACAGTACCAAGATAACAAATACATTTAAATGTAACAAAACATTTAGATTATTTAAATTATTCAACAACAATGTAACTAATAACAGTTTTATTGTGTTCAAACGTCTTTTATTCAAAGTTATGATTATAATTTATAAAACCTCAAAAGCAAGTAATATGGGATACGAAGAATTAAATGAACAGTATTTAATTGTTAATGTAGGCTTTATTACAAGGTTGATTATTTTATGAAAATCTTATTATCCAAAATGATTTGATTAGAACATAAATATTCCAAATTAACGTTAAATATAACATCATAGAGTCTATATAGATTAACCAGCGGGATAGGCGAAACGCCAACCGCCGTGAGTCCTTATTTCAGGGGAAATCTGGCTATTTGGTCTCAGTGGAGTGGCAGCGTCATGTTGCCCAATTGTTTTCAGACCTACACCCTACAACTGTACTGACCTAGATAGTGAGCAATGGTTGAGTCATTATGAGCTCCCAACTGCTAAGTGTCTTTTTCGACACTTCGCAAGGCCTTATTGTAAAAATCATAAAAAATACTAAATATGCTTCAAATGTAAATTGTATCATATTGTTTTTCTTCTCAAGAACTGTACATTCACATACTACAATCGAAGCTTGAATATAAATTTAGTAAATAATTATTTTCAAGAACAAAATTAGCAAAATTTGAAAATATTGTACAGAAATTATAACTTATAATCCTCCTTAGGAACACTAAAAAATGTTTGTGAATACTTTTAAGACATCCAAATTATTTAGAATTTTGTGCACTATAATAATATGTTGTTACATTTTAGTTAAACTACTAGGTTTTCTTTGAATTTTTTGTTTTCATAAAAACACAAGTGAAAAAATGTGCAAAGTTACAGTGTGATCATTGTAGATAATCAAATAGTACAAGAAAAAATTTTTATAAATCAGCTTTGAATAGGAAAGAAAAGTTTTTCAAGAATAATAATATTTTATCCTAAAATTTATTTTATATTTTTTGTTTATTGGGGAAAATAAACATTTTACCACAGAATTAAGTTTCTGTAAAAAATTACATCATACAAAAATATGCATAAATTCTTTAATAATTTTGTTGCTATAAGTAGCCTACTTTATTGGTAGAATCTATTAGCTACAAGAAAATTTAAAATATAAAAAATTCCAAAAAATATAACATCTTTAACAACATAAGTCAGCGGGCGCAAATTGTGTAAACGACACTTGAAAAATTGTACACATTATAAGCATAATGAAAAATAGAAAGCAATTTTTAGGATTTATGTAGATACTAAAACTTGATAGATGACATATATCTGAATATAAATATACAAGAATTGTTAGATTATAGACAAAAATAAAGTTTGAACAACAAATTTTCTCAAGAGCATTAATTATGCCTAACCTAGCCGTTGAAAAATCACACAGATAGGAGTATACATAAACATTTTTAGTAAAACACCCAAATCACTTACAACATTGCAATTTGTTTTGTTGGCTAGAGTATTTAATTCTCTACAGACTGATACGCCTGATTTTGACGACTGGTTATTGTACAGTCATGCGACAAACGTCAGCCATTTTTCCCACTCCTGACCTCCGCCAGGCGGGAATCGAGAGGGAGTTTCAAGTTTTAATTTTACTTCGTACGTTTATAAAATTGCATACAATTTTTTTTTAATTTTAAATGTATAGAACAGAACCAACTTTGTTGCGCTTGCTTGATGATAAACATATGTTTTATTGATTTTAACGTAACAGCATATGATATTCCGTACCTCGCCGTTAGAAGGGAAATTGTCAACATCATAAATTAAGCCGTTCCTCACAATATGGTTTTAAAAGCCTACCATTACAAATCAATTATTCTTTCCTTGCATTATTCATCACTATTCAATAACTTTTCTTCTACTCGGAACAAGAAAAGTACAGGAATTTAAATTATTTTTCACTGTGAATACACTTTAAATTGTATTACTTAAAACCCCGTTAATATATCGCAGTTATATTTTAATTCAAATTTAAAAGGAATGAATGTTGTTAGTTTTTACGAATTTTTAGAAATTTAATTTTCTAGCAAAAAAAAGGTTATTGAAAATTATCTAAAATAACGTTATTTTGACTTTTAGAGAGCGCAAAATTAGTTACTTGGTCATGTTATAATCCTTATAAAATGTACGGTTACAATACAGGAATGTAGGCTAAGTAAATGCAGTGATTTTAAATTGATTTAAATCATTTCCAAATCACTGAATTGGCTTACGAATACAAAAAGTAATGTATAATGTACCGAAACATATTATAAGAATTAAAACTTTACCAAGTAATTTATTTTACCAATCAATCTTACCATTAATACTGATTGTATGCTATTTAAATTACATTATAAAACATAACAAATACTTACTAAATATCAAACATAAAAATAACTGATAGTTGAATTAATACTGATAGATTGAAAATCTAAACCGCAATAAATATTTAACTAATTGAAAAACCGACCTCGACCTTCTGAGCCCTCAATCTTACCAAAGAAACATGCGAAATTTACATATCCTAAAAGTAACTGTGCCGGTAATATTTTGAACTATTCCCTTCGCCCTTCACTCACGCACGCGCAACGCCGCCCTTGCTAGGGAAGAAGACAGATAATATGGACAGACACTGTAACATTTATTTTGAAGTTTTATTTATTTGTAGTTCTTGACAAATATTATTTTTCACTGCAATTACGTTAAATTATTCATTATATTAAAGATTCATTTCTCACAACGATTCTGCTTATTTTTTTAACACTGATCTTAAGAGTGGGTTTTAATTTTTTTTTTTTATTTTATTTTTACACAATTTACACGACAAACTACAAAAAGTAATACTATATAACATACTGTTTGAATGTAGATTAACTAATAATCAGGTAGGCCTAAAGGTGTGTATTCTGAATCCTTTCGAACTGAGCTAGTTACATTTCTTTTAAATTTATTAAATTAACTAGCCTAAGAATACAAATTGAAAAATGAAGTGAAATGTAATATGTGGTAATAAGTGATTAAAATGTTGGCCAGCAGAACAAGAAGTAAGCCATTACAAGTGGAGGGTTTGGTTATAAGAGATTTATGTTTTTAGGGTGGTCTTTAAACATAGATGAGTCTAAATATGCTGCGAGAATGGTAAGTTAAAGCAAACTGTTCTTAGCACGGCCACTTGGTTCGCACGAATCAGCTGTCAGCAGGCTAAAATATACTTTTCTATTTCAACTGTACAGTTCGTGTTTATTATTAGAATCAAGTAAAGTGAGTGCTATTTGTTTACTGAAGTTCCAAGCTATTGGACCATAAGTTGCTTTTTTGAGTTTTTAATTTAAAGTAGTCAATAATGACATTTGAAGTTTTGTATATTTCAATGACCCAATACTAAAAAAATCACATAATTTTCTAAAAAAAGCAGGTTATGGTCCACTAGAACAGTTCTTTCACTATCCAATGACAACTTCAAGTGTAGCGAAACGATCAATAATAAGGACCGAATGATTGAAATAGAAACCCATGTTTTGGGGCATTTTTCTTGGAGGGAAACGGCCACCTTAAGTTCTTAAATCTTACTTCAACATTTATTTAAGCTCGTCTTACAGCCCCTAAGAGGGTTAATTGAGTCTTCCTTTCACAGACCCTATTCTGTGATTGATTAAAAATATATCAATGATTTTTTTATTATTTCGTGCTTTACCTTTTTTTGTGTGTGTCAACTTTAAATACCAAAATGCATACTAAGTTTCATGATTTAATCTTAAGTAACTTCTGAGATATTAAGCTTTTTGTAAAAATTACATACAGACAGATAGACGAAAATGGAGTGAGACAGACCATATGTTCACATGACTTTTTTCTTTTTTGATCTTAAGCATAACCTCCTGAAGTTTGGCTGCCTACGTGCGGGACACCCTGTATGTATTACTATAGTTATACAGTGAAAAATTTAGGCATGAAGTTCAATGAAAATCTTGTGGGGCTCAAAGACCTTAGCACTGCTACTTATAGTAGAAATATTAAGATGAAATATTTAATTATTACAAAAATATATATACTTTAATTTAAACATAAAGGATGTTTATAAAATTATTTCTAGATTGCGCTGAATTAGGGTTGCAAAAAATAATCAATGCAATTAACAATACAACACTTAGATTTAGACATTAGTTTAATTGTGTTTTAATGAAGCAAAAAATTGTAGAATGTGAAAAATATTGTAAATGAAGAAAATATTGTACTTCTTTAAAGAGCTGTGTATCATGCCTAAATATTCTTATTTAACTTTATAAGGTACATGACAAAAGCAGATATAACAAGAAAAAATTGATTTCCATAGATTTGATAACAGATGGATATTATTAATTTACCTTACCAAAACACTAATATTTTATAAGAAACACAAACTACTTACATGGGAAAAAGTAAATAAAAACTAGCAAATAGACATATTAACATAACAAACCAATAATAGATGTGTATGGTTTTTAACTTTTACTTTTAAAGTTAAGTTAAAGTTTAAATGGATTACGTTTAAAATCCATTTAAAGTTTTACTTTTAAATGGATTTTAAAAAATGTCACATTTTGTCCATTTGCCTAGCTAATAAATAAAAATTATTTTGTAGCTGAAGACTGCAAAGGTACGTTAACCTTATTATCTGTTCTATATATCAGCTCAGGAGGATTTAAAAATGAATACCATAGACTAAAAAAGTGGTACTAACAAGAAAAATATCTCATAGAAAAAAAAAACCAAGTAGATTACAGTTGCTACAGAAGTTGATTCAGGTGCTATTCAGGTAGATCACTGGTGCTGCTCAAGATGATCACTGGTGGCTACCTAAGTTGATCACTTAGGTAGATAATGGGTGGATACCCAAGTTGATTATGTTTGTTACTTAAGTTGATCACGGGTGGCTACCCAAGTTGATTATGGTTACTACTCATTTTGCAACCCAAGTTGATTATGGGTGGCTTTTCAGTTTGATCATGGTTGCTACCTAATCTGATCATGGGTAGCCACCCGTAGCTATGGATGGATAGCCATCCAGGTTGATTATGATTGCTACCCAAGCTAACTACTTAAATTGATCACCGCTTGCCACCCTTGTGGAATAAGCTTGGCCTTTGACCTTGTTGAACATTGATTCCCATGTCTAAATATGGATGGTGGATTATATCCGAACTGTATGCCATGTCAAATGTCTTGCCATCTCACGTGCAATACAATCTCAAAGATAAAGCTGTAACCACCAACCAACACGTGTTATTGCAAGTGTTTAGTCTGCTTGTCCAAATAAGGTACCACCTTCTGTGAGTCGAGTTAGAATGTATTATTTGATCATGGCTCTTATAAAAATTCGTACATCAAAAATTTTATGTAACCGTTCATTCATTTTTTTACATAATGATATTGTGATTAACAAAATGAGTTTTATTTGATTTTGTAAGCCTACTCAATTATTAGAAAAAGTTGTTCTACATTTTTCATAAGAACATTTATGTTAATTGATCAAAGTTCATAAAACTCACGGATAAGTTAGTAAAAGAGTTGATAAATAACCTATAAGAGTTTCAATATAACCTGCAAAAGGGTTTTAAAGGAGACAATTTTAAAGTCATTGTTTCAGTAAACAAGCGTTAGAAATGAGGCTCTTTTTATATCCTATCAGCGATTTAAAAAAAACTTATGCGATACAAATTTTCCCTTTAGCACCCTAGAATGCAGAAATAAAAAAAGGAACATTTTAATGTAATTTTTATTTTCCTAGTGTAAGTAATTCCGTGCGCAATCCTACTTTGACATATACAGAGCGTCCCCTGGGTGGCAGATAGAGGAGAGGTCGGGAGATATGCGTAGCAGTCCTCCCGGCTAGGTCTATTGGACCCACTGACCATAAGTAGGTGCAGTCCTCCATTCATATTGGGAGTTTAGCATAGGGCTAACCACCTTACCTTGCAAAAATCTTCTGGTTATAAAACGTCAACAAAATGCCTGGAAAGGACCAGATTAAATGGAAAACGACACAGGAGACGCTAAAGGACTTAAGATTTGGAACTTGGAAGATTCGCTTGCTTGCTATTCCAGGAGCTGTCGATATTGTGTGCAATGAACTAGAAAGATACAACATGGACATAGTGGCCCTACAAGAAACAAGATGGCCCTTTAATGGTATAATCAACTCTGGAAAATATTCTATATACTACAGCGGAAGAGATGATGAAATACACCAAGTGGGAACTGGATTTGCTATTAAAAAAACTCTGTTGGAAGCTCTAAATAAGTTTGAGACTGTGAATGAAAAGATGTGCCTGATTAGACTAAGGTGTAGATTTAAAAACATGACTGTGATAATTATGTATGCTCCAACGGAGAATAAAGATGAAACCAAAGATGAATTTAATGAACAATTAGAAGATAATTATGATATATGACATCCCTAATTATGATATAAAAAATACATTGGGTGATACCTATACTTAAGTTGGAAAAGAAGATATATGGAGAGATTATGCAGGAAAAGAGTTTACATGACACGTCCAATGACAATGGAATAAGACTTCTCAGTCTCACATGTGCAAGCAATCTCTAAATTAGCAGCACCTCATTTCCACATAAAAACATACGTAAAGAAACATGGTTATCGCCTGATGGAAGAACGAGAAACCTAAGAGGTGCTGAATGTGGGACTGACCATAACTTAGTACTCGTTAAGATAAGACAAAAACTGAAATGGAAAAAAACGAGTAAAAGATATAGTGGAAGTACCGTGGGACTGAAAATCTATCATCATTCATCTAATCTAAACTGAAAAAAACAGAAAATCAAAAGAAGGTGGAACTTAAACTAACAAATAGATTTCAGGTGCTATTAGAATAGACTGATGAAATTAATGATATTAATGAGTATTGGGGGAAAACGAAAGAAATTATTACAGAAGTTTGTAAAGAACTAAAACCAATACAAAGAAAACAGAAGAACAAACTTTGGTTCACTAACAGTTGTGAAGATTTAATAGAGTTGAGGAAGAACAAGAAAAATGATCTTCTCAATAACAACCATAATGAAAACAGATAGGAATACAAAGGACTCAACAAACAGGTACATTCCAAAAATAGACAGCATCAAAGATAAAAATGGAAACCTGACTTGTAACAAAAAGAATGTTCTTAACATATGGAAACAATATTTTGAGAAACTACTAAATGCTGATAAAAGACCTGACGAAGAAGGAGCAGAAGATGAAAATAAATTAATTTTCCAACATGCACAACCAAAAGTGGTTAAACCATCCCTTAAAGAGGCAGAAGAAAGTGCAAGACAACTAAGCAACAATAAAGCCCCAAGAAATAATGGCATTCCGGCTGAAATATTCAAAATTGGTGGAAGAGAGAGCAATTAAGTTGTATGCATAGATTAATATTAGAAATATGGAGAAAAGAAACAATGCCCAATTATTGGAACAAAGCAATAATAACACCAATTTCCAAAAAAAAAAAAAAAAAAAAAAGTGATAAGACAGAGTGCAAAAATTATAGAGGTATTTCTATTCTAAGTTCAGAATAAAAAGTATTATCAAAATTCCTCTTGAATAGGCCGAAAGAGTGTATAGAAGAAAATATTGAAGACCACCAAGCAGGATTTGTTCAAGGTCGCTCTACTACAGACCAAATATTTGCCATAAAACAATCTCTCTCAAAATATTGGGAGTTTAATAAGGAAGTTCACCTATTATTTACAGATTTTCAAAGACATATGACAGCGTAAATAGGATGAAAATGTATGAAAAAATGCAAATGTTTGGCATCCCAGACAAGTTTATAAAATTGACACAAATATGTATCAAGTAAAGGGATATCCCCTCTACTCTTCAACCTAGTCTTAGAAGATACACTCAAGAAGACAAAAGATTTAAGGGCTGGGATCTATGTTGGATCAAAAGTAAATGTGTTAGCTTTTGCGGATGAAGTTGCTCTTCTTGCTGAAAGTAGAACAGATCTGAAAAATTTAGCAAAAGTGCTCATTCAAGAAACCAGAAAGGTGGGATTAGAAATAAACCTTGGTATAACCCTAGCACAAGACATAAAAGAGGAAAACAAAATCCAAAATAGACTAGTTTTAGCTTTTAGGACCTACTGAGCCGTGGAGAAATTACTTAAATCCAATATATTGTCTAAGAAAACTAAGATCAAAATCAACCATACAATAGTCCTCCCAGTGTTACTATATGGAGCAGAAACATGGAAACTGACAAAGAAATATGAGAAGAAACTTATTGTCTTTGAAAATAGAGTATTAAGAATAGTGTTTGGTCCAGTATGCAAAGGAGAGCTTTGGAGAATAAGAAAGAACAGAGAAATATACACTCACTCAGATATATTCATTCATATTCATATTCATCATATATAAGATATAGTAGCATTAGTGAAAAGTAGAAGACTAAGGAGGGCTGGACATGTGTGGAGACGAGAAAATACCACCATGTATATTGAACAGTCTAAGCCAGAAGGTAGAAGACCCCTTGGCAGGCCAAGACTTAGAGAGAACAGGTCCTCAAAGATATTCACAAATTGGGGACTACACCTGAGGCAGCAAAGAACAGAGCAAAATGGAGAGCCATTATTAGCGAAGCCAAAACCTACTTGGCTTTCAATGGCCAAAAATGTAAGGTAAGTAATTACGTTACAGTTATTTTTCAAACTCGAGTATCTGTAATTTTTTCTCTGATAAAATAGATGTAAGAGATACTTATATAAATAGACACCAACTAAAACATGAAAACTGTATCGCATCGAATGGTAAATATTCATTTGTCTTAAGAACATACATCATACCGACTAAAAAATTGTTTACTCTACATTTGATACTCTAAAACAACTTTTATATAAAAAAATATATACATATAATATACAGAAACAAACTTTAAATTTGAAAGCTGTAGAGAATCTTCTGCTTTATAAAACTATATATTCACAATTTACAAATTTGTCAAGCCTGAAAAATGAAAAAAGAAAAATAAAAAAAAGGTTGAACTTAAGTGTCGAAATGAAAAGTTTTACCTTTTAAGCCCTCCAAAGAAACTACAATTTGTATGAAATATCTGGTTGATTCAATAGTTACTTTGGTTGGTTACAAAACTGCTGTATACTGGTTTAACTTATACGACCAGTAAATAAAAAAATTTGTTGCTGCTTGAAAATTTTATGTCACAGATTTTTAATGATAAAAACGAGTTTTTCTTATAAACAATTACATAAATTATTGATAGCAACTACGATGTAATAGCTTGGTACAATAATAATCCTAGTTTCTTACTGTAAAAAATTTTAAAAAACATATGCCATATGTGTCCCTTAAAATTAGTTTTATGGATTATACGGCCATTGGAACAAAACCATTTTCTTTGCGGTTGAACTGTACATGTTCTTTTTCTGGAATAATTTCTAAATGTTTGAATTTTCCTGGGGTTGACATGATTAGATTTACCTTCAGACGAAATTTCATGTCACTCCGAAGTGGGTAAAAATTAATTATGTCAGTTATTGACAGACCTAAATTTAGTTTTATATTGGAGTGACAGTTTAAATTAAATAAAATTAAAATCCCTATCTGTAAATTGTAAAATTAAAGAAGAAAGAGTAAATTAATGTTATATATGAGCAAATTTGCACCAAATTATTTCAATGCTGCATGTATACTTACCCATTAAGCTATTAACACCAACTTCCTCGCTGATTTCTGGGTTACTAAGTTTTATGTCCCAGTCAATCATCTCAGGAAGGGAAATGCCATCTTGTCCATTTATCAAGTACAGGTCCATTTCATCTGAAATATACAATATTGCTGTTTATGACTAAAACAAACTTAAATACAAAATTTCAAATAATGCTTGACCTAACTAAATCGTGTGATCAGATATGACTGTGCAGTTTCAGTAAACTGCCAAACATGATTTTGCACTTAATTTGTGTTTTTGGAGAACACAGTATTAAATTTCAACATGACCTCTATCAGCCTTTGCATTAAGGATATATACTGTAAGTAAGGTAAATGCAATTTGCAAAAGATAATATATCAATAAACAGCTTGTTTATTGATTATTGTTAAATAATAAATGTAAAAAAAAAGGGATTGAAGAGGGGAGCTACTTGCCAGATGTCCAAACTGGCCAGTAGTGGAAGATAAGAAGCATGAGGCAGCTCAGAATAAAATGTGGTCTTGGAGTTATTCTCATCTAAGTGAGCTTTGATATAAAGCTTTGATTACGGTTAAATTTCTGATTAAAGAAAGTTGTTTGGTCTGACAAAAACCGTAGTTAATTCAGATAACAAACAATGTTTAATTGCCTCTTCTGACACCTGAGTGAGCTGTTTAAAGAGAGCGCTTTGTCAAGACACTTATTCCTTTCACTCTATTCAAAATAATAACTGGATATGAGTAAGACCTGGACAAGTACTAGTTTCTTAACACCTAGATAACAGTAATTTTAACATTTATAAACAACCACAGTATACTATAAAAGAAGTATCAACAGACTGATTTTCATTTCATTGTACAGCTGTTGTGTACTTGTTGTTAATGTTTGGTGGTGTCATAAAAGGGTGTCTGGTAGTGGATTTTAGGCATTTGTAATGGAACGGGAAATAGACCATTTATTTGATGAAAACAATGATTTGTGTGATTTCTTTTCTGATAGAAGTGACTATAATGATCCAAACCTCCTCCAGCCAAACAAAGATGTAAACAAGTAAAAGGTTGGCCTATGTTTCAAACGAAAAAGATTGATAGGGTAATTTATATCTGGACCAATGACCATTTTGATCCTGCTGTTTATAGTTGACTCATCAAATAGCGGCATACGAATGTTTTAATGATATTTTAATAAAAGATATAGCATAGTTGAAAAAAAACTCAGCACAGGGGAACAGGCGGATGCTATTAACCCAGCAGTTGAGATGTTAATGTAAATAAAGGGTGCATGTTTGAAACTATTTATCTTTTTATATGCTAAAACTAATAACCTAACTAAAATACTGTTTTAACATTGCATAAAAAACACAAATTTGCTACCAGATATACATGCTGGATATTGGTGCAGCCCACCGCTTTTATATTATATTAAAATTTATTTTAATGAACTGTACATTTTTTCCTGTACTGACTTTCTCAATAAACACATTTTCCAACCCTATTAATAGCTGTTAACCAAAATTGTGATTTATACAAATTTTACAAGTAAAAAACCTACTTATATCAAACATTTTCTGGGAAAAACTGTTTCAGTTGTTATGAACGTTTATTGATTTAGAGTTACAGAAAAACAAATATTAATTCAGTATAACCTCTTTAATCCGAACCCCACCACAAGAAAGAAAAAAAAATGTGCATGTACATATCTGAAAATGTCTGATTTTTTTTGATAATTTATGTAATTAGTGTAGTATGTATTGATTATTTTCCAGTTTTTATATAAATATTTACCAGATTGAGTGTTTAATTTTTATTTAAAAGCAACATTATCAGATACAGTACATATGATGAGCAGTATAATTTTTATTCACTGTAGTTATTGTGTATATTTCATGTATGATGTTGAATAAACAATACAATCTTTTACACTGTAAAGCATTTCTTTCTTTTCTTTAAACATTTAGTATGATCTATTTGAGCCATATTTTAAATTTTTATGTGAAAATAACAATGATCTATAATCTGAACACCACCACCCCCCTCGGTTTTAATTAGATCGGATTAAAGAGGAAATTTACTGTACTTAAAAACAGGAAATTTTTAAAAAATAACTAAAATCAATTAATGTATTTAAAAAATTAAGAGTATTTTTAACTGAGGCTAAATGTATTATACATAAGTTACAACACATTGAATTTATTTAAATTAACAAAAAAGGCTATACAAAACTTATTTAAGCCTACAATACATTTTTAAATATTTAAGACAATTATAATAAAAAACAGAGTTTTTCTTTCTAGTTTCGAGCAAGATACTTATTATTGAAACAGGATCGGCACATAAAGAGACAAGACAAATGTTCTTGGCAGACCTTGTAGTCTCTTAGTTGATAATTAATGATAATTAGTCCCAAGGTCTTCAACACAATAAGCAACATCCAATCTTGTGTCTTGAAGCATTTCTTTAATTCCTAGAAGCCTCTTTACACGTCTTTTCAATTCTGCAGGTAACAGGGGCAGATCAATACGCTTTTTTATCTGTAGCCAGAGGACATACCTTGTGAAAAATTCCAGGAACTTTCATCTTGGCTTACCTTTAACATTAACAGATTTCTTGTTGTTGTAGAAGATTGTTGAATGTTGAGCAAGAGACCAATTCAGGTTATATTTACTAAATAAACAAATATAATTATAAGCCATTTCTTTATAATCTTAATTACAATAGAATTTGTACATATTTGACTAAGTGCATCAACTTCAGCATTTATTTTCTATGGTACCCTATAATACAATTTGGCTATACAGTATAAGGCTTTTGTTTGTCTGAATTGTCAATTAATTGTTTAATTTTATATGGTCAACAGCAAAATTACCACTTTGTTGCGCTTTGGGCAGAAAGACACCAAGGTGTACTTCTTTTGATGTGAAATCAAAAGATAGAATCATTTGATGCTCCTCTTAAGCACTAAGATCTGTTAGTACCCCAATCCTATTAGTCTTTATAATTCTAATCATTGTCAGTTCTTTTTATCAAGTAAGGTCTCAGCTAGCGGTATCGATGTTACTAACCAATTAATTATTGGTCGTCATGTTTCCATTGCTTTCGGCAACAGGTTCACACATTCTAATAATTAAATACATTAATGAAGTAGAACCATTGAAAGGTCCCTTCAGTTGCTGACCAAGGTACACCTCAAGATTGGCAGCTTGCACGATACAGGGCAAACATTTTGATTCAGTATTTTGCTGGTTTATCCAGCTTAAACATCTGAAAAGGATATCTTCTGACTTTCAATAGTTATTCATCTACTACGTCGGCACTGGTGGCACAGTGCTGTAACCCAGCTATTTGGGGACAAAGTAGGGAGCCGACACGGTGTCCGCTCAATGGTTGCCATCGACGTAAACACTACTAGAAAAGTCTAGGGTGTCCATGTTGGATTATAGTCTAGATTCAGATTTTGTATAAGGATGAGAACTGAGTGTCAGGCTTGTCAGTTAAACCAATACTACGTGATTCAGGTTCCACGTAAATCTGTAAGTCCAGTAATTGCCCTGGCTATTGGGCTACTAATAAATAGTCCTTTCTAAGCTACGTCGAACTCAGATAGTAACAAAGACTACACTCGTTCAACTACATTCATCACACTCATATTCGCCCATATTTCTACGATCGGCGTCTTAGAAACGAATACAGAATGAATGAATACAATTAACGGAAAATATTGTTGAAAATTCTTTTCCATTAATTCAAACATCTCCCTAATAGCTGCCAAATGGTCTAACTCGCCATTTTGAGACATGTCACGTAAGTGACCAGAGCTATCTCATTAAGAAATGAAATCGGTTTTGACTCATTGCTCAGAAACAATACTCAACTCCGGTTTCCTTAGTAATTCCAAATATTTTGAAATCTGTGTCCAAGTTATACCACTAAATGTCTTGTACGTTATAGTTTACTCAACAAAAAAGCACAAATGTTGTTAGATAGCAGGAACAATCCGCTAGGCAAATCCTTAATTTGTTGATTGTAAAAGAATACAAGTATTTTTTTTATGATGCATTCTTGCCTTCTGACTTAAATGACTATTGGGTAAGGTTAATTTACCTTAGGTCATATAATTAACATAGGCTACATTTTTTTGACTAGTAAGTAAACTTGTTATAATTGTTGATACACAAACAAATTGATGGGCTATGACTTAATCACAATGTAAAAAGCTGTTTTCTGAAAACAAGCCTACTTCCTAATGCTTATTCTAAAAAATGATAATGCTCTTAGTATAATCATGATGAAATTTTATATATAAGGCACTGAAATCCAGCATCAACATTAGTTTAGCCATTTATTTTACAAATTGCATAAGATTGATATACATAAACAATGTCTCCTAGCAACCAAATGAATACTAGCTGAAAAGCTGATGGGTGATGACCTTGAAGCTTCCCGCCTAAGATATTCTTTGACAATAGTATAGATTATTCAACCCAAAATAAGTGTTAATTGTAACTGGACGTTTATTAATGTTATTAATAACTAATAGGCTTGTACCTAGAAGGTTTTGTTTGACCGGCAATAACTTCTTACACTTAGCAAACCTTGATTAATTTTAGAAGTTGTAAACGTAGTTGATATTTTTGATTGTCTCAGTTTTATACGGATAGACTTACATTTACAATTAAAATTGTACTTACGTAATCTTACGTTACAACATTAATTTTTATAGGAAGTATACAAATCTTAATACTCAATAATCTTAAACATAACATACACTTTGGGTTTTTAGACAGACAGGCTCGCTCCACCAACAAAACAACACAAAGAACTACAAATTTTAAAATCGAGCCTTCCTATTGGTCAACACACAAAGTAAGAACAACGCGCTAAACGATTAGTTTCAGAAGTAAAAATGTTATTTCTTTTATTATTAAAGTACAACTTTCAACGTTTTATTGTGTTTTAAGAGATGAAATATGACACATTAGAATCTGTTAAAGTGGGAAAAGGAACAAATCTCATAAGCAACTATTTTTGTTAACGTACAAAATTGCCGGTAGACAACCTATAGATTAATGGCGCACAATAGTCATTTTAAAACAATTTACTAAATAATAAGAGTAATTTTTAATAATTTACCTGCTAAATTGATGAGTATCAAAAAATGTCTTAAATTTTAGTATAGAGTATGTTGATAATAGTCAGCATTAAATTGATTTTACTTAAATTATAACCAACAATAATCAATAAATCAAGTATACTTCATGGCTTTTGGAAGTGCAAAGTAACTAACTATTAGCTAGTAAGTTAAAACCCAAAGATACTATAATATCGTTTCATTTTTATTAGAACAATCATCTATATTGTAAAATAAATAAGAAAGCATTAATACACCTAACTACTGACAATAAAAATCACGTTGACTCATTTTACTCCTTCTATACCTATTGATGATATAACACGACGTAAACTAATTTTTGGAGAACTAAGAATTGTTCTAACAGTATCACAGACTATAATCATATCCAAAATGCTATAGAAAACATCTTGGTAAATGAATTTTTCTAATTAAATATTATAAGGTTAAAACGTCGAGGAAACTACATTCATCCAAAGTACAATATATTTTATAATTTATAGTTATTACGTATATTACTAAAACATGTGATACCTAACATCATAAACATTGAGTATGGTATTTTCACATATAATTTGTATTGATTAGTTAGTTTTGTACAATACAGAATTTACTTTTCTCGACATTGTGAATATTTAACGCCACACTATTGGTAAGTAGGCATTACTTTTTTTTAAAACGTCACTCGCCAGTTCACATGGGCTTGCAAGCCTGCGTGTGAACTGTAATAATCGAGTGAAGTATAGACCGCGCGGGGAAGGTCCGGCCTCGAGCCCGCCGAGTGGTGATAGGGAGGAGACGGGTGGATGGCCCAATATGCCTGCAGTCCTGGAAACATTCGCTACTGTCAGACTTTCCCACACTTGCTTCTAAAATAAGTTACGTTAATTGTTACCTACGGATGCGCATTCAGTACGTTTCCAGACTGCGTGCGATATATTGGCTTGTGGTTTAGCGTGTTAGGAATGTTTACTCAAGAGTACGATAAACAATTATTTAGTTGGTTATATGTTTGTTTTTATCTAACTACTGTAGTGTAATAAGTCAGTTCCGTTTTTTTTTCCTATAAGTGTGTTAAGAGTCTGTTGGCAATACTGTTTTAATTCTCATAAAAACAACGTTATTTTGAATCCATATTTGTATCATTATTTATTTACCAAACGTTGTGTATGAGGTGTTATTTAAAATGCTATCATATTGCGCATTGGGTTTGCTTTTGATATTATGAATACATACGCCTAGTTTTGAAAAATAGGTGAAAATATAAACTTCAAACTAAATAATTGTTATATTTATTCTATTAAACTAATTAGGCCTATGAATCCACAAAGCAGGTCATCGAGTAATTTCACTCTTGATCAAATGCAATTTGTTTGAAAAAGACCGTTTAAAAATAACTGTTAAATTTTGACACGCGTGATCATTTGTCCGGTTCGAAAAAACATCGTTCTAATGAGATTAAAACCAACATGGCCGACAGCCTCTGCAGACTCTTAAAGTTGTAAAATTAGTGAACGTAAATCCTAAATAGTTTATTCCTTTAGTGGTTCCTGCCTCAACTATGGCTCGCTTTATTCCTAAAGTAGCCCAAGGAAAAACTACTAGAAGTCTGGCTAGGGAAATTATTTGCAGAGTAAGTGAGTTCATGGCAAATGAGGCCAAATTAAGAGATGAACAACGAATCCCCGTAAAAAAATCGTTAGAACTAACTGCAGTTGCATTTCAAAAACTCTTATAAAGGAAATTCGGCGTGAAAAGTGTTTATTGGACACTTCAGCGGAAGGAGAGTGTTCGTTCACAACTCCCAAAAAGTACAAGAGAAAAAGAACAGCGTCAGAACTAGACGATTTCGAAAAATGTGTCGTTAGAAGAACCGTCCAAGAGTTTTAGAAAACTTACGAGTCACTCCCAACTCGTCATTTTTATTTTAAACCAATTTAAATAAAAATTATATGTATTTTAACGATACGGGAAATCACAGAAATATTTCTCTTAGTGACAATAAGAAGTATATATTTCTTAGTTACTTAATTTCAATTAAAGTTATTAACTGATTTATGATATATTTAATTGTTGTTATTGATATACGTTTTAACAAATTAAAAACGTTAAAAGTTAAAAGTTAAAGTTAAGTTAAAACGTATATCAATAACGTTTTAGATGTAAGGTCACTATGACTGGCAAAGAGGGTAGTGTCATCAGCATAAAACAGGACGTTACCCGCTACTTTGTAATAGAGATAATTGATAGCCACGGTGAATAAAAAAGGCCTCAGTATGGAGCCCTGAGGCACTCCATGCTTAACAAGGAGAGGAGTAGAATTTTCACCATGCCAGCTAACTACTTGCTCCCTGTGACTAAGATAGGATTTCATAATCTTGAGTGCATCATCTCGAACACCATATCTTTCAAACTTGTCAATTAGGATTTTATGAGATATGCAATCAAATGCACGAGAAAGAATGTGGCTGGTGAATAGCTCAGGAAACAGAAGTTATATATTTTGTATGTGTGCCTTTATCGTAGGAATGGATACAAGCCCTTCTGGAGGGTGATCATTTATAGCATATATATATATATATATATATAATCTCGAAATTTGATATATGGTAGCGATGAGACAAACGACTGAAAATATTCATCTGTGTTTCATGTTATGGTCGTTTCATTCATTCGGGTTTTTCGTCCGGATGATTCATCTGCTTCTTGCGTCTAGTAGGTTAACAGATACAAAACATCTGCAACGAAATCATCCGTAGCTTAGTTCACAGTAGATTATTCCACCATTTGTACTGTACTTATTTATTTAGTATTGAATATCTGTATCATTTTTACTTTGTGGTAGTTACTTACAATATTTAAAAGCACAATTTTATATTAACAGAACCATTCATAATATAAAAAATATTTATTTAGTATTTCACCAAATTGGAAGCATCAGAGGTAAACAATTAAAAAAGTTAATTGAAATGTGACTACAAAATTTAGCTGTTAAAGATAAGATTAAGAAATAAGATTAAAGATGCATCTCAGTTTTAAGTATAATATTTACATATTAATTGAGAAAGCAAAGAGGAATATACAGCGAAATATACAGCAAGAAAACCTCCGAGAGGCAGCCAAAGAGTGAGGAGACAGAACGCAAACGCAGATGAATCATCTGTTCGGGTTGGAACAGATGAATCCTTCGTTGCTCGTGCAAACAGAATGGGGGTCACCACAGAGAATTTCATCTGTGAGTGGGGGTATAAAACAGATGAATTCTATTTACCGTGGAAGTTTCATCCACGGTAAATAGAACCTACCGTGGTTTAATCCATGTAACTGATAGTTGGAACGAGCCATCGGATGAATCGGTTGTGTAATAACAACCGGAGAAACCTGTATTTCTCATCAGATGTTTCCCATCTCTGATAGAGGGCCAAATTTAAATGACAAAAATTGTCTCTGACGGTTTTGTTTAGTAATAATACTTTTTGTGATATTGGAGCCTAAACATGTTTATTTGTAACCTCGAATGCATATTGTTTAGTAAGTTTATATGGCAGCCATACCGGTTATTTTAGCCAATCACAGCTCTTTATTTTGTCACGTGACTTGGTGGAGGTACCCAATACCGAAACTTGCCGAAGAAATCCGATTCGGCCTTCGGGCCTTCACTGGGATGAAGCTCATATTTGGGATGTTTTTGGCTTCCCAAAAGGTATCTACTCATAAGCAGTAACTCTAGCATTTCCACGTACAACAAGTTGTTACCTTCATGGTTACTTCGTGATTACCATCTTTGAATGCAGCTTTGCCAGAGGTTTATTGAAACATGTGTTAATCCAAATGTCTGGTATAATGTTTTTTTTTTCACGGACTAAGCTAAATTTTCAAGAACAATGATTGTTAATTTAACAACTCTCATTTTTTGTCTGTTGAAAACCCACATGCAATTACAAAGGATCGTCACCATTATCAGTTTTCTTTAAATGGTTGGGCTGGCATAATTGGTGAGATTGTTATTTAGTTTCTTGCCGTATAATCTCAATGGTCAGATATATATAAATACATACATACATATATATATATTCACCTTCAGATGACCTTTCACATCTACTCGAGGATTTGCCATTAAAAACACACATAATCAAATGTGATTTATGCAAGACGGGGCTCCAGCTAATTTTAATTTAAACGTTTGTACCCATTTGGGTAGAGAATACACCAACAAGTGGATTGGTCGAGTAGGCCCAGTTCCTTGGCCTGTAAGGTGCCCCTACCTCAATCCCTTGAACTTTTTCTTGTGAGGCCACCTTAAGTCACTGGTTTATGCCTCTCCTGTAGACAGCCTCGAAGAATTACGAGCAAGGATATTAAATGTCATTATTATTATCTAGCAGACAGCTGGTATTATTTTTAAAGAGTCAATGAGCAGTGAGGAGACATCAGGATGCATGCATTTTAACGAAGCCTTCCACTTTGAGCAATTGTTATAGTAACTAGGGTAAAACGTGATTTATAAAGTATTATTTTAATTCATTATAAATATATGTTATTTTATTTCTTAATTTTGACTTTCATATTACTAAGTATTATGCTTAGAACAGCTCTTGATATGAAATCAAACTTCAAACTTGTTTATTTGGCCAAATCAACAATACATTTGCATTAGCTAGGTCAATACAATAATTTAATATATATTATTAACTAAAACATTACACAGGAATTTATTAGCGACTACCAGCCAGAAACTCCCGGACGCTGTAGACTACTTCCTCCAAGAGCATTGTTTTTACCCCCCTCTTAAAAGAACGGCGATCCTGCTCGAGCTTTAGAGATAATGGGAGACTATTGTAAAGTTTTACAGAATTATTAAGGAATTGTTTTTGAAGAAATGAAGTTGAATGTTTAGGAATATGATTGTTATTGCGGAATTGATAACTGTGACTGGAAGGAAAACTAAACATTGTAACATTGTTCTTTACAAACAGCAATGTCACCAAGATATAATTGGAAGGGAATGTTAAAATTTTGCTGGTTCTAGATATTTCTCTGCATGATTGGTTTCTGGGGAGGGAGTAGATGACCCTTATAGCCTTCTTTTGTAAGCGGAACAAAAATGCGGTCCTTTGGCTTTCACTTCCCCAAACCGGTACTGCATATGAAAGATAGGGGTAAATTATACCATAGTAAGGTGAAACGAGAACCTCGTTGCTCACTACTGTTTTCAGTGTCCGTAGAATGAAGACTCCGATTGAGACTTTATTGGCCACTCCTTTAATATGTTTATTGTAGTTTAAATTGTCATCAAGAGTAAGGCCAAGGAATTTCACATCCTGGGAAGAGTTCACAATTGTGTATTCTATAAGGACACATATCCCACTACTGTTTACTACAGATGCCCTATTAGATATACGGAAGTTTAAAAGTTTAGTTTTATTGGCATTTAAAATTAGATTATTATTTTGACACCACTGTAAGAGACTGTTTGACTCATAAAAGACCATCTGCTCCAATGATTCAATACAGGTCCTAGAAATTGTGAGTGACGTATCATCAGCAAAGAGACAGATGTTGGCGGAGTTGACACTATTGGGAAGATTATTTATGAAGAGGAGAAACAGGGTAGAACCCAAAACAGACCCCTGGGGCACACCTCTCTTGATCAGTGACTTGGAATAAGCATTATGTCTCAGGTATCCAGCATCATCCACAGCAGGTATCACAACTAGCTGTTCTCTGTTCTTCAAATAGGATGCGAACCAGTTTAGTGCGACTCCCCGTATATCCAGGTCATACATTTTTTCAAGAAGCAAATCATGATTGACCATGTCGAAGGCTTTACTCAGATCAAAAAACATACCAGATACACACTGCCCTCTGTCCAAATCTTTAACTAATCAGCTGTTAAAAGTACAAACCTTTTTAAAACGGCACTAGCCTTTGGTTATTATTGCAAACATAAATTTACATTTTGTTGAATGTTGTATGAATTGAAAAATAAGTGGTTTTAAAAGCTACACTGAATGTTTAACTTCTACGGCTGTAACAGATTATTCCCGGTGAAAATATACCAAATACGGTACCTTAAAAAAAACCCAAACAACACATACCTCCCATTAGAAAGGAAGTAAGTCATAGGCCAATAGTTTTTTTTTCTAAAAAAGAAAGAAAAAATTCTTCATTATTTTTTAGCCATTTCTCTAACGCATTCACTCCGTTCCCTAGATCCCAGATTAAAGTAAACCGTTATAATTTCTAAAAGCCTCGTTGTATCTTTCATTACCAATCCAACCATTTACACCCACGTCAGTAAGAAAAGTAGTAGATTGTTTTCTAATGAAGCATTGAGTCTTTTTTTTATTGATGGAATATCTGGGTTTTGTACAGATTTATGTCAATGAAATCTAAATGTTTTGTCATTTAGTATGCTTCTGTTTTCTTTAATTTAATTGATATAAACATTCCTTCAAAACTATGGATAAATTTCTTCGTCCAGATAAACTTAGCAAAGCCCAGGCAATGGTTCTAGGCGTTTATAAGACTCGAAAGGTAGTGCAAGCTAGATGATAGTGAATACCCCTCACCATACGTCTATTGTGTACAGTCTGTTCAAAATTTTATTTCGGTTCGCTGATATGTTTATATAGTTTGCTCGATGGTGCTTGAGTTATTGACATTAAAGATAAATAACTGGAATAAGATTGATATCGTAATAACAATAATAATTAAAATAATAGTGCGTGTTCTATAATATTGTCATTTTACAATAACTTATTTGGTTACATAGCAAAAATGTAAACACTCGTTAAATATTGAAAACATTTTTTTAAAAGAAAACAAAAAAGCTGATTTTGTTCTATCTGAGTACATGATAATTTTAGAACATTAGGAATTACTGGTACAGTTTCGCTTTCATCAGTGGTTTGAAAGAAAAGGCACAGAATCAGGGACAAAAGAGGGTAATTTTATATTTGTGAGCGTGTGAGAGGGAAATTTTTCAAAATGCAGTGGTAACTTGACAATCTTGTTATTTGGAATTTCATTTTTAAATGAAATGGGTTATTGAGGCGTTGTCATGAACTAACATAGTGCATCGTGTTTTTTTTTATTATCTTATATTTTGTGTCCATATTACCTGCAAATAAAATAAGGTGATCATTATTTAGAAATATTATTTCGATTTTATGTGAAATCGTATATAATATGATTAACATAATGTCCAAAATTTAAGTGCTTTGTAAGTTTATCCATTGTAACAACTACATTTTTTTAAATTAAGGATTTATAGTTTTGGGTTATGTTATGATATGGGAATGTGAATTTTGATGATTAGAACTAGTGCTCCCAAGAATTTCTACCATGAGATAGACTAAGTGTGCAATTTGCAGTTATTATTATTTCATCCCTATTTCAACAGGAAACTAGTTTGGCATAGTGATCTAAAATTTGAAAAAGAATGGTAAGTTATCATAATAAATTTAGGTTAGGTTTTGGGCTAGGTTTACATTGTAAGTCTAATTCTATATTATTATTATTATTATTATTATATCTTAGGTTATGATGAGTTCAGGTAAAAATATTGATAACTTATTTAGATAAATTGAACCAAATAGGCCCATATGTAGGTAATTATGCACTTTTTTGCCACCTCTGAAAATACAATTTGTTGTTGAAAAAAAGCTAAAATATAAGTTTAAATCTCTGGAGGAAGATGATTTCATCTGAGGAAAACTCGTTTTTTCCTGAAATTTTGAAAAACTAGTTTTTTATCTGGTTTATGCACCTTATTGCCACCTCTGGAAAAAGGCTTACAATTTCTTGTTTAAGTGTTGAAATAAGAGTTTATATTTCTTGAGGATGTTGATTTCATCTGCGGAAAAATAGTTTTGGTAATTATGCACTTTCTTGCCACCTCTAAAAATATGATTTCACGTTGAATAAGTGGTGAAAAATGAGTGGTTAGAATGCAGTTTCTTGCCACCAAACAAATTTGGAACATTTTGCTGGAAATGGGTCTAGAATTTGCTGTATTTTCACGAGATATGCATATTATTCCACGGAAATAAAGTTTTTACTGAAAAATTTGAAAAAAACAAATGTCACAACTTTTAGTGGTACAGTTTAATCTTGATAATCCGACAGTTAAGGGACCGACGGTGTGTCGGATTAACAAAAATGTCGGATTACCAAATGTCCATTGTAATTCACGAGAATTATGATTTCTAAGATAAACTGAATGCACTACGTACACCCTTCTTAGAATTTCCGCGCTATCAGCCGTGATAAAATGAGGCTGACAACACAATTGAATAAATGTAAGCAAAGAAATTATACAACATTTGTACAGTAACACAGTAAGGTTCATTACATACAGTATTAAGTGTACAGTACGTCATCTGATGTGGCGTCGGACTAGTAAATGTCGGAGTATCAAGAGTGTACTGTATTTATATGCAGATTCCTGCTACCAAACAAATTTGGAATATTTTGCTTAAAATGGGTTTAGAATTGGCTGTATTTTAACGAGATATGCTTTTTATTCCGCGGAAATAATGTATTTACTGAAAAATTTGAAAAACAAATGTCACAACTTTTAGTGGTATTTATGCAGTTTCTTGCCACCGAACAAATCTGGAACATTTTGCTTAAAATGGGTTTAGAATTGGCTGTATTTTCATGAGATATGCTTTACCCTTTTTAGATATTTATGCAGTTTCTTGCCACCAAACAAATTTGGAACATTTTGCTTGAAATGGGTCTAGAATTGGCTGTATTTTCACGAGATATGCTTTTTATTCTGCGGAAATAACGTATTTTACCGAAAAATTCGAAAAACCAACGTCACAACTTTTAGTATTTTTGTCATATTTCCGTTAATTTAAATGGTATTTTAATCATCTTTTTTTATTTTGATGTGTTTTTTGCGCTGAATACAAATTTGAAAACTATTTTGGTCTATTACAATTATTTCTCGAGAACTAATGAAAAAACTACTATTGCTGCGGATCGCGATTAGCGGCCATTACGCCATCATTATATACAACAACTATTAATCGCAAAAACTGAATTCACCTATATTCCAGCCGGAGTGATGCCTGGCAGGCCGTCATGGAGGCCAAACACTGAAATTTAACTCAAATTACGAATTTTTGTTGAGAAAATAGACAATTAGGATAATTTAGATTATGTTTGGTTAAGTCAGTAAAAAATGCATTTTTCTAGCTGAAAAAATAATTTTACTACAAAAACAGTTATATATTTGTGTTTAGCATAAAAAAACACGAGAAATGAAAAAAAATTGTTGAAAAATAAAGATTTTTAAAAAGCTGGTTTTTTCATTGTTGGATAAAAAACTAGTTTTTTGATTTTTTGGTAAAAAACGAGTTTTCCGCGGATGAATTCAAACTCCTCAAGAGATATAAACTCTTTTTCACCACTGTTTTAACGTGAAATCGTATTTTCAGAGGTGGCAAGAAACTGCATAATTACCCTTTTAGTAGGCTACTGTATTTTTGTCACATTTCCGTTAATTTAAATGGTATTTTAATCCTTTTTTATTTTGATGTGTTTTTGCACTCAATACAAATTTGAAAACTGTTTTGGTCTATTACAAATATTTCTCAAGATATAATGGAAAAACTACTACTGGTATCCATTATAGTAGTATAGATCGCGATTAGCGGCCATTACGTGATCATGATATACAACAACTATTAATCACAAAAACCGAATTCGCCTATATTCCCGCCGAAGTGACGGCCGGTAGGCCAAGCGCTCAAATTTAACGCAAATTACAAATTTTTATTGAGAAAATAGACGATTAGGATAAGTTAGGTTATGTTTGATGTCAGTAAGAAATGCATTTTTTGAGCTGAAAAATTAATTTTACTACAAAACTAGTTATATATTTGTGTTCAGCATAAAAAACAAGAGAAATGAAAAAAGAATTGTTGAAAAATAATGATTTAAAAAAAAGTAGTTTTTTCATTATCAGAGAAAACTAGTTTTCGATTTTTCAGTAAAAACGAGTTTTCCACGGATGAAATCGAACTCCTTAAGTTAAATTTACCATTTAAAGTAACGGAAATATGACAAAAATACTAAATGTTGTGACAGTGGGTTTTTCGAATTTTTCGGTTCAATACGTTATTTCCGCGGAATAAAAAGAAGCATATCTCGCGAAATTACATCCAATTCTAGACAAAATGCAATTCAAAAATTCAAGCAAAATGTTCCAAATTTGTTTGGTGGCAAGAAACTGTATAAATACACCTAGTTTTTTACTGACAAACTTGAAAAACTAGTTTTTATCTGATAGGTTAGGGCCTAATGAAAAAACCAACTTTTTTTGAAATCGTTATTTTTCGTCAAATTTGTTTCATTTCACATGTTTTTCTTGCTGAACTACTTTTTATTGGGGTCTTGCAGTAAAATTATTTATTCATCCAAAAAAATGTGTTTTACTGACCTAATCAAACATAACTTATCATAATTATCTATTTACGTAACAAAAATTTGTAATTTGCAATAAATTCGGGTGGTTGGACTCGTTACGGCTTGCCGGCCGTCAATCTGGCAGGAATATGGGTGAATTCGGTTTAAGTGAATAGTTGTTGTATATAATGATCGTGTAATGGCCGCTATTGGTGATTCCCTGCTAAAGTAGTTTTTCTGTTATATCTCAAGAAATAATTGTAATAGACCAAAACTATTTTTTTTAAATTTGTATTTAGCGATGATTAAAATGCTGTTTAAATTAATGGAAATATGTCAAAATACTAAATGTTCTGGTATTGGTTTTTTTCAAATTTTTCTGGGAAAATACATGATTTCTGCGGAATAAAAAGCATATCTCATGAAAATATAGCCAATTTTAAACCCATTTCAAGCAAAAATTTTCCAATTTTGTTTGGTGGCAAGACACTGCATAAATACTTTGTTGAAAATCGTAATTTTTTTAACCAAATCTTTTTTATTTAACATGTGTTTTCATGCAGAACACGAATATATACTTAGTTTTTCAGCCCGAAAAATGCAATTTTTGTTGATCTAACAAAACATAATCTAGCTTATTCTAACTGTCTATTTACTTAACAAAAATTTGCAATATAATCAGGTGGGGGAATAAATATAAATTCTGTTTTGTAGTTAACCCTAGATTGTGAACATCAGGTGAACCATTATGAACTCCCAACTGCTAGGTCCTTTTTTCTGCGCTTCGGAAGCTTTTTTGTAAAAATCATAAAACATACTTAATATGCTCTAAATGTAAATTTTATCATTTTGATTTTCTTCTCAAGAACTACATTCACATACTACCATCAAAACTCACATAATAAATTAGTAAATAATTATTTTCAAGAAAAAATAAAACAAAATATTGTATGTAAATTAACACTTAGGCTACGGTATAACCTTCCTTGGGAGGAGTAACAATTTTTGTTAATAATCCAAGATAGCCAATTAGTTTATTATTCTGTGCACTATAATAATATATTGTTACATTTTAGATAAACTACTAGGTTTTTTGGAATTTGTTGTTTCCACAAGATGAAAAAATGTGCATAGTTACAGTATGATCATTGTAGGTATTTAAATGGTACAAGTAAAAGTAAAAGAAAAATCACCATTGAATAGACAAGAAAGGGTCAATCGATATGTAGTGGTCCAGCAGTGGTTGTTACAACATTTTTATTATTTTTCATATTTTTATACTTAAAAGTACCACTCATCAGAAGTACGAAAATTATGTTATTTAATTTTTATTTTACCGATAGTGGCCATTTTGGCTTCACCAAAACGCCTCGTTTAAGTGAATTTTGAACTTTGTGGAGAAGCGCATATCTCCTGTTCTATTCATCCTAGAACATTCAAACAAAAACCAATCTCTTCAGAAGAGTCTCAACTTTAATTTAAGTCCTTACAGGTATGTACTTAAACTTAAGTATAAGGGCCTAAATGTAACTCCAAAGTTTATAATGGAATTTTTCAAAAATCAAATTTCACACATTTATTTTTTTAAAAAGGCAACAGTTAATTTTGTTGTTATTTTTTTATGTGATAGGTATATTGAGGTGTTTCAAACTCTTTAAAGTTTTAAATTGTGGACCAAAGTTCAAGGATTAATATCTTTTTTGGTCATTAAAATAAAAATTTGAAATTTATCCCAGTTTTAGGACTAGAGTAGATGAACAACCTACAAAAATTTGGTTATTTGGACATTATTATTTACCAAGATATAGAATATAGAAAAGTGTGAAAATTAAAAAAAATATTGCTCCAGCTACTTACAATGCTAAACATAGCTAAATATTATGCTTTGTTATGCCTGAAAATATATAAAACAATGACACACAAATAGTTATACCATTTATTAATATACAAACCTTTATTTTCATGACTGGTGATCATTGAGTAGATGCGAGATTTCATCACACAAGCATTGTGTGATGTTGAAGTTACGCCAGTTGCTGTAGTTAGTTATAGGGGTGTGGTCTTCCTCAAGATATTAGTCAAAGGGACTCATAATTCATAAATTTTGCTGTATTTGAAGGAAGTTCTTGGACCAGCAGGTTCATGAAAGTGAACAAAACTGTAATTATTCTTTTGATTTACAGGTGGAATTTTCCGAGCCACTTCTGTTTGTCACAAACAAGCAATAGTACCATGTTCCTCCAAATTTAACATCACTCTCTTTGATATTATGTAAACTCTTTGAAGCCGAAGAAATTATTCGTTTTGAAGCACTTAACTTTGTTGTCTGCTACAAGCACAAGTCAATAAAAATATCAGGTTCCAGGGATTTTGAGGCATTCTTTAAATCGAACTTCAAGTTCTGTTTCATCCTTTGTTATTTCCTAATTGTCAACGTAAAAGTACACAATCCCTTTCGAGCTTTCAGAGCAAAAACTAAACGTGTATATTATTAGCATTGGGTAAATAAGCAGGCTACTGTTCATCCTTTTGTTAACTCTTATTTTGAGGAGGACTCGGGACTGGTTAAAAACCACAGCCTTTGTATCATAAACAACCATCGACAGCACAATTCTGCGATAGTTCATACCTTACAAAAATATCTCAGGTTTTTTATGAAGATATAAAAAACATTCTACCAGCCGTTGAAAAGGTTATATACTTTTAACGGCAGATTGACTTTTAAAATATCAAAGACTGAAACAGAACTTGAAGTTTGATTCAAAGAATGCCTCAAAATTCCTTCAAAACGTCTAAATCTGTGTTTATAACACTTTCAAAAAGTTTATAACATTAAAGAGAGTAATGTTAACTTTGGAGGAACATGATACCATTGCATGTGTGTATGACAAACAGCGGAGGCTCGGAAAATTCCGTCTGTCAATCGAGAGCATAATTACTGTTTTGTTCACTTTCATGAACCTGCTGGTCCAAGAGCTTCCTTCAAATACAGCAAAATTTATTAAACATGGGTCCCTTTGAGTAATATCTTGAGAAAGACCACACCCCTACAACTAACTACAGCAACTGGCGCAAATTCAACATCACACAATGCTTGTGTGATGAGATCTCGCATCTACTCAATGCTCGCCAGTTATGAAAATAAAGCTTTGTATATCTATAAATGGTATAACTATATATGTGTCATTGTTTTATATATTTTCAGGCATAACAAAACATAATATTTAGCTATGTTTAGCATTGTAAGTAGCTGGAGCAATAATGTTATTTTTTTATTTTGTTTTTTTTAATTTTGGCACTTTTCTACATTCTATGTCTTGGTAAATATGAAAGTTCACAAAACCAAATTTTTGCAGGTCGTTCCTCTATTCTAGTACTAAAACTGGGATAAATTTCAAATTTTTATTTTCATGACCAAAAAAGATGTAAATTCTTGAACTTAAATTTCATGATTTCAAAACATTTTTTTTTTTTAAACTATGCTAGTCCACAATTTGAAACTGTTAAATTAAAGTTGAGACTCTTCTGAAGAGATTGGTTTTTGTTTGAATGTTCTCGGATGAATAGAAGAGGAGAAATGTGCTTCGCTGCAAAGTTCAAAATTCACTTAAACGAGATTTTTCCGAAGCCAAAATGGCCGCCATAGGTAAACAAATATTAAATATCATACTTTTTCATATTTCTGTTGAGTGGTACTTTTAAGTATAAAAATATGAAAAATGTTGCAGCAACCACTGCTGGACCACTACATATTGATTGACCCTTTCTCGTCTATTCAATGGTGATTTTTTTTTTTACTAATACCATTGATTATATAAACCTACAATAGATAAACCATCTAATAGGAATATTTGTGGCAGTAATTTTGTTAGTTTGTGTGGCCCGCAACCACAGCTGGTTTAAATTGCATTACATTTACATGGGACTACACTAGCGCTCCACAACGGACCACAAAAACAGCTGATATTTTGAGACTCAAAATTTAAAATTGGATGGGAAATCTATTTGTGTATAAAATCAATGCTAATACCTAAAATGATCATAATGTAACTTTGCACATTTTTCATTTTTGTATCTTATATAAAAAAATATCCATAAAACCCTAGGAGTTTATCTAAAATGTAACAATTTATTATTATAGTGCACTGAATAAGGAACAATTTGACTATCTTGGAATTATTTACAAAAATTGTTACTTCTCCTAAGGAGGGTTATAGCCTAAGTGTTAATTTACATACAATATTTTCAAATTTTTTTCTTGAAAATAATTATTTACTAATTTGTTATGTGAGTTTTGATGGTAGTATGTGAATGTACAGTTCTTGAGAAGAAAAAACAAAATGATAAAATTTACATTTGGAGAATATTTTGTATTTTTTATGATTTTTACAAAAAAGCTTCCGCAAAAAAGCGCTGAAAAAAGGACCTAGCAGTTTGGAGTTCATAATGCTTCACCTGATGTTCACGACTAGGTTTAACTACAAAAACTGAATTTACATTTATTCCCGCACCTGAATATATTGCAAATTACATTTTTTTTTTAACCCTCGATCCGGTCACTATATTTTTCAGTATTGGGTCGCGATTTTTGGCCAATTTGTAAGATGTTTTTATAAAATTCATAAAAATAAGTAAATTGTAATAAAACTACTTGTTTATGGTATAAAAATGATCTCAAGAATGTAGGCTACCAGATAATGTATAAAAACTTAACCTAAAGATATTTTTGATTTTTTTATGGTACGTTACTTTGGAAATTGTTTTTCATAAGTCGTGAAATGGGGTGGGGGTACCCATTGGATATAATGTTGTGATGATAAATTTTTAAATGTGACATAGTAAAAATGTCCTAAATTGTATCTAGTTTCAGAAAATATATACATTATATACATTATATACGTTTAGAAGTATACATTATGTCTTATAAATTTATAAATGGATTCAATACAAAACCTAAAAATTTGTTGCCACGGTAACAGCAACAATGAAAAATATTTTATAAATTTTCTATAAACACTACAAAGTTGATTTATATTTTAGAATTTAGCTAGAAACATACTCTATAACAGATTTATTACAACGATTTATAACGGATAATTACAAGAGAAAAACCAAGTATTTACTGTGAGTGCAAACAAACAACGAATCGTACAAAGCGTCCAATATGGCGACAACGTGAATTCAATAGCTACTTTCACAAAGCCGTGTAAATTATCGATTTAAAATGACCGACTATTAAGTTATAAAGAATTATTCGATGTTTAACGTAGTTTCCGAAAAGATCAAAATCATTGCCGTAGCTGGTCATATGCGCATTCTATGACCTGTTTAGCGAAGCGCGGCGTGAAGTTCGCAATTGCGAACTTGCGCGTTTTAGCAACACCAAAACAGTTCGCAAATGCGAACTTCCCCAGATGGAGGGTTAAATAACATACTTTTCGTACTTCTGATGAGTAAGTCTTTTAGGCATAAAAATAAGAAAATTTTGCAGCAACCAATTAAATTATTTCTGGACCAATTCATATGGATTGACCGGAAAAAGTTGTTTAGAAAACATGGTCATATTGTACCCATAGACATATTTAAATTTAAATATTTTTAGTTTATTGGGAAAAATACAAATTTTACCATGGAAAAAATGTCTCTGAAAAATTACATTACAATCTAAAAATGAGGAGTATGTATAATTTTTTGCTATATTTACTTTATTAGTACAACCTATTAGCTACAAAAAAGTGTAAAATATATAAAAATATTTCAAAAAGTATAAAACATAACACCATAAGTCAGCGTGCACAAATTAGGTAAACAACGGCCAATAAGTTTTGGGGATTTTTATGACAGTAACACCTGATAGAACACATATTTCTGAATAGAAATATACAAGAATGATTAGATTACAGCCAAAAAATAAAGTTTGAACAACAACTTTTATCAACAGCATAAATTATGCCATTCCTCATATTGGATCGGTTGCAAAAAAAGGTAAATAATAACATTTGTTGTAAAATATCCAATGCAGCTAAAACATAGTAATTTGTTTTGTTGGATAGAGTATTTCATTCTTACATTCTTATATATGAGACGCCGACACAACGTTGTTGGTATTTTAAAGCGAATATGAATAATTATATGAGTGTGAATGAGTGTAGTCTGGTTACTAACTGAGTTCAACTGTTCCTCAGATTATTAATAGCCCAACAGCCAGGGCAACTAAGGGACCTACAGCTTTACGTGGAATCCGAACCAGTAGTGCTGGTCTGATTTTCAGCTGCTTGACAAGCCTGATACTCAGTTATCTCCCCCACACAACATCCGTACAATGATTACCACCCAACATGGACACCCCAGACTTCTCTAGTAGTTTCCACGCCGATAGCAACCATTGAGCGGACGCCATGTCGGTATTAAGAGGACCGAGCATCCAACCTATCGCCTACAATCTCCCAAATACTACATTCTCTGTAGGCTGACATTTATTACGCCTTATTCCGCCTTTTGGTTATTCTTCAGTCTTGACAAACATCGGCCATTTTTCCCACTCCGCACCAGGTGGGAATTGAGCAGAAGTTTCTTGTTGTACGCTTTAATTTTATTTCCTACGTATATAAAAATTATTAAAAATCTGAAATGTATAGAACAGAACATTCTGCGTCGCTCAATGGTACCAACTTTGTTGTGATTGCTTGATTATAAACTTATGTTTTATTGATTTTTAATGCAACAGCATAAATTATGCCGTTCATCGCTATTAGAAGCGACTTTGTGAACAACATAAAATATATTGTACTTCACGATCCAGGGTTAGATTTAAAAAAAAATTCCCTTGTACCCTATATAAATGCATTTTTCCAACTGGGCAATCGATATAAAATGTGTGTAGTAGTGGCCATGTAAAAACAGCAAAGAAGGTCCAGGGTGTCGCCTCATTCCATCGAGAGTGGCCGGTGACTCCTCCTCCCCGCATCATGTGTCCCATTGTTATAAACTTATCTAACAAAGGAATTCATCCTCTTAAAGGCAAGAACCAGTGGTTCATTCTCTATTTTTGTGGTAAACAATAGTATTATTGGTAATTTTTAAACTGAGAAATAATGAGGAAAATTTGTCTATACAAATGTTTGCTTGCTTATATTTTTGCAGTTACTAAATTTATTTACTAATAACAAATTATGTTAGGTATGCAATGAGATTTAATAAAATCTAAGGATCACCCCAAACTTGAGAAAAACGGAGTTGAGTTTTAAAAACCTTATTACCAAATGCAGAGACGTTCGCTGTAATTTGAGAGTCTAGAAGTAAAGATCTTGTAGTGGGAGACGACGTAATATGATGTAATAAGACTTTATAGGGAAAAATACGGCACTTTTGATGCACTGATATTAGTTTTATCACATAAAAAAGAGAAATAAAACATATAAGAGAGGAGCACGACACGGGAGATGTGTATTCATGAGCGGTATACTCGCATCTGTCCGTTTTAAAAAGGCAGAGCAACAGTTCAAAGGCTGAACCTTTGAGGGTCAGACCACCTGATACATATTGGAACTAAACATTGTTATAATCAGCTGCTGCGAGAGCTTAAATTAAAATAGTGTTCCTTTCAAATGTTGTAAATACAATATTTTCATTAAACAAATACATGTTTTTCATTGTCCAAAAAAACCAAAAATATGTGTTGCATGTAATACATGAAAATTATATTTTTATACATCTACTTTACACAACAAATTATATATCTTCGTATTCAGAAGATGTACTACAATAATATAGGCTATATAGGGAAAAAAATCTAAAAAACTTTTTATATTTTATCAATGCGTTTGAACTTGTACATTTTTTTGAAAAAACTTTATAAAAAAAAAATAAATTTTATTTTTTTGCGATTTCTGTTCACAGTAACATTTACTAGCAGGATTTATAGAGTTCAAAGTCATCAAATACAATATTTAGGCATGAATTGTATATAATTTTAAGAATTTTACAAAATCTTCATGCGATAAAAACACTTTGTTGTATTTGCATGTAAATATGTTCACTTATTTCAAATTAAAATACTTATGTATTTGATACTACATTTGATTATCTACTAACCGCATATTTTTTCTTAATTTTATTGCTTTTAATTGTGTCTGTAACAAACTTAATGCTTTAGTAATACACATTTTTTAACTTTACCACATTTTTAAAAATTAAAAAAAAATATTACCAACTCATTATTTATTTTTTTATTGTAAATTGTATTAGTGGATACTATTTGGCAACTAAATAGGTCTATTTTGGCTAGCTTAAAATTTTTCATAAAAATATTTTATAGGCTACCATTTATAAGGGTTGCAAATTACGATAATACTGTGCGCTTCAATTGCAATTTTTCTCTCTACTCACAATATCAATTCTTTACAATTTCGTTACCACAACTATAGTTATTTCATGTGAAACTATGATGCATGAGAAGAAAAGCGGTATGCAGTATTATAATGTATGGCTTCATTTACTATTTTTTTAGAATTTACAAAAAAGGCTTACAGAGTGCTCCAAAACAGCCCACCCGGTTGGTGAGTTTGCATAGGCCTGGATCTAGGGTTAAAAGTTTTTATATAAAAACAAAAAACAGGGGGCTCCTCTTATGTTTACAGTGTAGTTTAAATAGATGTTTAAGATAGGTTTCTATAAGTTTGTCAATTTTCTCTACTTTTAGAAAATATATATATTACATATGTATGTTAGTTATTGCAATTGGGTATGATATGAATAAATGAAATTTATTTCTCATAATATGAAACATGCAAACAATTATAGATTTATTTGAGAAATTAACCAGGCCACTTTATAAAGTAGTGTGACAAGTGAAAAAAAACAGTATAAATTACAAATAATAAAACTTGTAAACTAGAATCTAGCATTATTTGAAAAACTTGTTATCTGCCTGCTGTAAGATCTGAAGGTAAATCTACCTGTAAAAAAAATATATATTTATACACATAGGCCTACATATAAATAAATACATAAACAAATAGGAAGTACAGAGTAAATGTTAAGAATTAGATATATTTTTATGAAACTGTAATTGTTTGTTAAACTTTTACACTAAAAAACTTGTAAGATATCTTACATCTTGTTGACTATAAAGCCAAGTGATTATTTTTATACAAAAATCTTTACGGTTTGTTATATTTTAATGTGAAGTGGATGTTGATTGAATAATTTAGGCCCAAGTACAAAAAGGAGTGACATAAAATAGTTTTGTTTACTTTGGGTCATTTAAAATATTTACTTGCAGAGCTTCTTGTACTGTAAAGATGATATGGCATAACATTTTCTCTATTTCCGATCTGTATAGAAAAAACAATCTCAGGACTTTAAAAATGAAAAAAATGTTGGATCGGTAAAATATGCAACTGCTGGTACAAAGGAAATGAGCTTGTGTGTTTAGATTTTTTTAGAATAATACGTAAAAAAAAGTTTTGAATAGTTCTTATCTTATCTAGTTATGTTTTGTAAGTACTCCCCCAGCAAGGTAAAGTATACTGTAATCTTGAATTGATTAATGCTAAATAAAGAGGTCCCAAGAGCGATGTACTACAAAAATGTCTTAAAAAATAAAATTTCCTAATTTGTGATCTTAATTTTGAGTGTAAGATTAAGATGTGCGGTTCAAAAGTAAGTTTCTCATCAAGCACAAGGTCTAAATATTTACCTTATCTAGTTTTTACCTTTTCTAAAGGTTGACAGGTACTACATAGGTGGATATTGCAGGTTTAGGAATGAAAAAAAAGGAGTGTTAAAGATAAAATAAAATGTATAAATGTGTACATTTTATTTTGTATACATTTATACATGTAAACGTATAAATGTTGTCTTACTGACATTTACTTGCATTTTATTTATTAAACACCATTTTCTGTGTAAAAGAAGATTGTCATTAACAAGATTGGCAAGGAGAAAAGAATATTTTTGAGAGTAAAAAAGGGCAATATCGTCTGCAAAAGCGTTTATTTTCCTTTAAAATTGAGTTCTAACAAATCATTTATAAAGATTAGGAAAAGGGTAGCAGAGGTCGTTGACCCCTGTGGAACTACCATCTGAACAATGAGCGAGTCACTAAAATTCTTGTTAATTTTTACCTGCTGCCTTCTTCCTGTAATAAAACTAGGAAACCATTTCAAAGCTATGCCTCTGATACTGGCAGCCTCCAATTTGTTTAAAAGAATCTTATGATTGACCATGTCAAAAGCTTTTTAGAAATCAACAAAAAGACCTGTGGTTTTTTGTTTTGCATTTAGTCCATTAAAAATGATTTCAGTTACATTTAATAATGCACTTTCTTTTAATCTGCCTTTTATAAAACCAAACTGCTTACGGCTAAAAAAATTTGATTCCTTTAGAAATCTAACCTACAATATGTATATTATCAACATTATTTTTTCAAGTAATTTGGAAAAACAGGAAGCAAACTAAATGGTTGTCTAATTTGCATTGATTAGGTTTTTTAAAATAGGTACTACTGAGCTTTATTTTAAATTTTCTAGAAAAATGCCTTTAACAAAACTATTATTGATTACCTAAACTAAAACGGGTGCTATGTCATCAATGATATGTTTCAATAAACCAATATTTATTCAGTCACAACCTGTGTATTTTTTATTTGTTAAGATATAAATAACAGCTTTGACTTCATATAAATGCAACAATGTGCGAACATAAATTTTTTTCCTTGGTACCAGTAATAGTATTTTTCATCTTGTTATTATAAATTTGTTTTTGTATAATTTTATGTGTTCTGTCAATCAACAGTTTATCAAGGTGTTTCCCTCTATCCAGTTATAAAGAATCATATCGATTACGGCAACACACGTTATATAATAACTGAATATTGGGTGCACACAACATGGCCCAATTTTCCAGCTTTGCCAATTTTAGATCACTAGTTATTGCCTGGTGTTCTGATAATGCCACCTAACAGAAACGTAATTCTACAAAATAACATTTAGTAATTATATTAATCCAATTTAGTACAATGTTTATTTAGTTTTTGAAGTATCTGTAAACTTACAATATGTCATAATTAAAATTCATTTTGTTTGTTCCAGGCAAGAAATGCTGAAAAGGCTATGTAAGTTTAAATACATAAATAGGCTTTCTCGTTTTAAACTGATACTGTCAGATTCAAAAAGCAAAGTACTAGAGTTTAAACCACTGCTAGAAAATAAATACTCATCCAATTCCATTGTGTTGTACACAATAATTTAGCTTATTTAATTTTACGTAATTTCATATGTATTTTGAAAACTTTGAGAATTTTTAAAAGCAGGTAGAATAAAAAAAACACGAAATATTCGCACTTTTCAAGTAAAGCTCAACTTTAAAAATTTCTAAAACAAAAAGTACTAAAGATAAGTCAGTTTTTTATAGTATGTGTAAGTTCTAGAATTGTTACTCTTTCATAAAATGTTCTGTTGTAATCTTTGTAATCCCTTGCAATCTTAAAAATGGCTGATCATACAAACTTCCAAAATGGTTCAAAATTACCGGATTGAAAAATAAAGTAAGATTTTAAAACGGTAAGTGCGATAACAAAATCTTGCGATTTTATATCATATGATCATGCAACAAACACTATTGTGCTGTAAATCACGCGACCGGCTGGACCATCGTGGGCGGTGTTGCCACTTCATGCAGCTGGACTTCCACCCCGTATTAGGGGCCTTATTAGCTATGAATGACAGGAATACAGCTAAAGGGTGATGAATCACTCACAGTTACTACAAATGCGATTTGTACATCCTGCAAATCACCAATATAATCATGTTATTTTCAGTTTATTACATGTGAAATTTACATAATTGTAAATCCTGTAAATAAGTTATTTTTTAATTTGACAATCTTTTTAAAGCTATAACATTTTAAAACCTGTAGTTGGAGGTCCTAAGCCCTCATGGCAAAAGGTGATTAAAATATGGTTTTAATTTAGATAGAAACATGATTGATTAACTGTTCAATACTTCTACAGTAATAAACCTTTTGTGCACTGTTTAAATACTTCCAGGCGCCCGATTCGGCAACGCCAAAATGCTCAATTGAAACTAGTTTTTAAGTGCTGAGCCTCGGGATTTGCTTACACATGAGCGCACATTGATGTCTGTTGAATTATCATGTGATATAAAATCACGAGATTTTTTTTTATTGCACATACCGTTTTATAATCTTACTTTATTTTTCAATCCGGTATTTTTGAACCATTTGGAAGTTTGTATGATCAGCCATTTTGAAGATTGTAAGGGTTTACAACAATTACAACAGAATTTTTGTAAAAGAGTAAAAATTCTAGAATTTAGAGAGACTATAAAAAACAACTTTCTTCACATGTGGTTAAAGATGCACTGACTTATCTTGAGTACTTTTTGTTTTAGAAATATTTAATGTAGAGTTTTTTTCCAAAAATCCTAAAATTTCATGTTTTTTTGTATTTTACCTGCTATAAAAAATTCTTAAAGCCTTCAGAAAAATATGTGTTATATGAAATTACGTAGAAGTAATTAAGCTAAATTTTGGTGTACAATACAACGGAATCGGATGAGTTTATTTTCTAGCAGAGGTTCAAACTTGAGTGCATTGCTTTTTGAATCTGACAGTAACTATTTGTTTAACATTTATTAAATAACTTTTTTTACATTTTATGTAATCGTTAAATCTGACTTTTCAAAATAAAAAAAGTTGTTTTATTTTATATGTACCCTTTTAAAATTTAAACTAGTACCAGTACTTATTTTATTTCAGTATTAATATACCATTTAGGTACTTATATATTATCTTAAAAATGCATGCTTTCCCATTTACAGTTCATAAACTGTATCAATCATATCAATCATACTGTATCAAAATAAATTTAATCGAATTGCCAAATTATAGGCACGTGAATACTGAACGAAACATGAGATTGCTTATTAAGAAAAAAACATGCAATCAACTTTTCAAAGTCTCTTATATGTTTTGGGTTCTGAAAGTTATATAAATTAATATAAAACTGAATTGTACATAAAAAATACAGCGAGGTCATCTAGTCAGCCCCACAGCAGTCTGACATCCTCAGTAATCTGACTGCCTGCCTAGCACCGCTAACATGGAGTGGTGCCAGGCAGGCAATATACACAGTTTACTCATTCTTCAAAAACAGGCCGTCAGAATTCTAGGAAATCTCCAATTGAGAGGAACATACAAGAACTCCTTCAAACAACTAAAATTATTAATATTAGTAAACCTATGCATCCCAGAAGTTGTAATGAATGTTCATTTACATCAAAACACCAGAGACAACAAGAAGGTATGGAGAAACCCATCAATACAACACAAGACATACAACCAACTACTGCTACCAGTGCATAGGCACACTGCTACTGAGAGAAGTCCTAGCTACATTGGTGCCATTCACATCAAAACACCAGAGACAACAAGATGGTATGGAGAAACCCACTATTTCACAAGACATAACAACCAACTACTGGCTACCAGTTTATAGGCACACTGCTACCGAGAGAAGTCCTAGCTACATTGGCACTGTTCACATCAAAGCACCAGAGACAATAAGAAGGTATGGAGAAACCCATCGATTCACAAGACATACAACCAACTACTGGCTACCAGTGCATAGGCACACTGCTACTGAGAGAAGTCTTAGCTACATTGGTACTGTTCACATCAAAGCACCAGAGACAATAAGAAGGTATGGAGAAACCCATCGATTCACAAGACATACAACCAACTACTGGCTACCAGTGTATAGGCACACTGCTACTGAGAGAAGTCCAAACTACATTGGCACTGTTCACATCAAAGCACCAGAGACAATAAGAAGATATGGAGAAACCCATTGATTCACAAGACATACAACCAACTACTGGCTACCAGTGCATAGGCACACTGCTACTGAGAGAAGTCCAAACTACATTGGCACTGATCACATCAAAGCACCAGAGACAATAAGAAGGTATGGAGAAACCCATCGATTCACAAGACATACAACCAACTACTGGCTACCAGTGCATAGGCACACTGCTACTGAGAGAAGTCTTAGCTACATTGGCACTGTTCACATCAAAGCACCAGAGACAATAAGAAGGTATGGAGAAACCCATCGATTCACAAGACATACAACCAACTACTGGCTACCAGTGCATAGGCACACTGCTACTGAGAGAAGTCTTAGCTACAATGGCGCTAAGTTGTGGAATACATTACCAGAAGAGTTGAAAAGGACAGCACAGAACACAACCTCATGGACTGGCAAGAGAACCAATTATTCTACTCGCTGAAAGAATTTTATGGATAGAAGCCCAAGACCTAGATTTTAAACTTTAGTGTTGTAATTACTGACACCATAACTTAACGTGAAGTTTATGTAAATCAAGAAGATTTGATTTCCTTAGTTCGCAGTTTTTATTCAGACTGTACACAAGAAGAAGGAATCCAATGACTCCCTCCTGCAGGTGATGATGACAAAGTGTTTTGTAATTGTATGCCTTCACAACCCAGTCATTCTTATGCTTATTTATATTGAATTCATTTTGGTACAATGTAAGTAAATTGTGATCCAAAAGTTCTATCCACCTGCAGAATACCATAGATCTTATCATACCTACTGACATGTTGGAATTTCTAGTTTTCACTATACTATAATACTATACCTGTAGCCATCGTTGCTTCATCCTGAATAAATATGTCAAATGGAGAAGGGTTTAAAAGTACCTTCCTGTTGAAACACCTCTCAATATGAAAGGGCTCAAAATATTACGAAGTCATACATGGAAAGTATTTATATAATATCCAATTCAAATACATTTTTTTTTAAAGTCTCACAAATTTAAAAATCGAATAATGCATAGTAGTGTGCTGTTTATATAATATACAATTAAATGAATAAGAATATAAAAATTACAATATCATTTGATTAATTTTTAGCAAATGAAATGTTTTATAAGGACCAAATATAGATTTCTTGGAATTGCCAGTCTGATGTATTGGTTTAATAATAGAATAGAGCTACATAGAGAGTGTTCAGAAAGCCTGGGGACGGTGTTATATTTTTTGAACCATTTCACATAAATCAATAACACTTTACAAATATATACAATACCTAAAAAATATACATTTTGAAGCAAATATAAATTTTTTCCATAATACTAAAGATGGTCCACAAGGAGTCAGAAGAAAATCTTAAATGTATGCATAATATTTTAAAGGTATTAATTAGTGGAAAATCATGCTGTAAATTATACCTCAAAAGGTTAATTCTAAACAAAATGGCTGCTCGAAAGTTTCAATACTGATCTTATGTGCATGTTCAAGAATGGCTTAATTTTATGGTAACAATATCAGAAGAAGCTACAAAACTTCACTCATGATTACTATACACAAACACCTACTTTAGATGTATTTAGTGCCCAGCTATTGTTCTATGGGAAAGATCCACGAGGGGTTAGTAAAAAAGTTTTAATGTAAGAATAGGTTTATATGCACATTATTTTAAAGGGTTAGTCAAGGTAAGAAGAATGCCGAAAACTGCAATTCAGAAGCTCTATTCGTTACAAAATAGTGACGGTTTTTTGAACCACCACCATTTTGTAACAGATAAAACTTTTGAAGTGCAGTTTGCGGAATTCTTCTTTGCTTGCAACCCTTGTGCATTAGGTTAATACCTATGCCTACATTAAAACTTTTCTAATAATCCGCCATGGATCGTTCCCATAGAAGAATAACTGGGCACTGAATACATCTTAACCTTTAATTAGTCACGTGAAAAAAATTGCATTATTAGTCGCGCATGAAAGAAAATACAGGTTTATAAACAAACATGCAAATGAACTGAAAACTAATTTTAATTATTATATAGTGTTACTTCATGAATGCTACTGAAATTAACAACCTCTTCAAACATTTTTTCAGTTAAAAAATGAAATATTACAAAAACAAGAATCAATATTAGGTTAGAATAGCAAAACAGCATATGCTTAGTTGATCATATGTAATTCCTCCGTAAGGTAGTCTAGTCATATCATCTTCAGACTGTTCTGAGTCCGACCAGGTATCTTCTATATCACTACTCGCAGTGTCAAATAGTCGATCACCATGGTCACTGGATGGCTCCAATAGCATAAGCTGTATTCTTTTTCTTCTCTCAAATCCATAATTCATTGAAAATATGAGCATACATAAACTAAACTTTTATAACAAAATAGTTTTGCAAAAAAGCTGAACTATACAAATAAAATTAAATTATTATTCTTTAAAACCTGATGTAAAAGTAGTCGCACATGGGACTTGTACCAGGTTACAACACACTTAGTCGCGCACGGTAGATTACCTATACCAGGCGTTCAGAAAACTAACTATAGCGCCTAGAGGGTTCGAGTTAAGACTGATTAAAACTGAAGTGGTGTGTTTAAAAGGAGAGGGTTGACAGCTGTTGTGACGGATAAATTCCTGTAATGACGGACTTGTACAGTCTGGTCAAAATATCAGTGACTTGGTAGAAAATAGCGTGACGCGACTAATTAAAGGTTAAAGAAGGTGTTTGTGTACAATAATCATGTGTGAAGTTTTGTAGCTTCTTCTGTCATGGGTACCATAAAAATAAGCCATTCTTGAACATGAACATAAGATCAGTATTGAAACTTTCGAGCGGCCATTTTGTTTAGAATTAACGCTCTAAATAAAATGGCGTTTTGTTTAGAGTTGTAATTTACGGCACAATGTTCTACTAATTAATACATTTAAAATGGTATGCATATCATCGTATGCTTACATTTCAGATTTTCTTCTGACTCCTTGTGGACCATTCCCAGTACGACAGAAAAAATCTATATTAGCTTCAAAATGTAGATTTTTAGGTGTACATATTTTTGTAAAGTGTTATTGCTTTATGTGCAATGGTTCAAAAAATAAAATACCATTCCCAGACTTTTGGAACACTCCGTATATATAAAACTAATTGGCTAACATAATTGTGTTTCATTTCTTTACTCAAGATGCTTTTGCAAAGTTAATTTTTCATTAATGTAGGACCACTCTTGCCCGTTGGAGAGCAGCTCAAGTTACTGAACAAGGAGGAAATGTAAAAGAAAAAGAAAGAAGACCTTTTCTTGCTTCAGAATGTACAGATTTACCAAAAGCTGAAAAATGGAGAATGCAGATTATCAGAGAAATAGCAAGAAAAGTTGCCCAAATACAAAACGGTAAGTGGAATAGCTAGTATCATTTCAGGCAATTATATTTTACCCTAATTCTAATATAAATGGACAGTAATTCGGAAAAATGTTTTTAACAATTTTTAAATTATTTGTGTCATTTGTTTTGGAGTTAATACTAAATATTTTGTATTTTTGAGTGATTAAAAAAAAATCACCCAGTTTTTGTTAATTACAAATTTTGGCATAAGTGGATATTTTAGGAATTTAGAAAATATTTGTGTGTGATATCTGATGAGAGCTTGGAATGGGCTCCATGTATTGTATATTGACTGAAAAAGTAAAATAAATTGTAAACAATTAATCGTGATGATAGCTTAGTTTAATCTGTAATTGTGCGTTTTTTTCATCTTTGAAATATATGGTATACTTCAGTCGTATTATCAACACTATATTAATATTGACTTAATATTTATCCATTGCCATCTCTACAATCTATTTTACAACTGGAGAGATTATTTTAGAATGTATTTAAGTTTTTAACCCTATATCCAGTGCCACATGTCGATTGATTAAAAGTGTTGCTACACTTTTGTTTATCAATGTAGCGTGATGAAATTAGTATTATTCGATTCAGAATTTAATTAACTTTACATATCATAAAGGTTTATGTTGATATCTGCAATAATAAACAGATGCCAAGCGAAAAATGAACTCAGAATACAAGTATGTAGTTGAAATGCCCCAGTTACAGGCAGCTTCACGCAATAAAATTGTTATTCTTTGACATATACTGGACGCTAGCCATCTTGCCGGAAACGGGCTGTTCAAAAACCAATCGATAGCGTATCTCCTCTTCTTTCCATCAGTCACACTGGCAGCTCTGACCGCCGAATGAAAGTATTTTTTTTTAATTCCCTCATACCTTTTACAAATGAATTTTTCTTATTGGGCAATCAACACAAAATGTGGTTATTAACAATTCAGTCTGTAAAGCTTCTTTATTAATAAATTTGAGTGAATAAAATACTCTTAAGAGAAGAAAAAACGACAAATCCGATTGTATAAGTGTTGTGATATTTCGCAACTTAGGTTAGTAGTGGTGGCCATGCGAAAAGGGAAAAGAAGGTCCAGAATGTCGCCTCATCAACTTAAGATACGCTGCCTGACACCAAAAGAAGGTCCAGAATGTCGCCTCATCAACTTAAGATACGCTGCCTGACACCAAAAGAAACATCAGGTAATTATAACACCTGGAGAACAGTAGCAGCCATTTCTACACTCCATATACTCACTGCAATAAAGGAACCACCAGCAAAAACCTATGCATTGGCTGCAATGGAGGAACAAAAAGCACTCTGGAAAATCACAGAAAGTGACCCTCTACATAGACTTTCCCAACTTTACAAAGACTACAAACAAAAAATTGAACCCTAGATCATCTTAAGAGGATGCTCGAAGAATCAAAGTTTAACTATGACGTTATTGACCTAAGGGCTGGAAGACCACTCGTCAACATACACCCAAAGATAAACTATCAGTATGGTTTTGACGGTTCTAATACCAGCAAATAAAATCATTCTAGTATATTGAAGACCTTCAATTGCAAAACCCATCCAACATAAAAATCAAACTTGTGCAAGGAGTACCAGGATGTGGAAAAACTATCTACAAAATCAATAACTATAAAGATGGAGATCTAATTCCCAGCCAAAGAAGGAGCAAAATACTTTCGGGAAAGACTTAGACAGAAACAGCCAAAATCCAGCAGTTTAAACGCCAGCTGCAGGACAGTCCACTCATTCCTAATAAATAAAACAAAACACATAGATGACGGGGGTACCTACAAAAGAATCATTATTGACGAAGCTCTTAAGCTACATGGTGGGGAAATTCTCAATGCATATGCACTGGCATAAGCTCAAGACGCCTTACTGGTAGGGGATACAAACCAGATACCATATATAAACAGAACAATGCACAAGGAATGACAACATGCAACCCCACAAAGAATGAAACACAATTTTTGTATCTAGATGACATCAACAAACTCTACATCAACAAAAACAAATACAAGGTATTTAAACAATCTGAAAATTTTGACCTTGAGAAACTGGCGTACAATGTGTTATCCCCATGAGTACCAAGGAAAACAGACTGACCATTTTGTAGTCGTAAGAACCTCTAAAAACAGGGATAAGGAACTGTATTAATCCAAACCCACTGCATTGTGGCCATCACCAGAGACAGGAAAACATATATATCACAAGTAGCAAATGATTTGCTCGGCAAATAGGTAAAAATCATTAATAACTTCTCATTAGATGACTTAGTGAGACACCTTAAGACAGAGTTACAAACAATCGCAGAAAAGACAATAGAAGAAAATAATCTTATTGAAAAATCTGACAAAACTCAGTTTAACTTCCCCATTAATACCTCGTTTAAGGACACTCCGAATCACTACGGGAAAGCCAAAACATCTGCTCAACAAACGTCACCAGACTACTCACTCTCCACCACCACCCTGCTGCTATCTACCCGACAATCTTTCATCGTGTAACTTTTATGATGGTCTGCAAGTAATTGATCTATAGATTTTTTCGCAGTTTATCACTGGTGTATAATCTATATCTGTGCAGAAAGGCATTACTGGAAAATTGTTAAAAGATTTGGAGAATTCCTCCAATACCGTTTGGACCTAGCTGCAAGAAGCAGAGAATCTCGCTTATACTTTTTTAAGCTCGAAAAGCACAGGAAATTTAATGCATTTGTTGATGGTTTTGTTGAATTTGAAAAGTTTTTCTTTCCAGTTGCCAAGTTTTGAGAGAAACATATCGCGAAGTAGTTCTTCATTCCATCCTTGTATATCACAAAATTGTTATTTCTGAGTTCTGGCTCATTCTAGAATGCTATTAGTAGCGGTTGGGGTTAGGGATGGAGAGTATTTAGATGTGTATTTGTTAATAAGTCCTATTTCGCAAGATTTAGTTCTATCAGTATCCATGTGCAGCTGTGTGGATATTAGAGGAGTTTCTTCTCTGTGACATATATCCCCCACAGTTTTATTTTACCTATTTCTAACAGGTCTTGTGGATTTAAGGTGAAGATTCGTCCTGTGTTAGAGTTGACAGCCATGGCTCTAATAATTCTATGGTTTACACATCTAGTTTGAGTTATGGTATTGTCGTATTCATCACTTGGAGTTCTTGAGAGGAGATTTGACTTTTTTTTATCTATTACTAGAAGTTAGGATTGGTTTTTGATGGGGAATTTGTTATATCTTGAAGATCGTTATTATTATCTTTTTTTTATTACTACTCTGAAATGTGTTAGTCAGTTTTTTTTCTTTTTTGCTTGGCGGTTTGATTTCACTATGGAATTTTCTGGTTTCTGTTTTTTTCTTTAGTATGTGTGTAATTTTAGTCTCTCTTCTAACGATATGATTTTTGTTCTGTGGTAAGCTGATTGTCTTTTAGTACTTTTATGTTGGTGGTTAGGGTTGAGGATATAGTCATGGGGATTTCGTTGCAGACTATGGGTTGGTCTTCAGTTAGGCTTTTTTTCAAATTGGTGAAAGTGTTTTTTTTTTTTTTTTTTTTTTGTGAGGGTGAGTCTTCAGTGTTATTTTTGTGTTTTGTTTCCATTTGAAGCAGTTTAGCTTTTAGATTGTTAATTTCTGTGATGTGAACTTGAATGGCCTGTCATTGTTTTTTGTCATGATCTTCAAAAATATCTTCCATATCTTTGAAATTTTGCTTCTCTTTCTTAAGTTGCTTTTTGGTATATTCTAGTTGTAGTAGTAATGCCTCAGTTCTTTGTAAATAGATTTCCTTTTCCCTTTCTTTGTCTTCCAGTTTTGCTTCCAAACTAGTTAGCTTTGATGTAAGCTTATTCCTTTCTTCCTGTAGTAGTGTTTTCCTGTAGTAGTTAAAGGTTTTAACCTTTGCCAAGCCAACAAAATCGTTTCACTGCATTTCCAAAATGTCTAAAGATTCCTAATGAAAATAAGAATTTAAAATTCATAATAATTCTAATTAAATTGATCTGAATGTATAAACCATGTTTTGATATAAATCTATCAATGCAGCAGGATCGTTTGTAATTTCAAATATCTGTCTATTTAAAGCAATTTATAAACCCTGTCTTGAATTATAGCTTTTTTACTTTCTCCCAAATGCGTTAGCATAGAGAAAGTATTGTGATTGTCCAACATAATTTTTTTACATGTTAGTTTAAAAATCCATTTTAGGGTTCCCTGAACCCAAAAAAGTGGTTTAAAAAAAATTATGTTGGTGTCTGTTCCGTATGTGTGTCTGTCTGTGTATATATGCAGTTCATTGGAGACCAAACAGAAGGATCAAATTTATGAAATTTGGTATGTAGGTGTATTTAGCCAATATCTCCAGATAATTTTTTCACTTTTTTGAAATGTTAGTTAACATACAAAAATGTAATTTTCTCAAAAACGGGTTTAACAAATTTAATTAAATTTTCAGGAAGGATGTAAATTACAATTTAAAATGTTTGAGTAAAAACAGAGTGTCTCTAACTTTTTTTTTAGTTATGGCAAAAAAACATATTTGAGGATCAAACTGGTAATTTTCAAAGTTTTGATTTATTTTTAGTGTTTAATTTGGAAAAAATGTTGTGCCAATTCTTTGGTACCATTTATGATGTTGTAAGTTGTAAAAATGCTGCTTGGTTACAGAAAGAACAATAATTTCTGTACAGTCTAGGATTATTTTGTATTAATAATTTACTTCTTATAATTAATCAAATTTGTTATCTAGCTGGATTAGGAGAGTTCAGAATTCGTGACTTGAATGATGAAATAAACAAATTACTAAGAGAAAAAGGTCACTGGGAGACTCAAATTCGGGATTTAGGAGGACCAGATTATGCACGAGTTGGCCCACGCATGTTGGATCACGAGGGAAAAGAAGTTCCAGGAAATAGAGGCTATAAATACTTTGGTGCTGCCAAAGAGCTTCCAGGTACAACATTATGGTAATGTAAATAAAAAAAATTATTTAATGTTTTTATATTTTACAATGTGAAACTGACTTATACACAGAAAACTGTTCTATTGAGTGATAAATGAATATTTGAGTATTTAATCAGTGCTATATTGTAAATGTTTGCAGAATAAATTATTTTTATTTGTTTATTTTATTTACAGACCAATGAACGTCGTACAACTCAAATTGTTATGGTGATCAGATAGTCCAGAAGGATTCACAGAGGCATGAATAATCCGAAATATGCTAATTAAAAAACTATTTTATTTATCAAATTATGATAAATTGATAAAATGCTAATTGCCAAGATTCAGTTAATATAGGTTGTGATTGAGTAATGTGTAGATAAACGAGTTACCAAATAGGTCTACTGATCCTAGAAATGACCATTTAGTGATAGCTCAAGAGCCAGTGTGATTATACGGTATACAGCTTATTATACAATTTAAACCATGACAAGTGCCAATATTTTGTCTAACAGGCAAGCACACAACAGGAAGCTACCAACACTCAGGAAGGACACTACCAGCCCTCTTTACAGTTTTTACATCGACCTCCGAGCAAACGCCATTTTGGTATTAAGAGCATAAAAAACAGAACCTATCCTACAATTTCGACAACACTTAGCCCCTTGGCCTAGTAGATGGGTTACAGTACTGCTCCTCAGTGCTGGCTAATGAATAATGGCTAAAATATGGTTGAGTATAATAGAGAATAATCTACGTGGCATTTTCATTTATCCAATATAGAAATACCTCGGTATTTAGGCCTATATTTTTATCAAATATATGTTTTTAGTTAATAGTAATGACAAAACTGGTTATTGTAACTCCCCAGTACTGATAAAAAGGAAATATAAATAATAATTTAACCCTTTGAGTGCCACGCCCAAAATTTTCTGATCAAAAAGTTGTACAGCCAGTCTCTAAACTCATAGTCATGCTCAAAAATGCCGGGGTGAAAACAGCGATTTTGTAACAATGTTTTACAAAAATCATAGCTTTGTTTCTATGTAACATATTTTAACAAATCTGGTATCAAATTGCTTCTTATAACCATAGCAACCAAGGAAAAATAGTAACAAGTTAAACATTTAAATAAAAAAATTATCACAACAAAAATAATATATAAAAATTAAAAAAAAAATTTTTTTTGTATTTGATTACAAATAAGTAACTGAAAAAGAATAATTTTAGTGTGGAAAATCATTTTATTTTAAACCTTATTTTATTCCTAACATGTATACCAAATTTCATGTTTTTATATTATAAAATAAACGAATTAGCACTGTTTATATATATTTTAACAATTGAAAAAAATCAAATACACAATCACCATTCACAAAAAACTATAATTATAATAACGCAGATTGTAAAGAAATAATAAATATATACAGATTATAATACAAACAAAGCAAATAATAACAAAACAACACACAACAACAAAACAATGACTGAATCGGGTACGCACTGGGGCAGACTGACAGTGACAGTAAACAAACAACGAACGTCTGACCAGCTGTCGTCCGCTTGGGTTGTTATTAGTTCTGGAGTGATGTTTTTTCTCCAAAGACTTTCGAATGAGTAGTAATCGACTAATAAATGTTCGGTCATCCTGATAAATGATTACGAACATCGATATTTACGTAAAACTCGAGTATACGATCGAAAATAATTGGTGGCGATATTTCGTCACTGTGGCACTAAAAGGGTTTAAATCTTCAAAATAAATAAAGTAAAAAATTATTTACTTTAAGATCTGTTTTAAATGAAAAAATAAGTAGGTAGTATTAATTGTTCTTTATAAAATATAAAAGATTATTTCATTTAAAAGATAAGTTAATAAAAAGAATTGTAATTTTAACAATTATGAAATTATTGAATGAAAACATATTAACATTCAAATAGTTCAATTTAAAACTAAAAAAACATTGATACAACAAATAACAATGTCAACTTACTGGGAACACTTCCGTTGTATATTGAGCTGCTCTTATGAGTTGCCGTGTCTATGACCCAGTTACATAGGCATGTGCATTTTATGTTTCATCTAATATCTAAAAGTTTCAAAATAATACAGTTCAAGGTTCCAATATTTGTACATTTCAAAAACTTGTGCCTTTACAGAAATAGGCTTGTTTGTCATTGGTATTAGCAATAATGCCACCAACCCTTTGTCTGAATTTGATAACAAGTGCACAGTTGTAAATTTTAACATAAAAGTACTTTAAATTCAAATTTATTTATTTTTTTACTTATTTATTCTTAAGACACTGATCATGAATATATAGGGGATTATTTCGAATGAGTGTAGATGAGTGAATGTAGTCTGTTTTAGACTAAGGCAGAGTATTCTTTGAAAGTGTCATTTATCAATAGCCCAATGACAAATGTACAACCAGTAGTTATCACCTGATTCCCTTCAAAATGTATCACGACTCTGATGGGATCAAACTGAGAACCTTTAATGTATAAAGCTGGTATTTAACCAGCCGACAAACTTGAAGTTCTTGAAGAGAATACTTCAAGAGCACTGTTTGATTAGTTGGAACAAGGACTTAGATTAAAATTCAGGATTTGTAAAGTGGCAATAGGCCAACTTTAGGAATACTTTTAGCAGAATTTACAATTTGTATGTTGTTTGCATGATAAATGTTTGGTTATGTTAAGTGGACCTAGCTAAAGCACGTAATTATTTACTTTTCTGTTCATATTAGGAAGTCTAGTTTTTTCTTAAAATGTAATACTGAAATTAGTCATAAAAATTGTATGCACATAATATATATGACCATTAAAACTCAGACTAATAAAATCTGTACCCTAAGGTTACAGAGAATCTCTGCATGGTGGCACATTAAGCTTAAACTAAAGACTGAAGCTTTAGAAGGGCTCAAGGAGGGCCAATAAACTTGTTTTTAAATACCAGCTAAAACATTTATTAATACTTTGTTTAAGTATATTTTTTATACAAAATACACAAAGGTAGAGAGAGACTTTACTTTTGAGAGCAATGTCAACATTTCTTCGCAGGCTTCGTATATTTTGCTGAATTATATTTATATGGTTTACAAATTAATTAAATGTGAATTTATCTAAAATGTGTATTTTGTATTAAAAAATATAACTAAACAAAGTATTAATAACTGTTTTAGGTGGTATTTAAAAACAGAGACACACTAATACAAAGGACCATAGTCAAACAATACCCTAAAATAACACGCTGTCAGAGCAAACAATCTACAATAGTTTATTTCTTAACCCTTATCACGCCACAAGCGCATATATGCACATATGTTGACTGCTCTAAACGCCGTAAGTGCATATATGCATAATAATTACAAAAATAATATTTTCATAATAATGTTTTTAATTTAATCCGGTAGTGCGTTTGGGTTATGGGCGGTGACTCATGAGAGACACATTGTGTGGCTTGTGACCTTTTGTTGGCCTGTCAATCACTACGAGACTGGTTTTTATCTGGCAGTGTACATTTCCACTGCACCACCCAACACCACAAGCGCATATACATGCAGCTACTGTCGAGCCAAGCAGTTGTCATTGTCCGCCGCTTCACCTCTTGAAACTGTGTATTTAGTTGTTTTTATCATTACTTTAGTTTAATATATGTTAGTAATTTATTAGTTTTAAGTGTCAATATGAATAATCCGGCCGCTTTTGATTTTGTGGTAGATACTAAATACATCGTATTCAAGTGCTATATGTATTTACTTATTTTTTATTATATGTGTTATGTGCAGGCCTTGTCCTTATCAGTAAATATACTCTATTATTCATATTTTATTAATAGTAATAATATTTTGTATTGATTCATACTGTATAAGTGATCTATGCCTGAGGCTTACTTTCAAATAAAAGTTTGCTTATTTACATATTCATATATAAGAAAAAGAGGTAAAGTAAGGTAATAAAAGTTTCAATCATATCTTTTATTTTCCTGTACAGAACAAGAAAAAAAAAAAAATGAGCCACTAAAAATATAATTTTGATTTTTTTACAATAAAAAAATTGTATTCTTAGAAAATAGACATCCTATAAATAGCGCTTTAAGGGTTAAAATACTAAGTTTCAGTCAGCATTTAAATAGGGGTGTGCCATTAACAATTTTAGGAGTCGAGTCTAGTTTTTAGACATAATTTCGGGTTCGAGTTGAGTATCCCTTAATTTTCAAAAATGAAAACACACAATAATATGTTCTTTTCAGCTAACCTCAATTTCACCATTAACTACAATGTTTTGTTTCTACTAACAGAAACAAAATAATTAATGCCAATACAATACTAACTAGCGATAACCACTGCGATTGACCTTGTTTTGGTTTTCATCATACTATTTGTACTTCCATCGTTCCATGTTCCAAGTTGAGTCGTCAAGTGATGGGCATATTTTACCAAACGTTATCTATAACAGGTAATTTAAAGAAACCTGTTATAGATTTACCAGTTTACACGCAATACCCTTTTATTTTTGTAACTCCCAGTCATGATGCATGATAAGGTTATATCGAACGTTATATAACTGTAACGCATGGTGGTAATGGAGAGTAAATATAACACGCTGAGAAGTAAGCTGAACTGTAACTGAACAACGAATGAAACTTGAGACTCTTGCAGTTTTCAGTTAAATTATTGATAACAGAATGAACTTTGAGCGGTAACTCTGTAATGGGCGAGCAAAGCCCAACGACTGTAACTCATTATCGACATCGTAACGTAACATAAGGTATAATGGAGAAATAAAATATATTACCTTGTTCAATCACTTTTATTTAATACACTACATGTTTCGATCCTTAGATCATCTTCAGGTGTATATTGCAACAAAATATCTTGAAGGTATCAAAAGTTTATTAATGTCTTATTAGTACGGTTGGTGTATATACATAGAATAAAACTGTATAGGTCATTAGCGTCTTTCATAATAACAATTTAAATTAGTTAAAACTTATTAATCTGAAAATACATAAAATAATAAACTGTTTTTCTTATTTAAAAAAAATATAAAATAAAAGAAAAACAGTTTATTATTTTATGTATTTTCAGGTTAATAAGTTCTAACTAATTTAAATTTTTATTATGAAAGACGCTAATGACCTATACAGTTTTATTCTATGTATATACACCAACCGTACTCAAATTCAAATTCAAATTTTGTATTGCATGAAGACAATTACATGAATTGCATCGCAATAGTCAATAATAATAATAAAAATAATCTATCCTATACATACAATCTTAAAAACGGTGCATACAAACATACAAGCTGTCTTACATTCACTCTCTCATTTATACTAGGTTAAAATTCTGAAACTAAATAAATAAATATTTAACTAAATAAATAGGTTCATACAAACATACAAGCTGTCTTACATTCACGCTCTCATTTATACTGGGTTAAAATATTAAAACTAAATAAATACATAACTAAATAAATAGATAGCGGCCACTCCACCTCCCTGTGCCATGCCAATATTTGAGGGTCATTTGGCATTACTAAGTCTCCCAGTTATGTGCAAGGAACTCGTCTACGCTGTAGAAAGCGTTTGATATTAGTACGTTTTTAAGACGAGGCTTCAATGCCTTGGACATCTGTGCACATTTGAATTCATTGGGTAAACTGTTGATTAATCGAACACCGACCTGAGAAGGAAGATATTCGAAAACCACCGTCCTGTGTTGCCCAGTTCGGTAGGTTTCCCTGCCTCTGGTGTTGTGTCCGTGTATGTCGGTGCCTCTAGTTAGAGTGCATTTGGTCATGCAGTAAGTGATTGTTTCCAATATATAAATGCAGGGCAGGGTCAACAGTTTTAGATTCTGAAATGCAGTTCTGCACGAATCTCTGCTCTTTAATTTTAAAATAATTCGTACTGCTTTTTTCTGCAGTCTGAATATTCGCAAAAATTCTCTATTTGAGCATCCACCCCATAGATAGATGTGGGTATATGATCCCATAATACGCCGTCATAAGAATTTCAATCGGGCAGTATTTGGACAAATATCTCAAACAATATATACCTGATGGTAATTTAGAACAGATCTTGTTTGTGTGTTCCAGGATCCAGGATAAGCTTTGTTCCAGGTATATTCCAAGAAATTTAGTTGATTGGACTTCTTGGAGTTCTTCGAGTGGCGTAAGTTAGAGCAAGAGGCAGCCCAAAAGGCGAACAACCCGGCCTTAATACTACTAGCCTTTTGTGTTCGCTCGGTCAAAAGACTGTCCTAAAAACATTAACCGCGCACAGTGCATTATACATATACAGGAAGTTTGCAAATTCTGTAGCCAAACACTGGGATTTTGTTCAAGACATGAAAATAAACAAAACTTGTCCCTAAACAGTATGGTCTATCTTGTTTCCTTAACCGTGTCTCTTTATGTTATTACAGTAATTTGTATTTAAAAAAAAAATAATATCTCAGGAACCATAAAGGCCTCAGGTCTTCAGATTTGCTTACCTACAAAAGCTAATATTACGTAAATGGCCAATTAGTTGAAATGACAAAAACCACTGATTGTAAAATATTATGAAGTATTTTATGTTTTTTTTTTCGATGTGCCGCATGATAATTGTTTACACAGTTATATAATTTAATATTCCACTGTTATTTTATAAACACAATTACTTAAACTAGGCCTACTAATAAATAGTTTACAGGAAAAAACGTTTCTTTAAATTAAATTGCTTACAGTTACTCTGCGAGAAGCTCACTAACTCCACAATCGACATAGTCGTCTTCCTCTGAATCAGAAGATGTGTCACTATGAAGTCTTATTATGAACTGTTCCATGCCAATTTCCCACATATGCTCTTCTTCAATGTATTTTTTCTCCTGGTCCGTTTTTTTCTCCTGGCGACATACTTTGGCCCACTGTTCCTCAGAAAAGTCATTGAAGGCCTCAGCTTCTAGGTGAATAATGTCATTACTTTTAAATGTAGTATTTTTCTCAGCTGCTTTCCCTTCACTGCAACCCATATTTTTTTCAATTGCGTTAAGTTCCGGGGGATATTATGTGGGAGCAAACACAAAACACTGTGGCATGTTCTGCCAATATATCGTCAACTTTGTATTGCTTCTCTTCTCCCTTTTGAACTCTTATAATTTCATAAAGTTCTGGTTTTGTTAATTTAGAGTCAAAGTTGATGTTCCGTTCGTTTCACCAGTTAATCATTTCTGATTTAACAATATTTCTTGTGGGCTGTCTGACACTTACTGTATTATGGTATGATGCATTGTCCAATACAAGAACTGATCTGGGAGGTAGGTTGGGGATAAGCTTTTCCTTTAGTCATTTCTTGTATTTCTCGCTGTTCATCTCGTTATGGTAGTCACCGGGATTTAATCCAGATTTCCACATCAATAAACCATTTTGAATAAATCCTTTATTCCAATCTGCATGGAGAATAGTTAATCTGGATCCCTTTGATACTGGTTTTTAAGACCTAAATTAGAATAATGTGAATCTATTCAGGACTGTTGCTTCGTGTGTGTGCTATGAATGTAAGTTTCATCTGTAAAAATTATCTGTCTACCTTCTGCTGTATATTGGGTAATTTGTCGATGATATTTTAATCTTAAGAGTTTGATATCATGTCGTTCCACAAGTATTTTTCTGTAATCTTCAGTTGTCTTCCATTTCAATCCCATTTTATGCATAATTCGTCGTAGAGACCATGCGCTTCCCTTAAAATTAATATTTGAATTTTCAATTTCAATCATTATTATTTTACAGTTGCACATGATTTATGCGTTATGTGATAATTATTTATTAACAGCCTCGAGGCTTCCAAATCGAACAAATCTAGATCACACACTGGCTTTTTCCTGTTCACATTTTATTAGGCGTAAAAAATGCTAGTGGAGTAATTTTTACATCGGAGGAACTTTCTTTCATAATTCTTTTTACTGATCGCCTGGAAACTTTAGTGGCTTCAACAACTTTATCTATTATTACTGACTTTAATTTATTTCCTTCTTGAATATTACAAAAATAATTATATACTTTGAAAACTATTTCCCTACCTTGACTGTAGAACAGTTCCTTTACCACCTAACTTAGGCATGATAATACATAATAATCGTTATTAATATATCCACTATTAGTCACTCAATAGAAACTTACTAGTAATCATTAATTAACTCAATGTATTCAACAGTCAACATAATTGCACTAATCAATAAAAATCACAGTTAACTTTAACAACTAACGGTGTTAATAAACTGACAAATACTTGACCTATAGAAAGAGAGAGAGAGCGCCCAAATAAATAAATCTACATTGAGAAAAAGGATTTTATGAAACAACGCCGTTAATACTGCCTTTAGATCCACCCCTCAGTTTCCGGGAATTCAATGTTTGCAGGCACATTAGTACACAAAAGGCAGGCGAAATGAGTAGTAGCGCGGCTCGCCTTCTGAGATGCCTCTGCCTCTAAAACTGATGTAATTCGATTTTTTGAGATTGACTTTTAGATTTATATTATTAAAATACTGCATTACATTATTTAAGTCAGTGAATGTTTGAATTTCCAAGTCTGATTTTGATTTGTCACTGAAGCAGAGATTCGTGTCATCAGCATACTGCACGAGTTTCGCGTGTCGTAGTGCTGAAGATAAATCGTTTATGTGAACTAAGAAAAGGAGAGGACTAAGAATAGATCCCTGAGGGACCCCAAATTTCATTTGATTTGACTTCGACAGTTGATTTGCTACCTGAACCCTTTGAGTTCGACCTGATAGGTATGATTTGATCCACGAGAGTGGTACTCCTCGAATGCCGAAGTGATGTAGTTTGTGAAGCAGTATGCTGTGGTCAACACAGTCGAACGCTTTAGAGAGGTCAATGAACACACCCAAAGTGGATTCCCGCCTCTCCAATTTCTCCACTACCTCTGTAACGAAGCTTACTACAGCGTCTATTGTGGATCTACCTTCTCTAAACCCAAACTGTTCATCCGCTAGGAGATTGTGTTTTTCCAAGTACCTTGACATGCGATTTAAGAATATTTTTTCGAAAATTTTGCTCAGAGAAGGAAGAATCGATACAGGTCTGAAATTGTTTATATCATTCCTGTCGTTTTTTTTTAAATAGGTATCACCTTGGCTAATTTAAGCCTTGATGGGAAGCAGCCTGCTGAGAAAGAAAGATTGATAATGTGTGTTAGAGGCTTCAGTAAAGTATTTGGAGACTTTCTGGATGAGCCATATAGAAATGATATTTATGTCGTTAGTTTTTTTTGGAGGGTAGACTCTTAATTACTTTGTCAAGTTCCTCTTCTGTAGCCGGCCTCAACACCATTGAAGACGTCGGGCTGTTGCCACGAAGAGGAGACATAGGTTCGGGACCCTGAAAGGGCTGAGCAACTGAGGAAAAGAAGTCATTAAAAACATCCGCCACAAGCCTGGCGTCTGTGATTAAATCCTCATTGACTTTTAATTCAATTTTTTCTTGTTCTTTTTGTTGTCTTTGTGAATTTATGATACCCCACGCAGTTTTGGAAAATGTTTTGGACTTAATGAGTTTTTTTCGAACGTCATAAGCCTTTGCTGCAACTATGACTTTTTTGTATATTTTTTTATACTCTTTAAAAAAGTTTTGAAATTCCAAATCGACAGAAGTTTTTGAAATTTTCCAAAAAAAACCTCAATTTTTGTTTGGAAATTAATATTCCTTTTGTGATCCAAGAGCCAACTTTTTTAGCTAGCTTGGCTTTTTTAGTTCTCAAAGGGCAAGAAGTATTAACGTAAAAATTGAAAGCATCGTCGAATTTAGAAAATTGACTTTTGCAGTCTTCATCGGCATTTAAAAATTTCCAATCTTCCTTTGACAGCAGTGAGTTAAGATGACTGATATTGGAAGGCCTTGTGTCTCTTATCTCCCGGGGGGCAGGATTATTAACTTGATGATAATGACCCAAAATAGTAGCAAGTTGGCCGCAATGGTCAGCTACTGCTGTGTTGACCACAGACACCACAGAGTCAGGTATGTTCGTGATTACATTATCTATTGCAGTTTCAGTAGTGGCTGTAATTCTCGTAGGAGAGTTTATTAGCCACTTTAGACCAAAGGTCTTTAAACAATCTGAGAATCGTTTTGTCAGATAATTGTTAGAATCAAGTATATCTATATTAAAGTCCCCCATTAAAACAAAAGGTGAATTTTTTGTTGTCAATTCGACCAGAAGTGACTCGAAATTTAGAAAAAAGTTATTTATATTCCCACTGGGAGACCTATAAATGCCAATGACTAATATGTATGAGTGTTCAGAGGGCAATTTAATGCCAACTGTTTCAAAATCTTTGTCTAAAGATTGTTTTAATTTAATATTGTTAGACTTTAAATTGTTTTTTATAAATATGGCGATACCTCCTCCTGTGTGGTTTTGACGGCAATAATAACTAGCCAGATTATAGTTGTTAAGTCTACATAAGAAGATGTTATCATCGTTAAAACCGTTTTCGGTTACAATCAAAACGTGAGGCTGCAGTTCATCACACATGATAGAGAGCTCATCTAGTTTGTTGGTCGCCCATTGTGAATTTTGATGCAAAATGTTTAGTGAGTTCACTGGGTGATTCACATGATTTAATTTTGATTGGTTGTTGGAGTGGCATTGTCTAAAAAAACACTAATACAATTTTTTGAATAATTAGGAGTTATAATTTGATGGTTGCTTGGCGAGTTGAGGGCGCTGAACGGTCGTGCGGCGGCCTCGGCATATGTCTCATAGGGCAGGGTGATGGGACCGGCAAATGAGCGTTGTGGGGGGTTTAAAATGGGCTGTGGACCGGGCATATTTTTCATTTCTCGTTTCGGTGCATGAATAGTATCGTCATACGAGTCGACGGGTATGGGCCGTGGCGTTTTCCCAATTCTAGTAGCTGTTCGCCTCGTTACTGGGTTGTAGTGCATTGTTGGCGGTGACATGTTAGCCAGTGTCTCTACCACGAGTCTAGCTAACTGACGTTTACCACTCCCGTTGAAATGGAGACCGTGGGAGGTGTGGTGGTGTCTGTGGATGCTGCCAGTATCCAGCAACTCCACTCCCTGGTGACGGAAGCTCAGCTGTATTATTAATGTACTAATAAGACATTAATACACTTTTGATGCCTTCAAGATATTTTGTTGCAATATACACCTGAAGATGATCTAAGGACCGAAACATGTAGTGTATTAAATAAAAGTGATTGAGCAAGGTAATATATTTTATATCTCCATTATATATTATTTCCAATCCAGGGCCATTATGGTTATTATTGTAACATAAGTATTGTAACCTCAACCACACACCAAACATAATAAACTTACTTGATCTTTGCTTCAACTTCATAACCTTTGGTAACTTTGAACGTTATCTAGACCAGCCTTATCGAGGCTTCGAGTCGTTAAGTAACGTCAGGCCATAACAGAAACAGAATAACTGTCTGAAACGTCAACCCATCGAGAGTAACAGGTTACAAAAATAACAGATTACTATAACACGTTATCAGAACATAATAGAATTACGTATCAGATTATGAAAAAAGTAACTGTAATTCCCATCTCTACTATAAACTTCAACAAAAACTCAAAACAAAATTGATACAAATCGAATCCAAGGCTAGCAGTACATTTTATATTGGGACTCGTCGAGTCAGCGATGTACTGGTAGCAGCTATATTAATCATTATTTTATTAGTCACGGTGCCGGAACGAAACTGTTCTGGGCATTCTATCTCAAATTATTAAATCTTTTCAATTTCATTAGTTTACGTTCCATGCATAGTTTATGTTACAGATTGAACATGATTTAATTAAATCTGTCCAAAATTGTCAGTCTTAGAATAGTTTTAGTCATGAACTTTTAAAGTATGGACCTGAAATAAATGCAACTGTTAATTTCAAATATTGGTAAAAGTAGTTATGTAACGAAGTTTTGAAACGGTTTAATAACTGATTCTTTATGATCAGTTATCACGTTTTGTATGAATAACTAGTGACAGCTTATTTGGTCGTGCCTTCTTTATAATTAATGAGAATACTTTTCGCTGTAATCGCAATGACCGTACAATCGAGACTTGCGTGTGTGAATCACGAATCTGAATACATCGTGAGAACATATCATTCTTACATTCTTACATATGAGACGCCGACACAACGTTGTGCGTATTTTAAGGCGAATATGAATGGTTTTATGAGTGTAGGATGAGTGTAGATGAGTGTAGTCTGGTTACTAACTGAGTTCAACTGTTCCTCAGAAAGGGCAATTTATTAATAGCCCAACAGCCAGGGCAACTAAGGAACCTACAGCTTTACGTGGAATCCGAACCACGTAGTGCTGGTCTGATTTTCAGCTAATTGACAAGCCTGATGCTCAGTTATCTCCCCCACACAACATCCGCACAATGATTACCACCTGATATACAATGATACATAATATTGTATATCAGGTTATGAATACAATATTATGATCATATTTTAAATACAGTTGTCTACATAAAATGATTATCTTTATAATCTACTATACAAATGGGACTTTGGTCTGGATTATAGTGTTTTACGCTCAAAGATATGGCAAAACTTGACTATTTTTTCAAGTTTTTTTTTAAATTCGAAAAAACAAATTTTGAGCTACTCGCACACCCCTAATTTAAATGATTATGTTTTCAGTACATTTGTGACACCATTAAGTAATATATAATTATTAATACATAGTAAAAAATATATTCTGTTAATTTTTTTAAATTTGTTTAGGTGTTAGAGAGTTATTTGAACAAGAACCTCCTCCTCCACCTCGTAAAACTAGAGGAGAGCTAATGAAAGATATTGATGCAGATTATTATGGATATCGAGATGATGACGATGGGGTTTTATTGCCGATTGAAGCAAGAGAAGAGAAGAAAGGTAGGAAGTGAATGAATAAATGAATTTATTTACACAAAAATACAGAAATATAAGTAAAGTAAAAGTACACAATATACATAAATAATAAGAGTGGCAATAATATAAAAGAGAGTAGAACTAAAAATTAGGGATGGCTTGGTTCCTAAAGTAGGTTCTATCGGTTATTGATAAAAGAACTGGAATCGAGAACGATGGAAAATGCAGTAAAAAAGTAAAAGGGGAGATAGCTTTCATATCAGGAATGTTTCAGGAGTGAAAAGTGCTGATAAACAGAACAGTGAAAGGACAGTATATTGCCACAAGATAAACAAACTAACTTTGTCAGACCTCAAGATAAAAATATCCCCCTAAAGTCCCATTTCCCTATCAGTACTATCATCATCTGAAAGAACAAATAACATTAGAATTCCAGAGGCAGTAAAGAGGAAGATTGTCCTTGCCAGCTGAGCCCCATCCTTGTTTATCATGACCCTTTCTTATCACTTCCTGCCTGATAAAACACCTGATGGCAACATTCAGTTCTGTTTACAACTCATATTGCATTATGAATTTGATTATGCTTCTAGTTTCATTGTGTATGATAATTAAAAGGTTTTTATAGTTAGTTTATTAAGATATTAGACTTCATTTATTTAGACATGCTATTAATAATGAAAAACATTGCATTTAATAAATTGCTAGCAAATATTATTGAATATTAAGATAATATTCTGTCAGCACAAGAAAACTGTTAATAATTTTTAGTATTTTTTATTATTATTATTATTATTAATATTTACATTTTATTTTAACTATTCTTTTCTTTTTGCAAAAATTTTAAGGATTAATGTTTTCAATTTCATTGGCTTAACCCTGGATCGTGAGATGGAGCATAATTTATGCTCCTCACATTGCTACCCAGAATCGTGAGGTGGAATATAATTTATGCTCCTGCATTAAAATCAATAAAACATATGTTTATCATCAAGCAAGCATGATAAAGTTGGTACCAATCTACGCAGAATGTTCTGATCTATACATTTCAGATTTTTAATAATTTTTTATGCAATTTTATTAACGTAGGAAAATGTGCAACAGCAAACTTCCGCTCGACGGAGGTCAGGAGCGGCGAAAAGGCCGATGTTTGTCGAATGACTGAAGGACAGTCATAAGACAGAATAATTCGTACCAAATATCAGTCTATAGGAAATGAAATACTCTTATCTAACAAAACAAATTGCTTTGTTTTAGCTGCATTGGGTATTTTACAAAAAATATTTTCGTGTACCCTTGTTTGAGTGTTTCTCTCAAGTTATTTCAGGCATAATTTATGCCTTTAATAAAAGTTTAGCTAATAAGTTATTTATTGAGATATAAACAAACAAAAAATTAGCCAGAAAAACAGAGAATTCATACGTCGATTGGTGCCGTATCGAGCGATTTCCGTGCAGTAAGTTGGCAATGGTCACGTGATAAGTTTTCTGTTCAGCCAGTACAAAGAGAACCCGGCAACGACTGTCAGTCGTCTAGGCCATAATGTTTTGTGTGCATCGGATTTTACTTGTCAATGTTTTATTCACTGTAATAATTATAAATTAATATTTGTACTAATAAAATTATGTATAATGTGTAGTGTAGTGATAGTGGAATGTGTTATAGTGGTTTATAGTGTAAAAAAATATCAGTAATAATAAACAAACATTAATTAGTTTTGATCTTTGTTTAGTATTATTGCACATAATGATAATCAGTACTATAAAAACAACAGTCTAGTATACAAAGAATGCTCAAATTTATCAATATTAAAGGATCCTGGGATGCAGAACTAAATGAGTCAATATTTCATTTTATATTGTAGGCCTAGTTGTAAGTGTATTTCAGTGTTTATCTGACAGCTGTTATATACTAATGTAGGTACTAGCCTAAACATTTATTTTTTATCTGATTTGAGCTAACAAAGTGTTCACATATAGGGTGTTAGTGTAGCATAATAAAAATAATAATAATAATGTTTTAAAAAATAGTATGTACTAATTCTGTTCAATGTAAATTATTTGTTTATTTTAGTTACGCGACAACAATATGACGGTATGTTATTATATAGGTAGTGATAAAAGCTTATTTATGGCACTAAGGTAATACATTTTTTTATATTTATATTCAGAAATATGTGTTCTATCAAGTGTAACTGTCATAAATTCCCAAAAAATATTTTATATATTTTGTAATGTTTACAATATGCACTATTTTTGAAGTGCCGTTCACACAATTTGCGCACGCTCACTTATGGTGTTACATACTTTTTGGAATACACTAGTCCCTCTATAATCCGGCCCTGCGCCAGTCCGGCCCCCTCAGTAATCCGGCCAGTTCTATCGTTATTGATAAAAAACCGGTTCTGGTTCCAGAAAACCAAAGGGGGAGATAGCTTTCATATCAGGAATGTTTCAGGAGTGAAAAGTGCTGATAAACAACAATGAAATAGCAATTTCTGACCAAAAGATAAACAAAATAATTTTGTCAGAAAATATCTGCCCACAGTCAGCCTATTTCCTTATCAGTTCTATCAGCACTTGAAAGAACAGATAACATTAGAATTCCAAAGGCAGTAAAGAGGAAGTCCTTGCAGCCTGAGCCCCACCCTTGTTTATACTTTCTTATCACTTCCTGCCTGAAAAAAAAACACCTGATGGCAACATTCCATTCTGTTTAGAATTTTGAATATGATTATGCTTCTAGTTTTATAGTGTTTAACCCAGAAACTGGCAGTCGTCGATTTAGCGACGACAGGAGCCGTAATTCAAGTGGCAGTCGTCGATTTGTAGACGACACGACAGCACTCGGCATTACACTTATATAGTACTGTTATCGTTGATTTCCGATATAATCACGGTAGCAGTGGATAGATGAACATTCAATCTATCGATATATCGATGTTATAATGTCTTTTCTTTACTCGATGACGTTTTCATTATCTTGTTCTTCTCACAGCTGTTTTCACTTCTTGTTTCCTTTCTGTTGCAGTCACTGTCGGTAGATCGTTTTGGTTGTCAAGGAAGTGATTATTGTTTACGTGTTTTATTTGTGTAAATGATAATATAAGTTCTTTTATAATGTGCCAATGATATTAGCAGTGTATTTGAAATGAAAAAGGTTATATTTATGAGGTGATTTATAAATATTTATTCTATTTACAAAACATAACAATTATTATTATTATATTATATTGTTATTTTTATATAATAATTGTATTTTACTCTCTATTTGTTATTACAATAGGCCCTACAAGTTTATTTATTGATCTGGAGTTATAACATTATTTTTTCTGTTTTATACTACCTTTACCAACAAATTGACAATTTTACGGTTTGCGCATGGTCGTAAATTTTGATTTTTTTTACATAATTTATAAAAAAAATCTCTATAAAATTATATATTTTTCAAAACTAGACTAAATTTGCTACAAAATGGTCATCTTACAATGGCCATTTTCATTTAGCATCACTGTTTCCAAGGTATGGTCCCACCCATTTTTCAGTATGTAAAAACACATTTATATGTACGTTGTACCGGGTCTTGGACCGGTACAGTTTCGTTTTTTCGTCGTTGTCTGCCAGGCTGCCTGAGATTCGCTTTTGCCCTGCGTTTCGCGTAGTTGGTAGCCGTTGGCCCAGTTCCGTTTCGTTCCGGTTTCCAGCAGCTTCGGTCAGGTTGGCCGTCTTCTAGATTGTTCGAGTAGTTCGAGTTTCTCTGGAGCCTTCGTCTGTCAGGTTGGCCGTCATTTTGTCTTTGGCTCTGCCTGCTGAGATTACTATGTTAGGCTAAGGTTCCCAAAACTCCAGGGTCCTTGAGTGGGACGTTCAGCCCTCAGCCTGTCGTCCGGGGAAAGTTCAACCTTCTGCACCGCCAACCTGGCCTGAGGACCATGTCATAGAACCTAGGTCTCGACTACGCTGCCATCCCTACATCTGGGTGTTGTTCTTCTGTCCTCAGGTCAGTGTGTTCCAGTTTTTGTTCCCGGCGGCTGAGCTGGGGGTTTTGATGTGGATTTTTTAATTTATAAAAAGAAAAACAAAAAGAAAAGGGCAGTGAAATATAAGAAAAAAGAAGAAAAAAAAAATCTGTGGAACTTTATGTGGCCTAGGCCTAAAAACCAGAAAAGTGATTTTTGCAACACAGCCATGGGGACTTAATTATTTCTTTTATTAAAGAGGGAAAAGCTTTTAAAATACCCAAAGATTTTTTTTGATGTTAATATTTATTTATATCTATATTTATTGTTATTTAGTTTAATTAGTGTATTTGGTTGTTATATTTTTTTAGATTTTATATTTGTTAGGTCCCCATTGTTAAGTTATGTTATTTATTTATTTGTATGTTTAGGCCTAGTCATCGTTATTATATTTTTTTATTAAGTGTATTAGGGGGGTTCTGAAGTGAATTTTTACTAGAACGGTACCGGGTTATATTTTTTTTTAAATTGTTTAATTTTTAATTTTTCACCAAAAGGGGATTATTGTTAACTTTTAATTCGGAGCTGCCCAGGGATTCCGGCTTACTCCCTGGCCCGGTGGAATCAAGGGATGTGTGGGCTAAATTGCCGGTTTAAGTGTTGTGATCCAAGAGTTTTCTAAATTTTCACTTTTATTTGGGGCTTAATATTTTTCTTACGTTTTGGGGTGTCTCAGGCTAAACTGCAGATAGGCCATACAGTTGATTAATTGTTAAATTTTGGTATTTGTAGAGTTTGTGGTATGTATAGCGTTTGTTATTATTGTGTAGTATCTTGGTAATTTTAGTGTGTTGTTATTTATTTAATTGCAAATTTATATTGTGGCCTTCTGCCTTTTATGTTGTGGCCCTCTGCCGTTTTTGATTTATTTAAATTTTTGCTTGCTTGATAATAAAATTAGTTTTGCTCAGCTGCCGAGTGTTATTTTGACCCTCCAACTGCCACCCGTGATCCTATCGCTCGACTTGTTTTGAGCCATCCCCCCGGTTGGCACGCTTCCCAGCTTTGGTGGGGGGGATGGGTCTCAACATATACCATAATAAAAATTTTATAGTTCAATATTTTCACATAAAACTTATACCATCTTATTGCCTGTAATTTACTGAAAAAAACAATATATAACACTATATATTTGATAAAATATTTATTTTAAAAATAAGAAAATGTAATATCCTTGCGCGATCTTCAAAAATAGCCTGCCATTTAGGCCAAAAAGGCCTGCCAGTTCCTGGGTTAATAATTAAAAGGTTTTTATAGTAAGTTAAATATATTAGAGTTTCTTTGTTTTTTGCATTATTAATACACTCAACTCCCGATTAACCGCGATAAAGTAGGGTTAAGGCTTCCCGGATACGTAAAATCGCGGTTAATCCGCAAAATACTATAAAATGAACAGGAAAGGTTATTAAAATGCAAAACCCTATTAAACGGTGGTAATTAACATATTTATATTGCATTAAAACATACCTGAATGTTGTATTTGACAGGAATCACAATGAATGAATAGGGCCTAACACACATATTTGAATACAATAACACACGTTAATGTAAATACAGTACAAAGAATATGAACATTTACAGTACTTAGGTGCTCAAATCACGGCAAAACTAAGATAAAATAAAAAAAAATATTTACGATAAAATAAAAAAAATATTTACAAGTCACAAAATACCGTGAATTACTTTCTTTGAAAATAATCCGTAACAGTTTTCTGTTTTTGAACAGAGAAACATTTCTTTTTGATTCTACTTCTCATGTTTCGTAACACAATTTTGTCTGCGATTGAAGCATCTTCTTGACTCTCCAGTACTCAAGCAGCTGTTCCACACTCGCCAGTGCAGCACTGTGCAACACAGTTGTTTGTTGTTGATCACGTGACCCACCCTCCTCATCACTTTCACTCTCGTCCTCCCCGACAGGTGGACCTGTTATCTTGTTTACAATCTGCTCATCTGTCAGCAGCTCATACCCTTGATCTTCCGCATCACAATCCAACCACTGCAGTATATTTTCTCCGTCCACTTCCTCTCCTCCTGGCACATCTTTTATAGCTTCTGTGATTTTTTCAACAACAAAATCAGTCTCGTCGAATCCAAGAAAGTCATTGTCTTCACAAATGTCGGGCATGATTTTTTTCCAAGATCGTTTGATAGTCAGCGGTTTGGTTTTTTCCCAAACAGATCGCACTTCGTAGAAGGCATCTAAGATTGTGAAGTCCTTCCAAAAGCTCTTGAGGTTGTTCCCTTCTTCTATTCTTTTCTGAAGGATAGCTGAGCGATAGTTGCGTTTCAAAGATGAAATAACGCCTTGGTCCATTGGTTGTATCATTGCCGTAACATTGGGAGGCATATATTTCACGAAGATATTTCCATCAGGTGATCTCAAATTAGTTGCACTAGGGTGGGAAGGTCCGTTGTCCAAGAGAAGAACAGCTTTCTGAGGAATGCCATGAGCTTTTAAGTGTTTTTTTACCTCCGGTACAAATGTTAAGTCAAACCAAGTTTTAAATATTTCGCAATTCATCCAAGCAGCCTTTTGATTGAAATAATCCACGGGTAAATTTTTGGCCTCAGTGCCCTTAAAAGATCTAGGTTTCTTGGCTTTTCCGATCACAAGTTAGGGCAATTTATGTTGTCCAGTTGCGTTAGCGCAGGTCATAATTGTAATGCGCTCTTTGGAAGCCTTGTGTCCCGGTGTACTGTGTTCCTTTTTAAATGCTAGGGTCCGGGTGGGTAGACATTTCCAGTACAACCCGGACTCATCTGCGTTGTAAATTTGTTCCAGCAACAGTCCCTCGTCCTCCACAAATTTTTGAAATTCCGTTTTAAACTGATTAGCAGCGTCAATGTCACCACTTAAGATTTCTCCTTTCGTAGACACATCCCGGATTCCGTGTCTCAGTTTGAATCGCGTGAGCCAACCCGATGATGCATCGAAGTCCCCTTCCATTCCGAGAGCTTCAAAAAAAACTTTGCTTTCGTCTTGCAAATCGGTCCTGACACCGGAGTTCCCTGTGCGCGTTGCTGCGAAAACCACTCCAACATGCACTGATCAAGTTCGTCAAACGTTGATTTTTTCATGGTCTTCCGATTGGCCATTCCAAAATTCGAGTCCGAGGAACATGCAAAAGTTACGAGTTTATCTTTATTTTTTAAAATATCACGCACTGTGCTATCGCCAACATTGTACTGGTTACACATCTGTTTAACCGTGGAACCACGTTCAATATTTTGAACAATGTCCAACTTTTGTTGGATCGACAAAACAACACGTTTACGTTTAGTAGCGGTAGCCATAATATGCGCACTGTGTGTCACACTTCACTGCTCTACTGTTCAGGGGCGTGGAACGCGGGTGAGAGAGTGTTGACGTATCGGGAGGGGTAAGAGGGAAGGGGTCTATGACCTTGAGTGAGCCCGGCTGCCGGCTGGAGATGAGTGACTCCCCTACCGCGCTTCCTTCCGAGAAAAATGCCCTACAGTCTCAAAAACATCGACCTACATTTACATTTTGAAAACATTGACTTGTATCGGTAATTAGGACCGCATCCGTCTGCATTTAATTTTATGTATTTTTCCCGGAACGTGTCCCGGTTAAGCCGCAACGCGGTTATTCCGATTACGGTTAATCGGGAGTTGAGTGTAATGCAAAACATTGCATTAAAAAAATGATAGGAAATATTATTGAAAAATACATTTTTAAGATAATATTCTGTCTGCACAAGGCAACTCTTAATCATTTTTACTATTATTATTTTATTTTTATCAATAGTTACATTTTATTCTTAACTATTTTTTTTTCTTTTTTACAAAGTTTTAAAGGATTAATGTTTTTAATTGTAAGCTTTTTAACTTGTTTTTATGCATATGCAACAGTGTTATATAACACCATTTCAACTGGTGTTCCATACTTTTCTTTCTTTGAAACTATTGTACATCTGTATAGGAAAAATTGGCTTTTTTAGTTACAATATACATTCTATTATGTAATTTGAGCATGTTTTGCAATTGAACTCCAGTAATCCGGCTTTTTCACTAATCCAACACGTATACATTGTCTGAATTGTGTCGGATTAATGAGGGACTACTGTATTTTCATATATTTTACATTTTCTTGTAGCTAATAGATTGTACTAATAATGTAATTGTAGCATAAAATTATTCACACCCCTTATTTTTTTATTGTTATGTAATTTTTCACAGAAATATTTCGTTTCCCTGGTAACATTTATTTATTTTATTATTTATCATTATCATTATTATTTATTTTATCATTTATTATTTTCCCCAACAAACTAAAAATATAAATATTTTTTTATGGGTACAATCTGATTATTTTTCCTAAACAACTTTTTATTGTCTATTCATTGGTGATTTTTATGAGTATTTACTTATACTATTTGATTACCTACATGATCATACTGTAACTTTACACATTTGTTTCATTTTTGCGCTTTATGAAAACAAAAAATTCCTGAAAAACCTAGTAGTTTATCTAAAATGTAACAACATATTATTATAGTGCACTAAATAATAAACAATTTGGTTATCTTGGAATTATTTACAAAAATGTTTAGTGCTCCTAAGGAATTGTTTCAATCTTTTCCTGACAATAATTATTTACTAAATTTTGTTTTAAGTTTTGATGGTGGTATGTGAATGTACAGTACATAGTATGTAAATGATAACATTTACATTTGGAGCATATTTAGTATTTTTTATGATTTTAACAAAAAAGGCTTGCGAAGCGCAGAAAAAAGGACGTAGCAGTGAGGAGCACAATGGATCATCCATTACTCACAATCTAGGGTTAATTAACATTTACCAACCCAGAAATAGTGTATTTGTGGTTACATTTAAAACAAAATCTATAGTTTCTAAAAACATCTATGGTATTACTGGCTGTTGTGTTTTATATGAAATTATGAATATAAGCATTTAAATTTTCTAAATTCAGTTTTATCGCCGACTAGGAAAAAACTACTAGGTCTAAATAGTTAATAACAAACTATAGTTTTTTTGTCAATTATTAACTGTATTATTATTTGTTTTTGTTATTAGTTGTCTTTGATGAACTAAAATTCATATCAACCCATTAAATTAAGTTGTGATCATTTCAATCATCTATGTTGTGATTTGTGTTTTAAAAAGTTTAATTATTATACCAGACAAAAAAGGGCTGATTAATTATTTTTTAACATTCTCTAGTCTTATAAATTTTTTTATTTCCTCCTAGGGAATTAATTCTGTAGTGTTTTATACTAATTTGAGCTATACATTCCAATTAGCAAAATTTTATACATTTAAAAAAAAAACTTTTAAATTTTCTTTGTGGTAAAATGTAATGAATCTTACCCTGAAAATAAATAAAATGTTATGATTTTTTAGCTTTTGTAAGTATGTCACTTTACAGATTTATAAGGTCCATTATGCTTCATATTGGGGAAATCCCCAAAATACTATGCACTGTTTTTAATGACTAGTCCAAATTACAATGCCTGTTGATTCATGGCAAAGGTATTAGAAAGGTTTCTGAGACATACTCAAAAAGTACTCAGAACCGAGAACCAATTTAGTAAAGAACCGAACTGAAAAAAAAAAAATGGAACTGACCCATCACTACTAAAAATAACTAATTTGGTAAGTCGTACATTTACTAAATATGGGAGTAAGCCTACATGGGCTCGTTGGCCTGTGCATAGGCTTGAGTTGTTGATGTAAATACTAATTTTTATTGAATTTAACAGAAAAAGGGAAAATTATCAAATAAATTTGAAAGAGAATAGAGAGAAGAAAAATAAGTGTGTAACTGAGCAAAATTTTCCAGATTCTGACAGTTAGAATATTAATAGCCAAGTCGAGCAGAGAGCTGAAGGAACTGGAGTAGGCGAGGGCAAGGGTTAAGCGTCAGGTCCGTCCGTAATCAGTCGATATAAATGCCTCAGCCCCGTTAACAACCAACTCTGAGAAGAACCTATGAGTTCGACCTTTAAAAGTAGAAATTGAAGGTAAATGAAAGAGATTATAGTTACTAAAATATTTACAAAAATTACGGTATATACCATTAACTATATAAAAGGAGTTTGTTTTAGAAAAAGATTTATTAATTGCAATGTTGATATTCCTGTATTTGCGGCATATTTAGTGTTAAGCGAGTGGTTCACTATAAATAAAATTGAGTTGGCATACTTAAACAAATGGATAAAAATGGTTTTTAAGTAAAGCTGGTAGACTGAAAGTAAAGCATATTCATTGAAAAGATTATTGGTAGGATACCATCTGGGTTTACTGAAACCAAATTTTTAAATGCGTTTTTGAGTTATAAAAAGAGGTTGGAGTACAGATTTATGCGCTCCACTCCAAGCTATATTTCCAAAAGTAAGTAATGATTGAATGTAGGCATAATAAGCTAATTTAATTTATTTTCATTTAAGATAAATTAAATGTATTGACGGATTTTGTTTTTTTTAAAGTTATATGTTCAGACAATTTTAATCTATTGTCGAAATATACTCCTAAATACTTGTTAGATGAAACGCATTCTACTGATTCATATCCACAAATGGAGTTCAGGTAGTTTCCACAGTTGTGAATACTAATTTTTGTATGAGGACAATCTGAATTAGAGTTTAAAGCAATAGGTAAGAATTTTGTTTAGAAACATTCAATGAGAGACAATTTTTATTAAACCATAGCTTTAAGACCATGAGGTCACTTTTGGTTTTGTTTTTGATATAGAGCCAGTTGTCTCCACGTGTTAGAAGCAAAGTGTCATCAGCAAAAAGAACTAATTTACTGTGCAGATCTAATCTAGAAATTTTTATAATATAAATTAAAAATAGAACGGGCCCAAGTGTACTGCCTTGTATTACACTATATTTTATAGGCAAGGGGTCACTATTTACACTGCAAATAGAAACAACCTGGTGCTTATCCGAAAGGTAGCTCCGGAACCAATGCAGAGCATTAACTGAAACGCCAATTGCTTCTAATTTTGTTAATTTCTATCAAAAGCTTTTTTTAAATCTAAAAAAGAAGTAAGGGCTCTTGCTAAATGATATGCATTCATTATTCTCTTTAATAATATCGAACAGTGCATAAGTGATGTTTCTGTCATTCCTAAAACCATATTGATGCTGAGTTAGAATATTATAGTTATTTAGATAAGACACAAGCTGATCTTTGACTCTTTGAAGAACCTTAGAAAATATACTTAGGAAGGAAATCGGTCGGAAGTTATTTTTGTTGGAGGAATTATTTGATTTGTGTAAAGGAAAAATGTTTACTAACTTAGAAACATCAGGTGCTTTAGCAGAAACATTAAGTACCTTTAGCAATGCTTAAATTTATCAGGTGAGTTAAACGAACAAGAAATTGTATGTTGTTTTTTAGGACGTAGGCTGATACACCTTCCAGACCCGGAGCAGACCCTCTCCTTAGTTGAGTGACATGGCAGACTACGTCAAGTTCTGTTATTGTATTAAAAGTAAATGAAATGTGAAGTCGAAAGTCTGAATCTCTCTCCAAAGTTTTTCCTCCAGCAATGATATTAGCCAAATGCTGACCTTCAATAGCGAAAAATCTATTACATTTATTAGCAACGTTTATTATTACATTGTTGTTTACAACTGCAGATCCTAATAAAAAAAACGATCAATATCAAAGGAGCTTTTACACTTTGTTCTGCCCACTGTACCTGTACGGTAGGGTGGTGGGTCAATACCACTGACACTGCGTATCTTTAATCAGCTGTCTTATATCCACTTTATGCTAACAACGAGTCAACAGCATTGACTGCGCAACAGCATTTAGCCCCCGTAAATGGGCTACACCCATTTATCGACTAGAAGAATTTTTTGAATCCTTTTAAGTTATTTTACATTGTATTTGACGCATTTACCTGTTCTTTAAGATCATGGAAATAAAGTCTATTGTCTATTGTCTATTGTCTATTGACAAAGTCGCCGGCCAATTCATTAATAATGCCCCAAAACAGTTTTGCATTCTTTTCGCATTCATTTATTTATTTTTGTAATATTGCCTCTTGGCAAAACTTATAGATCTACTGAGACTTTGTCTGAGATCCCTGAATTGATTTTTAATTTTATTATTGAATGGTTGGTTTTATAACTTTTTACTTAATTTATTATGTTGTCTTATTCTATTAATTAAATCCGCAGATATCCAAGGTTTAATTTTTTTGTGCCCAATATTTTTGATAGTTACATGTTTTTTGAGGTTATAAGAGCAATTCCTATACTGTTCATTATTCATTTCTAAGATACCGATCGTCAAGATATGGGCGAACATGAGTGTGATGAGTGTAATCATTGTTACTATCTGAGTTTGACTTAACTCAGGAAGGACTATTTATTAATAGTCCAATAGCCAGGGCAACTATGGGCAAAAGGGACAGCTTTACGTGGAATCCGAACCACGTAATGTTGGTCTGATTTTCAGCTACTGACAAGTTTGACACTCAGTTCTCTCCTTGACTACCATCCAATATGGACACCCCAGACTTCTCTAGTTATGTCCACGTAGATGGCAACCACTGAGTGGTCGCCATTTCGGTATTAAGAGATGTTATTGATCTGAGTGGCGCAACTATTAACATCCTGACTAGTGATGTAGTACTATTTCAGGCAATAGATATTTTCATTTAAAACGGATTGATCAATGTAATATGCAGTTGTAGGATTAGAAGAAGTAGTCGGAGAGTTAGTTGTAGTAATCGTAAGTCCTAAACTAATGGTCGGTAATACTTGTTTGGAACACAGCTGGTTTTATATTATTTAAGTCATGGTAACGTAAAAGTATGTGGTCCAAACATGTCTCACTTCCACCAGTCACTCTCGTCGGTTTATCAATACACTGTACTAGTTCATTTCCAAGTAAGCAGTTTAAGTATATGTCTGAAGGTGCGTCTGGGTCCATCAAGTCTAGATTCAAATCGCCTCTAAGAATTCATTTAATATTTTTATTCATAGAATCATAGTAGTTTTCAAGTGCATTTGTAAAATTTTCCGTGTTACTATCAAATGTTTTATAAATTGCTAAGAGATCAAATTGTTTACTGTCAAAATAAAAATCCAGTCCAATACTGTTAACGTAACCTAATCTTCATGGATAGGCATCCACGGTCGTCACTATCACTAACAAATTCTAGGTCTTCGGGGGTTCGACCGCGTCACTGGGCTATGTACAAACATTGCCGACGTTTCGGCCACATTACAGTAGGCCATCCTCAGGGCTGAGTCGAGTTCTGTGACAGTGATCATCTCACCCCGAGGATGGCCTACTGTAATGTGGCCGAAACGTCAGCAATGTTTTTAGATAGCCCAGTGACGCGGTCGAACCCCGAAGACCTAGAATTTGTTAGTAACATCACCTAAATTTATCTGTGAAGCAGTTGCTTCTGTGAAACACCGTCATTCTGGTTTCTCTGTGTTGTCGTCAGTACAAGATCAGTACTCGATTTCCACCCCCTCACCGCTCCCACTCAACCAGCATTCAGATAACACAGTAATGTCTAACTTTGTAATTAAGGAATCTAAATATAATAATAAATCGTTGAAAATTTTTAAAAAGGTCCTTATATTGTAGTGAAATATATTTAAACTGTCAAAACCCCTGGTACAGAAAAAATCAACATAACTATCTAATGAGTTCAGTTCCGAGCATGTGATCAAACAACAGTTGTTGTCATTTTCGCTCCCACTCAACATTACAGTTGACTCCTCCGCACCGGCTACCTGCCCCGTCACAATTTGTTGACAAAAACTAAACTGAGTACTGTACATGGTAATATAAGATAATCATACTTAAAAATACATTATTGTAATAAGAACAAATAGGCATAAAAAATGATAAATTATAATTTAACTTACTACAAATTCATAATTATATACATACGGTCCTAATTCTCTTTAACTACGAAGTAATGATCTGATCTTGATTAAGACAATTAAATGTGATTTCAACTGCTTACTTAACCATTGTAAAAAAAGATAGTAAAAATGTATCATGAATTAAAAATGTAGATGAAAATATTTAACAGTTTAATACAGTATATACAATACGAAAAACATATGTCGGGTAGTGCTACTTTCAGACAAAATAAACAATGATAAATGGTTATTTTAGCCATTGTAGAGTATCAACTACACTTATTATAAGCATAAAAAAGTAAACAAATGAATATTTATATTAAATTTAGTTAAATAAAATAAATAATTGAGTGTCATATTACTATAAATCAACATTTACATAAACTGGAGTGGGATATTACTGACAAAAGAAAAGTAATGTAATACATGCCAACTCAAAACATATTGGTTGAGAATATTACAAAGAGATTGATAAATAAACAAAAACAAAATGAATGATTACATGTTAACTAATTGGGCGTAAGATTAATCTAATTATTGAGGATTTTTAGGCCTAGTGATTTATGATTAGACTGTAATTAATTTACTATTAATATGAAATATATATATATATATATATATATATATATATATATTTATAAAGAACGTGTAAAAACAAATAAAACCAATGTTAAAATTGAATTAAAAGTTGCTATAATTGATTTATTTTTATTCATTGTGATATAAGCTATAATGTAAGCTATATAAGGAAACTTTAATTCGAGTTTAAGAAAAGAAAATAATAATAATTAATATCTTAGTATTATATAAATTTAAGGAAGGTAAAGTGATAGTTAAATAATAATAAACATTATTATTAAGGATTGAATAAGTATAATAATTAACCAATAAAATGAAATAAATATAATAATGATGGGAAGTTTAAATGAATCTAACCTGACCTAGTTTGAGTATTTGTCCAAGTTCTCCACAACAAACACTCGGGTCGCGCTGTCCCCTTCCTTTGTCTTCACCAACACCTTACCGTTGACGAAGGTGGCTTGATATATTCTTCCTTCCCTCTTCAACCCCAGGGCATGTCCCAAAAGCAACTTGTTGTGGGCTGTAAGATGGTCATTGAAGAAGACAGCCGTCTTTGGAAAGCTAGACGACACCTCTTTGACTCTTTTTAAAATGTACTGAGCGATTATAGGGGCAAACCTAGCACCTCTGTATTGGCGCAACTGGAGTGCTGTTCAGTCAATCTTCTTCATTCGTAGCTCACTAACCTCGGCACGCAACTCACAATGGTCATGTTTCCAACTGAAGACACTTCGTTTTTAGATCCTCCTAGCTATCTTCCAAAGATTGTAATCTGTTATTCATTACTATTAGTTCACTTTTAAGGATTCTTTCACTTCATTAGTGATCTCATCGATATTAGAATTAATATCTAATTTTAAAGTTTGATGAGCATCCAAGAAAGTTTTCGACAAGTTACTTGCATCCTAATTGTTGTTGACAGAAAGTGTCTCACCCTTGCAAGTGTTGCATCCATTACTTTAACTTAGTCTTCGTGAGGTTTGGTTCGAATCCCTCACGTGTGCATGCAGCATGGAATGATGATGCACAATCCATGCATTTGAGGGAAACCTCAATAGTGACGAACTGCACACTGCACTTGGCGCACTTTGTAAACATTTTCACTGATTATTAAACTTAAAAGGATAACACTATAAAAATATTTTAACACTTAAAGCACTGTATAACATAGTGAATAGTAGTACTCAACAGAATTTTACGTGACAGGCAGCGAGTCTGAGCAGGAAATCTCAGACCAGATAAGAGTCCGTCCTGGCCGGCTAACTGTTTTATAAACAACATTTATAAAGTCTTAGAACTTAGGCTTAAGCGGCCGGTGTCATAACTAGAATCTACAGTTTCCGGTGACAACCGCGTTAAGGTACTATCTACAATATTTACAATCTACATTATGGGCGAAACGTCTGGTCATCTTGTAAATATTGTAGTTAGTACCTTGACGCGGTTGTCACCGGAAACTGTAGATTCTAACATTTATAAAGGCTTATATAAAATAAAAGTACACAAAGCCATTAAACTCATGTTACCCAACTCAGTTACAAAATGTTTGTAATTATTATTAAAATTATGTTATTAGCCGAATTATTCTTAAATCAGTTTATTGCTACCAGCTGATATCTTTTGACTCTGATTAGAATCAAATGGATTATACTTGGAACACGATGCTGAATTTCAACCAACTACTGCTAGTTAAAATTATTCACTTTTAATCAATAACTAATAAATACAATTATGTTCAAGTACTTATATATTCATTGGGATCAAAATTCCTATGACATACTATTACTTCTTAACCCCCCTTAAAAGGTTAAAATTGTATGATGTCATATTCTTTTCAGCTATCCAGCTCTCCATTGCAAACTGGAAAGAAAAAAAACAAGCAAGTCTTGCTAATAATGTGGAAGAGGTTGATGAAGAAGAGGAGAATATCTACTCAGTCACTCTCAATGAAGACGTGAGTAAAACATAACTGTCTAGTGTATATTACATCATTAGACATTATAAACTAGAACATTTCATGAAGCTTGTGCTTTGATAAGATTTGTCAGCTGGATATTTAATTTCAATTATAATTGGTTTATAAATATATGAAATACAGTATATTGCATTTATTTAATTTAGGCTATAATTTCAGTGTTTATTGAAGTCTGAATTATTGTACCCAACATTATATACAAAATTTTAGCTCATTTAGTCCTGCGTCTCACCATGTAAGTCAGATATTTATTTTTATCCTAAATATTTTAAGCTTAGAACATAGAAATTTCAACTTAGTTTCAAAAGTTTTATATTTTATGCATAATTTTTGGAATTTTCACTTTGATGAAAATAAATGTTTTTGTAATTATTGTAAATTTTTGCAATCTTAGAATTGGCTCTAACCATTGATTTTACTATACATAGAAGATGGTTCCATCCAATGTTAAATATTGAGGCACGGAATATGGGAGCGACCGTGCTGCAACCTGTCGTCAATCAAGTTAAAGAGGTCGAAATTGCCTCCAGTTTCGACTGTTCGGTTGCACAACCTGTGAGCAGTAAAGGAAACTAATCACTCCCTCTCATTCCTCCATTCTCTCTTTCTCTTGAGACGCTCGTCCGGAAGTACTTGTCTACTGTCGCCGATTGGCCTTGATAGTGGGTCAAAGTGGGATATTATTCCGTGCTGTGGTTTGTCTTGTACGGAAAGGAATCGCAATCTTTTATTTAGGCCTTAGGGGTTTGTGAATATGAAAAATGTTTGGGTACATATTTTTTGTTATTTTGTTAACACGTTCACTGCTATAGTAAAAACACTCTAACCGACCCGGGAAACTAAGTACTATAAAATTTAATTTTACTTTTCATAAGGTATAGGCAGCCCAAAAACAGCAAAACGAAGTTGATTGTAGCATGGGAAAAAGTTGTTTATGACATCATAAGTTGTGGTCTGGATATGGTCCATCAGCCCCTTGGGATGCTGGAAGACCAATCAATAGGTGAGCCATCACCAGGTATGGCCACCAATAGCTTAATTGGTGAACAATGAATAGGTTATTGTCCTTCAAAAAGTTAATTTTTTGAGTCCAGCAGTGTTGTTACACCAAATAGGGTTCAAAACTGCATCATCATCACTTTCGTCACTTTCGGTGTCGGAATCTTCACTTGTAATAATGTCGTCAGTCAAGTCAAGGTCATCAACAGTGTTGTCAGCCATGTTTCAACAATAAAAATTACACTAAATACAACAATAATATACACTAAACACACTTATTTACATAAATAACAAACTTATTTACATGAAGAAATCACTAAATTACATCAATTGAAAAACTCCGCTCGAAAAAACGATAGATAAAAACGGAAAACTATAGAACGGTTCACATTCGTATAGAGGCCGACGTAAGGTCTACCTCGCACAAGTAAATGTTACTTATTTACATAAATAACAAACTTATTTACGAGGGTTGTCTCAAAAGTAAGTTACACTATTTTATTAAAAGTATAAAAAACATCAGAAAATATTTTAAATGATATATTTTGAAAAGTACAAGTTAACCTTATTTTTCTACATAATTTCCATGATTTTCTAAACATTTTTGGTAACGTGGTAACAGTTTTTTCAGTCCCTCATCAAACCATTCTGCCGCCATATTGCTTAGCCAACTCTCAACCTCTTCTTTCAGCTCATCGTCATTAGCGAAGCGCCAACCTCCAAGATGTTGTTTGAGGTGTGGGAAAAGATGAAAGTCACTTGGTGCAAGGTCGGGGGAGTAAGGTGGATGTCCAAAAACATCCCATCGAAAATCTGTGAGCAGGTCTTGGGTCTGACGAGCAGCATGTGGGCAAGCGTTGTCATGGAACAAAAAAACTTTTTTCGTCAACTTTCCTCTTCTTTTGTTCTGGATTGCTCTTCTCAGTTGTTCCAAAAGTTCACAATACCGTGCTGCTGTTATTGTAGTCCCACGAGGAAGGTAGTCGATCAATAACACACCTTTGTTGTCCCAAAAAACCGTCGCCATGATTTTTCCAGCGGATTCCACAACTTTCGCTTTTTTTGGTGTTGGTTCGTCCTTTCCTTTCCATACCATACTCTGTCTTTTCGATTCAGGCGTCCAATGATGGATCCAGGTCTCATCCCCAGTCACTATTCGATCGAATAAATTGTCTCCTTCATCATCGAAAAATTGTTGAAATTGCAAAGCAGCATCAACTCTCTGCTCTTTGTGCTGTTCTGTGAGAAGGCGTGGAACCCACCTTGCACACACTTTTGACAGATGAAGATCATCAGAAATAATCCTGTGGAGTGATGCACGGCTTATTTCCACATTAGAAGGCAGTTGACAAAGGATTTCGTCAAGAGTCAGGCGCCAAACGGTGTCAATGACCTTTCTGACATCTTCAACAACAGTTGCCGCGCGAGAAGTGGAGGGGCGGCCGCTTCGTTGTTCATCATGCAGTGTTGTCCGTCCTTCAATGAATGATTGACGCCAACGAGATACCATTGGCCTTGACATCACACCTTCACCATAAACACTACACAACTCATGATGAATTTCAGTAGCAGTTTTATTTTTTGCTGTTAAAAAACGAATAATAGCGCGAATTTCACAATCGGCGGTAGGAACAAGTGGTGTCTCCATATTGCCTGTAGTCTGACTGGCCGATCGATCGACGCACGCGCATAGGAATTTTACAGTGCTGCCACTACGCCCAGACGCAAATACTCCGCGACTCCCAGACTTCTCTGGCGCCAACAGAACGGCTTTAAAAAAATAGTGTAACTTACTTTTGAGACAAGTCCCCTCGTACATGAAGAAATCACCAAATTACAACAATTGTAAAACTCCGCTCGAAAAAACGATAGATAAAAACGGAAAACGCAAAAATATACAACGGTTCACATTCGTATAGCGGCCGACGTAAGGTCTACCTCGCGCAAGAGCTGAGCTCACACTGACTGCATAGCAACAACAGTGTAGAGTGGTATGGGCCCGGTCCACGCGTCACCAGCGCCCGGCCGGCGGTGGATCGTATACGGTCCACCCGCACTGAACCGCACTAAATCTAAATCAATGTAAATAACAGTGTGTTACAGATGTTTAGTTAAAACATTATGCATTATCTAAAATGATGTAAATACCGCATATTGTAAGTTTATTGATATTTTAAGTAATTGTATATTTAGAAGTAGCAAGAAAAATGGTGGTAGTTCTAAATTGTTAAAGGCTAAATTGTTAAGTCCCTGGATAACAGCAAACATTTTACATAAATTTGAGAAACGTAAAAAATTATATAAAATTTCTACGAGAAGAACATATGACGGAGTTTTTCAAAATTGTTTTGCAAAATATACTAATGAATTAAATATGTGATCAATTTTACAAAAAACAATTATTATTCAACATTATTAGAAAACTGTAAAGGTGATGTATCTGAGCAGTGGAAGGTAATAAAAAACTTAACAAGTGGTTTTTCAAAGAAAATAGTTGAGCTAATTGAATTGCCAAATTGCAAAGTTATGCGTGAGCCTTCTGTCATTGATAAGATAAACAATCACCTTATCGCAATCGTCCAGAAGTTGTACATTCCAATACCCTTCCACCTTTACGTACTTACTATCAACTTTATAACTCCAAAAGATTTAGATGAAATTAAGAGTATTGTTAAGCTTTTAAAAAATAAAAAAATAAATGGCTCTGACCAAATTAATGAACATTTACTGAAAAATATAATTGATTAGATTACCAGTTTTAGTTCACTTAATAAACAGTAGTTTTATCAAAGGCATTTTTCCTGAGAGCCTGAAGTTAAGTTCAGTGGTACCTATTTTGAAGGACAATAACTCTATAAAACTAGATAACATAATACCTATCAGCTTGTTATCTGTATTCTCTAAGGTTTTTGAAAAAAAACAATGATTCAAAGAAAAAAATTGTATTAACCCACCCGCCCACCCATACACACACGGTGGTACTAACCCAACCGCTACCCCATACATGTACGGTGGTACTAACCCACCCGCCCACCCATACACGTACGGTAGTATTAACCCACCCGCCCACCCATACACGTACGGTAGTATTAACCCACCCGCACACCCATACACGTACAGTAGTACTAACCCACCCGCCCGCCCATACATGTACGGTGGTACTTACCCACCCGCCCACCCATACATGTACGGTGGTACTACATAGTTATTTATATAAGTTAAATTTTCTTGTTATAATTAAAAATGCCACAGAGTGCGGCTATAGTTTATTTTGTTATTATTTAGACTATGTAGTTTCTTAAAATTAGTTATTTCTTATTTAATTGCTGGTCACGCTACTTGTGAAGTATTACCAGTGTAATTCCAGAGTGTCTTTTCCAGAGAAATTGAAAATATGAATAAATTGCAGTTTATCCATACTTTCACATCTAGTAAAATAATACAAACGTGTATGAAAACCAGATGTGTTAACTTTAACTATATTCGCCTTAGACATACTTTTTACAATGGTCTGATTCAATCAATGTTATAGAACGGTATTTTTGAAAGGGGGACATAAACAAAATTTATAATAATTTCAACCTAATTAAAATAATGAAAATGGAATCAAAATAATCAGTAGTCTAGTTATATTCTATCACGATAATATTTCCTAACCAATTTCAATTGACATTGAGATTGTTTTTCTTAAGAAGTAATAATAGTTACAACTCTTCATGATTCCGAAAAAAAAAAAAACTGACCATTCACCAAACAATGAAATATTTTACAAACAATCATGCAATTACTTGGAACCAAATAATATGTTAATGTTACAGACAGTAATAATAAAACAGACGTTTATAATAAAATTAAAAATAATGCTATTTTAAATTAAATGCCTATACACAGATTGTCTGAATCAGGCCATGAGATGAAAGCTATTTTTATCTTGTATAGAAGTAAATTAGTGGTTTTGTTATGATTTTTTCTAACCCTATCATGAAATTTTAATCTCACCTGGGTTTTATGTTTTGCCCAGTATTACATCAGTACCACTGTACGTGTATGGGTGGGCGGGGCGGGTAATGCCATGTATGTGTATGGATGGGCGGGTGGGTTAATGCTACTTTACGTGTATTTACACTTTAAGTGGTAATTTACCATGTTGTTTATAAATATCATAGGCCTATTGCAATATTTATTTTGTCAAAGAAATAAATGATGTCACATTTTTTAATATTTCACTATATTATATATTCCTGGAATATTTGCAGATTAATTTCATTATTGAAATGGGAGTCATTGATTGGATTTGAAAACAATTTATTTTTTAATCAATTACCGAATATGAAAAAATTAATGATTGAGTACAACAGTCGATTTAATCATCTAATCGATGATTAAAATGCAATAAATAAAGATTTTCAGATAGGCTATATAATATGAAAATGTTTACTTAAATCAGCAGTAATTATCGCCAGCATTGCCGATAAGTTAGCGGTCTATTCAAGTGTGTCTATTTACAAATACACGGTGTGTTAATCATATAAGTCAATATGGTGTTTTAATTTATTCAGTTATAAATATTTCTTTATTCAATATGAATGTCACACTGAGTTTTACTGTAATAGTATCAACACAGTATTTTTTATTATTCGAAAGAGATGCAAGCAAATATAAAAACAGAGAACCTGGATAAACATTAGCAATATGGAATAACGGAAACAATTATCTAAGCAGGACGTAGTTTGTGTGTGGGACCTGAGGAAGGAGAGGGCGGGGCGGCTGTCTGGAGAATGGGAGGGTGGGTTAAGAGGAGGGAAGTGAGAGAGTCAGAAGAGCGTGCGAGAGAGAGAGGAAATAGGGCTATGCGCAGCACAGCGTGGGGCCTCAAAACAGTTTTGGGGCCTCGCCACAACTCTCCCATATGGATGGAGTATCTCTTTATATAGTAAAATCAATGCTATAACTCACTATAATATAAACATGAGTTGTAAATTTGAAATAGGAAAATCCAACATGACATGGTATCAGCGCGAACAGTGACACAGCAGGCCGCAGACATCAATTACGCTTAAATTGTTTATTTATCAAGTGAAATAAAATGATGAAATATTATCATGGTAATCAAAACTGTAAATTTATATCATACGAGGGCCGTTTTTTTTTCAACCTCCGATCGCACGCCATGATGGCTAGAAAGGTCACAGACCGGCCCTGTGCGCAGCAGTCGATCGCGCATCTTCCCCACTACAACTTTTGTCACTCCCGAGTTCAAGTAGCCAGTTTGCGCTTAGTTGCAGTCGGGTAAACATGGCCGCGTCTATTGATTCTCCCGCCAAATGCGAGTTGAGAAGTGTTATTTGTTTCTTGCAAGCAGAAGGGAATAGTGCAGCAGAAATCCATCGGAGAATGTGCCGTGTTTACGGAGAAAACATTATGAGTGAAGGTGTTGTGCGGGAATGGTGTCGTAAGTTTAAAACTGGCTGAACCGACGTGCATGATGAAGGAGGTCAAGGACGCAAGTCTGTCGCTACAGACGATCTTGTTGAACGAGTTGCGTCCTTGACCTCCTTCATCATGCACGTCGGTTCGGCCAGTTTTAAACTTACGACACCATTCCCGCACAACACCTTCACTCATAATGTTTTCTCCGTAAACACGGCACATTCTCCGATGGATTTCTGCTGCACTATTCCCTTCTGCTTGCAAGAAACAAATAACACTTCTCAACTCGCATTTGGCGGGAGAATCAATAGACGCGGCCATGTTTACCCGACTGCAGCTAAGCGCAAACTGGCTACTTGAACTCGGGAGTGACAAAAGTTGTAGTGGGGAAGATGCGCGATCGACTGCTGCGCACAGGGCCGGTCTGTGACCTTTCTAGCCATCATGGCGTGCGATCGGAGGTTGAAAAAAAAACGGCCCTCGTATTTTTTTATCCACCATATTTGTTTTTTAAATAAGCCATTTTGGAAAGTTTTGTGACTAGCCAATTCTGAAATTGCAAGGGTTTACAATAATTACAAGAACATTTTTTTTTCATCCAATTAACAATTCCAGGAATTGCACATGCATTAAAAAAAACTTCTTGAAATGTAGTTGACATTTCAACTTGTATAATAGTTTTTTTTGTACAAAATTTTAAAGTGGAACCGTGTTTCAAAAGTACTAGAAACTAGTGTTTTTGACTCCAAATCACAATGAAAAATATTTATGATTAAAATTATAATGTTTATATCACGTGGTGAGATGCAGAATCAAATGAGCTGAAAATTGGAGTATAATTTTTAGAAATTGAATTACTATTAAATATATACCAGCTAATTACCCATCCACCATAAAAATATTTTAAATGTTGCTAAGATATAATCATTTTATTGAGAATAATTCTTATCCACTTGAACACCCTAGCCCAGGGTTCGGCAACTAATTTTGGCTGAGGTCCAGACATATTTAAAAATAAGTTTGGGGAGGTCCAGGTAAAAACTAGGCGAAACTTCGTCATACGCCTTCATTGAGTGAATCAAATTAATGCTCAAATCAATACTATTGATTATTGAATATATAAGTTTGGGTTTGGACTATTATAAATAAATAATATTAATGTTTATAGAAGAATAACAACTTAAATAACAACAAATAAAAATATTCAAAACATTGTAATATTTGATTGCAAAAATTAACTAAAAACCTAACCTAAATAAGAAGGTCTACTAGACCTAATGAGGGCCTGCTTTTGTATGAAGGTTTTTCTAATACAAGTAAAATAATTAACGTAACTCGTGACATTTTAACATAAATCATAGCATTAATTTTGAGACCACTATAACAGCTGATTAAGTAAATAAATTTGATTTAAAATTCTATATGTACAATATCAAATTGTGCGTTCATTTGGTTCACTCGACAGAGGCGTATTATGAATTTCTGCCAAAAGCACTCATATGGTTTGCTAACTTATTTTAATTTTAACTCACAACACATTATAAAATACTAAAAATGGGTGTATATTTTAATTGAAAAATCAATGAGAAAAATTACACTTATGGTCTTGAGCCAGGTTTTTAAAGTTAGGGAAGCAGCTAATGCAGAGAGTGTCCTCAAGGTGAGCGTCTGTCAATCTTTAGCAATATTTTTTCTTTAAGAAATTAATGTTTGAAAACAAAGTTTCATAAAGATATGTGGAGCCAAACATAGTAGCCAGGTAAATGGCCAAATTCTTGCAGTTTTTATATTTCTCTGGAACATATTTACTCCAAAATTCTTAGGTGAATGCAGTATTATGCATTTGCAACATGTCTTCCTGCAAGTCTATAATCTTCATTTGGAGCAAGGGCTTTGAAATGGGGAGCAAATTTGCTCCATTGGAGGAACTGCAAAAGGTGCTTTAAAGAATGCCGAAAACTCCTCTACCTCTGCAAAGTCTTTAGACCTTCCTGCAAATTCCTTTTTAATATCTTCAATGAAATGTAAAAATATTGTAACATCTATTTCTGATTCAGAACTATTCTTATGTTCAAAAGTTGTTGGAAAGTGAATTAGTTCTTAACTTGCGATGTCTTTTGTTTTATTTGCCAAAAACATTCAATCACTAGACCTTAACTTAGCCAACGAATATTGTTGTGTTGAAGTAAAACAGAATGTGTTGAATTACACTCAGATAGAAAAACTCGCAACTGTCTGTGCCGAAGAGCAGAACAACACCTCATAAAATTAATCAACTTGATCAAGTTGTTCAGTACCTCTTTCAGAGTGTCACTAAGTTTGTCACATAGGGCTGCCTGGTGAATGATGCATTGATAAGATAATAGCCCCACATTCTTTTCTTTGATTCACTTTGAAATCCCTATTTCATTGCCGACCAAAGCTGGAGCCCCATCAGTTGACAGAGATGCCATTTTATCGTAACTAATGTTTGATTTTGTCATGAAGTCATCAAAAGTCTGGAATAAATCTTCTCCATGGTCTTTAAATGGCAAGACTGCAAGCAATTCTTTCATTAATATTTTATTTTAAATATCATAAAACCTCAAAAAAATAGACATTTGTTCATCGTTAACAATACAACATGATTCATTAAGTGTTGTGGCGTGTAGCAAGGCACCTTTTGTAGAAGTTCTAGCAAACTCCTTTTATTGCCTGCAGCCAATATTTTGGTTCTTCTTTTATTGCTTTTTGCTGATGATGGAATACCTTGAAATGCACCAACAACATCCTCTTATCTTCAAAAAGTGCTGCAGCCACTCCTATCATATATTCTTTTACTGTCTCAGAGTTTGAAAAATGGCTTCTGGTGTTTATTGAGCATCCAACATACAAAGCTGCGTCTGCAGATTTTTCTTGCTCGCTCATACTTCGAACTAGTATGGCTGTGCTTTTTTTGTAAAAAGCTAGATATTACTCGAAACTTTCTTGGCGAGCTTCACTTCCCCGAGGAAAATTTTGGTGAAACTGTTAATGGGTCGTTTCATAATGCCTCTTTAAATTCGTACTTTTAAAAAGAGCAATAGTTTTATTGCATATTAGGCAAACTGGAAAAGCGTCAGGTCTATCAGGAAGCGTAAAACAATACTGTTCAGTTCATTTAGTCAAAAACGTCCTATTTTCACTGTCAACTTCAGGCTTTTTAAGATAAGATCCATATTGATAAAAAATCAAAATTAGGAGCATCGACAATTACAAAATAACCGAGGCTGGCCAAGCTAAGCGGTGGTGGTGTTGCCAACTCTACAGTAACAATACAACTTAGGAAAAGGCTTTTTAAATTATATTTATAATTTATGTGATTGAGATATTAAAATACTTTTGGGGTCTAGTCTTGACCTTCCGCGGTCAGTTGCCGACCGCTGCTCTAGCATGAGGTTACCCTGTTTCTTGTCTCTGATTCCCAGTCCGTGCTTCCTGTGCAAACAGTGCCTTGATCAGGTAGTCAACGCAGCCACTATTACAAATGCAATACCATACCATTCGCCCTAAAGTCCATAGACAGGCATGTTGCTTCTTATACTACCATCATTGTTTTATATGTTTATTTCTTTTTATTGCAAAGAATCAATATTATTTTCAGAGGAATTCTATTTATACAGTCATGTTTTGCTTTATTTTAGCCCACTGCATTTGGCATATTTAAAATAGAACTTATCTTCTTTGTATAGTTTGATATGTATTACCTTTTAGAAAGAATGAAACAAATTTAATAAAACATTTTGTTTAGACAATTCAGAGGAATAAAAAGGATTTTTGTTACATTTACAAAACTATTGTTAACTCTTCTTATATATTTTAGTTTGTAATAAATTTATGTTTTAAGCTATTCATTATAGCTTGTGATAAATAAACAATCTCACAAATTTTACTGCAGAAATTTAATTTGTGTATGTTCAATTCAGAGTTCTGAAGATGATGAAGGAGAAAATGAAGGAGAAAGCAAGCAGCCAAGATTTATTGCTCATGTCCCTGTTCCTTCACAAAAAGAAGTGGAGCTTGCTTTACTACAAAGGAAGAAACAGGAGTTGCTGAACCGATATGCCAGCAGTGCAGTTCTAACTCAGGCTGAGGAAGCCAAAGAGTTGCTTGGTGTGTCATCTTCTAGTTCAATGTAAACATTACATAGCTCTGTGTAAATATATATATTTTTGTACACTTTTAAGTGTTGCGTTTTATCTCTCCTATATAACCAAAAATAAATAACTTATCCATATAAATGCATAAATAACATGGTCTGACTATGTGCTTATTATGTGAGCTTATTATTTTAAACAGTTTTAGAGTGAGATTACTAAATTTTAAAAACGGCCTATCAGCAAATAATATGTAAATATTTGAATTGAAGTGGAATCAGATTTTTGTGTCATAAGGCCATTAAATTGATCTCAATGATGTTACCAATGAAAGGAGATTTACCTGCACAATTATAATATAATTGTAAATATGCTTTTACTATTATGTCGATAAACCTTTTTCTAGTTCAACTGATGAGTATGATGCTCACTTTCAGAGTTTACTCTAAAACGAACTTGAAAAAGAAAAACTATACTCCAAAAGGAAAATTTTGACATTATGACAACAAACACCTTAAGTCTTTAAGTCAAAGGACCTAAAAAGACTTAAAAAAGGTCAGAATTTATCAATATTGCCTTTGCTATTTTAGTTCTGGTAGCATAAGAGTTATTTATGGAAGGAGGTAGTGAGTGCTGGAATGAAATTCTTTTGGTTTGGAATAATATAACATTAACCCTTTAAGGAGTACTGGGTACTCCTGTAAAAATAGTAATGACGTTCCCGAATGTTCATTTCAAGTTGCCAGTAAAAATAGTAACTACGTTCTGGAACGTCTTATTCTTTATTTTGGTTTCATTATTTTTATTCAAACCTTTTAGTAATTTAATTGCTTTTAAAACTGTAGGGTACAATTATTACAATACTGGTTGTACTTTGACTATGGATATATTTACTCGTAATATATTTACATTTTGTACGAACTAAAAATCTAAATAAGGTTAGGTTTGAAGCCGCCGTGATTGACGGCAAGATAACGGATCATTGTTTGACAGCTGTTAATGTACAAGTGAATAGCGGTGCAACAGCTGACTCGGTCAAGGTCATGGCTGCGAACACTCGGTTAAACTACCGATTAAATTTCAGACTTCTAGATAAGCAGCTTAATAATACAGACTGGAGTACTGTTTTTCTTCAAGACGATGCTTCAAAGGCTTTTGATATTTTTATTGGCATTCTACAGGAAAAATTAAATAACTGCAGGAAAATAGTCAACATAAAGAAATTAGCATTTTCTAAATTAAAACCGTGGATAAATATTTCGACATGTAAAAAGATTAAAACAAGAAATTCCCTTTTTAAAAAGGTAAAAGAACAACCTAATAATTTAGAATTAAGGAAACATTTTAATGAGTTTAGGAATAATTTACAAAAAGAGATTAGATGTTTGAAACAAAAATATTACAGTGTACTTTTTGAAGAGTGTAAGGGAAATTCTAAAAAAACGTGGAATATCATTAAAGAGGTTACAGGTCAAAATTCAAAAATAGTTACAAAAATTGAACTAGGATGCAAAGATAGGGTAATTAGTGACCCGTATGAAGTTGCTAATGAACTAAATAATTTCTTTTCATGTGCAGCGGAAAAGCTAATTGAACATGTAGTTAAACCACCAAATGTTAACACTCAATATTACAGAAACCTTTTTTATGAACCTGTTAGTATTAAATCAATGTTTTTGAGACCAGCTACTCTTGATGATTTATCTAAAGCTGTAGAATCATTAAAAAATAAAACATCATCTGGTATTGATGGTATAAGTTCCAAGATAATAAAACAAATATATAATAAAATTAGTAATGATTTACTTCATATTATTAATAAAAGTTTCGAATCAGGTATATTCCCAGAACAAATGAAGTTTGCTGTTGTTGTTCCGATTCATAAAAAGGGGTCAACATTGGAATGCAATAATTATAGACCAATTAGTCTGTTATCATCTTTCTCAAAGATTTTTGAAAAGGTAATGAAACAAAAATTATTAAATTTTTTTGAAAATAAAGGTTTTTTTAGCAAAAATCAATATGGTTTCAGAATAGGACTAAACACAGAACAGGCTCTTGTTGAATTTAATAGTAAAGTAACTAATGGAATTAATTATGGATATAAAGTAAGTGGACTTTTTTTGGACATAACAAAGGCGTTTGATACGGTTGACCATGACATTTTATTAGAAAAATTACATAATGCTGGAGTGAGGGGAGTAGTCTTGAGATGGTTTGATAGTTACTTGAGGGGCAGAAGGCAGTGTGTAAAAATTAATGGGGTATTGAGTGATTCAGTTGAAATGAAGTATGGTGTACCACAGGGATCTGTGCTCGGTCCAGTCTTATTCCTAGTCTATATCAATGATTTATGTAACGCGAGGCTGTATGGGAAGGTAACATCTTTCGCGGATGATACTGCATTATGCTATCATGGAAATTCATTAAAGGAAATAGAACATAACATGAATCTTGATCTTCAGGCAATTCAATGGTGGTTCACCAAAAACAATATGATATTAAGTACAAATAAAACAAAGTTCATTAATTTTAGTCTTAGAGGGGAAGCACTATTTGAAAACAAAATTATTTATAAGTGCATTGAATGCGTTTGTAAAAATGATTATTGCCAAACAAAATGTAATGAAATTCTTCAAGAAAATTTTATAAAATATTTAGGGGTTACTTTGGATAGTAATATTAACTGGAAGCAACATTTAAATGAGCTGAGGAAAAAATTAAATAACATAATTAGAATATTTTATTTCCTTAAAAATATGTGTAATAGTAGTGTTCTGAGAACCTTGTATCATTCTTTAGTTCACAGTAGGTTGGAGTATGGAAATGTATGCTGGGGTGGAACGTACTACTCAAACTTAAAATCACTCATTACAATACAAAAACAGTATATGAGACTGATAGCAAAAAAACCAAGACGTGAACCATCCTTTCCACTGTTCTCCTCTTTCAGAATTCTTCCACTTAGACATTTATATGTGTATAAGGTGTTAAAAATATTTTTTATCAGAAGCAAAGGCAGCAGTGGAAGTAATGTTTACAGATCAAAATTAAGAAAAAATGAAGCTATTTATGTTCCAAGACCGGTAAGCACATTTTATAAAAAATCTTTTAACTATTTAGCACCATATTTATTCAATATGATACCTGCAGAATTAAGAAAGATAGAGAATGTTCATATGTTTGGAAATAAAATTAGGAAATGGTTACACACAAATTTTACAGTAGAAAATTATCTAAATACGTAAATAATTCACATTTAAATGTTTCATACATTCACATTTGTATACCATTTTGAAAATATATTGAAACATTAGATAACTCTTAGTAATTTTTTTAAGTAAAATGCCATAGTACAGTTTTTCATTCAATATAAAGGCTCTAAAAATAAATATTGATATGTATTTTATACAAACAAAATATGTTTTCTGATGTACAGTTTGGAGCATTATAAATTAAATCTTATTGTAAAATTATTATTTATGTGTCATTGTTAGGTCAACAGCATTAACAAAATTTCAATATTAAGAGTTCCTCCACACAGGCTTAGCCTTGGAGGTTTACATCATCTTTATTTTCTCAGCAGAAGTTTTTTCTTTTTTCTTTTTAGTTTCCTTTTCAATATTCTAGGTCAGACTTGGTATTGTATATTTATGTGTTTGTATAAGAAGGATTTAATTGTTTGTTCTGTACTTGACTGTGTGTGATTTGTTGTTAATTATTGTAATTGTTACTTATATTATGTTTTTGTGGTGGAAGCTATATGTACATATGTAATTTTTGAGATGAATAAAGATATTGTTGTTGTTGTTGTTGTTGTTGTTGTTAATTAAATTATGTAAACTAGAGGTTGTGTGTTACACATTTTAGCATGCAATAGTTCACTGACCAAGTGGCGAGAAAGTCGGTGGTGGGAGTTTGTCTGCTACTAGCTTTTGTCAGCTTTGAATATAATAAGAATATGGGATCAATCAATAGGACAGAGAGGTTGATATCATTGAATGACAGTGCCAGAAAAACCAAAAAAAGGTACAGGAAGCTGTTTATTTCACTTCATTGACATTACTTGCTTGAACTTTATCAATAATTTTGCAATCCACAACAAAAAGAATATGGGGGTTTTAGATTTCAGAATCAACCTAATTTGCCAATTGCTAGAAACCCACCACAACCCCAAGAGAGACAAGGACAATTGCTGCCGTGCCGACTGTAGTTGCCGTGGTGGCCGCGCTTAAGGACAAACATACCCGCTGCCTCACTGGCAGATACTTTCTTGGTTCTTGGCAGAAGGCTCAGAAGCGATGATGTATGCTCTGAATCTACAGTTAGAGAGAAAAAAAGGAAATACAATTATGTTTGAGTGTAAAGATTGTGATGTGGCTCTTTGTGAAATGAAATGAAAAACGTCTTTATTTAATCAGGCAAAGTTGGGACTAAAAAGTCCCTTCTTCCACTTAACCTGATACAAAAATAATTACAATCATAACAATTATGTTTTTAAATATAATAATTACAATTGTGTACAACCATGTTGTCCGTAGATTCATACTCAAAAATTATTCTTAAAACGTCTTAAAATCAAGAATATGTTCAAATGCATTTTTTATACATTATAGATTCAAATAAATAATTTGTGTAAAAATATCAAATAAAACCACTCACTCCTTTGTGCATTAAAATAGGTGACGTTCCAGAACGTCAATACTCTCCAAAGGGTTAAAACAACTTGCGAGAGCAAGAATTTGTTATTTAATTCAATCTAGTGACACGGTTAATTAATGTTATCAGAAACCCAACATTATCCATATATGTAATTAAAATAGTCTACAAGAAAAATATTTTAATTATATAGTAAAAATAATATGTTTAACACGTTCAGTGCTATGGCAGCTGTTATGAACAGCTGCTATTGTTGGCGGGAATCATGAGTTGGCACTTTACTATTGAGGTTAGATTATGTTGTGAAGTTGTAAGCAGTGTATTGTGCTATTGTTTGGTGAATTTCGTTATGAGTTTTTATTAGTTGTATATAGTTAGTGTGCATGTATCAATAGTACTTCAGTCTCAGAGAAACCACTGAGGATGCCACATCACAGTATGGGCGAAACGTCTGGTCATCTTGTAAATATTGTAGATAGTACCTTGACGCGGTTGTCACCGGAAACTATAGATTCTAATAGTACTATTAGCCTATATCGTAATACAATCATTTTGTTATTGTGTTAATAATATGAGTGACAGTCTCGGTCCATCGTTTAAGCGTAGGAATGTAAATAAAAATGTTGTGTTTGATCCAGAAAGGTTTACCCCTAGTGAACTGGATGAAATTTACTTTGATTCGGAAGAAGATATGTTCTCACACGGAGAGGAAGAGTACAATCCTACTAATGACACTGCCGATTATTCTGATGACGATTTTAATCGTAATGATACAAATTTGGAAGGAAATGAGGAAGATAGTGACAGTGATTTGAATAACTCTAGTGGTGACAATGGAAATAATACAATAATTGACGAGCAAAACGAAAACAACGAAAGACCAGCACCCACAGGCATCCAATCTGCAGCAGCCACAGCCACAAGGAGTAATTTACAACAAAGAGGGCAAGTACCAAAAACAAATTCCAGTAAACCCCCAGAAGTAAAATGGTTTGACAATTGCAATTTACTTGATTTAGATTTTATCAAAACTAATGAGCTCCTTGTAGGTATTGCAGGAAACAATGAACCTTTTGACTATTTCAGCTTAGTTGTCAATGATTAGTTTATATAGCAAAAAATAGTTTATATGACTAATCAGTATGCTCAGGAAAACATATTTTTTGGTAACAATGAACTTCAGGAGCATTCCCAATAAATAAATGAAAATTCTCACAGTATGGGAGTTTAGAATATTTTTAGGCTTATTGTTTCACATGGGTACTATTCCCATGCATCGTCTTCATGACTACAGGAAGACTGATCTCTTGTTCAAAAGCATATTCCCTGAATACATGAGCAGAGATATATTTATGATCATTTTACGCTGTTTACACTTTGCCAACACTGAGGATGATGCTAGTATTGACCTTTTGTACAAAATTAGATTTATTATTGATAATTTCAATGAGAAAATGAATACCATATACTACCCAGGGAAAAATCAGCCTTGACGAATCAATGGTCCCTTGGAGAGGATTTTTGTTTTTTGGTCAATACATTAAAGAATACGTCAAATATGGGATACATTGACAGAACCCAATGGCCTAGTTCTGAAAACATTGGTCTATACTGGAAAAAGGGAGAATTCAGTGGAAAGGGAAAATTCAGTTCAATACCAGGTAAGTAGTTCACCATTTACTTGAAGTTAAGGAAAACAATGGTCACTCCCTTTTCATGGATAATTTTTACAATTCCCATGAACTTGCAAAAACCCTTCTGAATTTAAAAATATACTGCACAGGAACACTACTAAGTAACAGGCAGTAAAACCCAAAAGACGTAGTCAAAGAAAAACTTGAAAAGGGTGAATCTACTTCATGTGATGATTGGGAAATGTGTAGCTAAAAGAGTGGTTAGGTATATATCTACAGAGTTCAAAAATGACATGAGTGAATACATCAACAAACGTATTAAGACTGTAAATAAACCACTTGCTGTTTTGCAGTATTATTTTATGTCAAGAATCGACCGCAAGGACAAAATGATGTCATATTATCCTTGTGAAAAAAAAAAAAAAAAACATTACGGTGGTATAAAATGTTGTTTGTACACTATATCCAAATATTGCTTTTGAATAGCAATGCTTTGGTGCAAGTACACAGTTAGAAATAAGATGCCATTTTATGATTTTAGGCTGATTTGCATTAGAAAGTTACTTGAAGCCAACCAGGCAGCTTATGCCAAAAGTGCTTAGCCCAAGGTAAATTCAACACTTTCCTACTAAATGTGAAGTCGGTAACAATGGAAAATGTGAAAGGAAGAAGTGCAGAGTCTGTAAAGTGGAAGGAAGAAGGAAGGATACCATTTATAACTGTTTGGCATGCTCGGTCCACCCAGGTCTTTGCTTGGATTCGTGTTTCAAAAACTTTCATAAAGACTAAAGATGAAAGAAAAGAACTTTAAATAAGTGTAAATATGTAAAATATAATTTGTTATCAACATATACTGTGTAATTGAAATTTCATTTTATTCTCAAGTTTATAAGACAGAACTGATGGAAACGTTCATTGAAGGTAAGTGTTATTTTATCCTTTTTTATCTAATTATTTTTGCAAAATTAGAATAAGAAATATAAAATATATGCTAGTTAAAATAAAAATGATCAAAAATATGTAATATAATACTGATATATCATCAAACACAAATGAATGAGATAAAAAAATTGATTTTTACATAATTCATGAAAATTTACTTGGGCGTACAAAAGCAGTGAAAATTACGAAAATTTGATGCTGAGAGCTACGGCACAAGTGCGCCCATTGTTTTATATATGTCTATATGTATATAAATGCTTATAAAACGTTATCAATGCTTTCTTCTAGTCACTGTTGGTTGGAATATACAATAAAATGAGTTCAGGTTCCGGATTAAATTTTCGGTTTTTCGCATAGGACTGAACATGTTAACACGTTGACTGCCATGAGGGCCACCGGTGGCCCACACAACAATTTTAGCTCACACCATGAGGGCCACCGGTAGCCCTCACTAGATTTCAGCCTGGCGCCACAGCTGTTTCTACGGTAAAGTTCAATATTCATCGTTCCGAGTTCTGTGTTCCATGCAACTGGAAATGACCCCCGAGTACAGAAATAGGCGACATCCGGTCATTTGCCGCCATTTTGTGAAGTTATTGATGAGGTACACAGATGGCCCTCATGGCGTGGGGGCAAAACTATATATGCCATATGATATTATGTTTCAGCTGTTTTGTTGTGATGTTTATATTTTCTTCCCGCACACTGATCAGCTTTTGAGGTTAGGTGTTTAGTAAGTAACATTGATTCTTTTTGTGACAGAAACTAGTCTGTCTAAATGTCGTAAAAACTAGTTGAAATATATAAAAACTTAATTAGAGTTGCTTTATTTAAAAACCAGAGGACCGTTTTCTATAACATTTTATGAACTTTCAGAATATATCTTTAAAAATTACGTAATACTAAAAATGGCGCTAAAATTTGCGTTTTATTTATAAAAGACGTGGGGGCCACCGGTAGCCCTCATGGCGTCAGGCGGACATACAGTTTTACTACGGCAGCATCAGAATGACACAATAAATTGTCTGCGCTGGCAGTCAACGTGTTAAGAGGAGACAGGTTGACTGACCATTAATTGTTTTTTAAATCAAATGTGCAAATTAACAGGGACTTGATGTTTTTGAGGCCTCAGGTGATCATTTGGATGCACTTCCCTGCCACTAACCGTCTGAAGGTACTGCTAAATGTAAAATTTACTGTGTAACTTAAATAATAATGTTATATTTTAACTTACAATCCAGTTTACCATGTTGGCCTCAATGCACCAATTCCACAGATTAAATATTGTATCTTAGAATGTTCAAGGCATCAAACTTAAAACCTCTATATTTGAAACTTACTAATTGATTTTATAATTTGGAAATAATTTGAATAAAAGAACACTGGCTATATCAATTTGAAACCATTTTATCAGTTCCAAAGCGATATATGCTAGTGCTAGTTGTAGAATAAATCATATAATTCAAGCTGATAAGTGATAAATAACCTGCCTTCTGTTTAGCTGAATGCTTCCATGCAATTGGTAGATTTAGTTACCAGTATTTTATCAAATAATCAAACCATCCCTGGGGTGGTTTCCTGATGGAGTTTCAAAATAAAGATAGGCCTATGTGTTAACCAGAGAAACTAAGAATGTCCATGCAACATTTCAGATGAACAGGTTCAGTAGTTTTTGTGTGATTGAGTAACAGACACCATTATAGTTTATATAATAGTAAGATTTAAATTCATTGTGAAATCTGCTGTTTTAGAAATTTATTGATAAACTAAAAATTTACTAACAACAAGGAATACCAATATCAACTCCATCTGATATTTACAATAAAAATAGATTATTGTTATATTATTTACTTATTCGTAAGATGTTGATCGTCAGGATTGGGCGAATACGGATTTTGAATGTTTCTTTATACCGCTCAACAGCTGGTGCGACCCAAATGAATTTCTTGAAAAATTCTTATTTTTTCAGTGGAAAAATTATTTTGTTGGTGATAAAAAAAATAAATTGGTCAATAGCTTAGTTGGTTAAATACCAGCTTCATAAACAATGGTTCTTGGTTCTATCCCAATCAGAGTTGACACGTTTTGAAAGGTATCAGCTGATAACCTCTGGCTGTTCATTTGTCATTGGACTATTAATTAATGACACTTTCTAAAGAATAGTCGGCCTTAGTTTGTAACAACGACTAATTCGCTCATTTCACCTAACACACTCATTCGATATCCATATTTGCCCATATCTTGACGATAGGCGTCTTAAGAATAAATAAAAAAAATTTGTTTTTGGAGGTGATTTTAATGAAAATGTTGATATTTTATTGAAAGAAAGGAGTAACATTCTGTAAAGCTAACAAGATTTTCTTAGTCTACTTAGACAATTTAATTTTATTCCAATTTGTTTTATTCTGTTACACTTGTTAAGATGCTAACATACTGATTTGCATACAATTCCAAGAACTTCATTGATAATAAGTTTGGTTTATCTTCACATAAGTATAAGATCATTTCTTACTGAACTATCACTTGCTTTTAATTTTATTAAGTATTTTAAAGGTTAATCCAAACCTAAATGTAAATGAAAATAAATAATTTTGTCTTCACTAATACAGTTTTATTGCCCTAGTAGAAACCAATCTTATGCCGGATATTAGTAATGCTGAACTGGCACTTGTGGACCTCAACATCTATTGCTGTGATTATTCTACGGCCACTAGCAATAAATCTTCTGGGGGTTGTTCTCTCATTGCTGTAAGGAATACTTTAACTGTTCACAACTTCACTCCTGCTAATAGTAAAATCGAATGTGTTTTTGTCTCAATATCCTGTGCTACTTCAACCACTCTTGTAGGTTGTGTATCTCCCTTCGAATCAGCATCCTGCTTCTTATATTGAATACTGTGACGCTTTTGATGAGATTATGGCCATGTCCAACAACTTTGATGATCTTTTGTTGATGGGTGACTTTAATCTGCCTGACGTGGATTGGTCGCATTATGATAAAGCTACGGAAACACTACCCTCATGCACAATTATGAATATGGCATGAAACAACTCAATACAGTTTTCAATTACCGTGGGATTGTCCTTGATCTAATCTTCTCGTCTGTTCATTTTCTTGAAGTTTCTAAGGCTGTTGATATTCTTCTTCCAGAAGATAGCTATCATCAGACTCTCTTTCATGCTCCCATTGGGTAGTTCCGAAGTTTGCTACACTGCCAAATATGTTTTGGAGTTTAATAAATGTAATCTTGATAGAATTTTTCATAAGCTTCAAAATTATTACACCTACCTTCATCTAATAAATTACAAAATCCACATGAAACTTTAAACAACTTTGTCAAATATCTCAAGCACTTGATAGAACGTTTTACTACAGTGAAGAAGATCACACGTACGAAATTCCCAAAATGGTTTTCTAAGGCTTTGAGAGATTTGGTCATTAGGAAGAAACTGCTCACTATTTATATAAGGAATCTGGAAATCCTCAAGACCTTGAGCGCTTTCAGATGTTGAGAAGTAGATGCAAGGAGCTGGCAAAAGAGTGTCAAAATATTTACACAGCTAGGATTGAGGACAATATTTCCAATAATATAAAGTCTTACTGGTCGCATATTAATAACCTTAAATCAACTCCTGGTATTCCATTAAGTCTCTTCTACAACACTTTAGTAGCACTCACACCTGATGATAAGAGCACACTTTTTTGCCAACTACTTCTCATCTGTATTCGGAGATGCCATGTTGCCTGTCCTTGATTATAGCTGAGACGATACTATCTTTAGCTGCTCTGTGACTGCAACGGATATCTGCAAAAGATTGAAGGACCTTGATCCCTGCAAGGGTGCTGGCCCTGACCATATACCCCCACTAGTACTGAAGCACTGTGCTCCTGTGCTTTCTCCGCACCTGGCCATCTTTTTTCATGCTCTTCTTGAGAAAGGAATTTTTCCCTCAACCCTTAAGAATAGTTTTGTGATTCCAATTTTCAATTCTTGTAATAGATCAGATGTTAAAAATTACAGACTTATTGTGTTACAAGCTACTCTGGCTAAGGGTTTTGAGAGTGTTGTGCTGGATTCTCTATGCTTTCACCTGAAGAAATACTTAGTAAATGAACAGCATGGTTTTTTTGCAGGGACACAACCATGTCTAATCTTCTAGTCTTTCAGGAGTTTACAATGTCAGCCTTCTCAAACCAAGTTGACTGCATCTACCTTGACTTCTCCAAGGTGTTCGATAAGGTCAAACACAGTCTTATGTTTGCTAATCTGGCAGAGTATGATGTTGGTGGAACTCTTTTGAAATGGAGAAAGCTATCTATCTGACAGATATCTTTAAATATGAAGGGGCCTGCTCATTGCCCTTTCTTGTTTTATCTGGTATACCTCAAGTGTCACATTTATGGTCCGTTCTCTTCAATATTTTTATAAATGATATCAGCCTGGTTATTGAATCCAATTTTCTTATGTTTGCTGATGATATAAAGTTGTACGCTGAGATTTGATTTGCACTTCAACATGATTCTCTGCAGAGATCACTTGGTAATGTTGTTAACTGGTGCCAGAGAAATGCTATGGTACTTAATACTGCAAAATGTCATGTTGTTACTTTCAGACGGGGAACGCACTGCCTCAACTTTGATTACATCATCGACAATACTGTCTTGACGAAGCTTTCAAAGGTCAAAGACCTGGGTGTTATCATGTCTTCTTCTCTAAGTCCTTATAGCACATTGTTCACACAATTGCAAGGGCATATTCACTCATGGGCTTCATTTTCAGAACTACCAAAGACTTTAAGAATCCCCTTTCTCTTCTTGTTCTGTATAAGTCACTTGTTCGCCCAGTATTTGAGTATGGCTTTGTAATATGGTCCCCTTATCACTTAGGTCATATTGGCATGCTGTCACAGATTCAAGATCGTTTTATAAAGATGCTTGGTCCTAGGCTTGACTATGACTACTTGGAAACTCCAATCCAGGAGGCAGAGAAGCAACTAAACATTCAACCACTCCATATCTGACGCACCATATTTGATCTTCTCTTCCTTTATAAGCTGATGAATGGATTTTTGAATTGCCCTGCACTTCTCAGCCGCATTAACTTTGCTGTCCCAAGAGGAACTCGTTCTGGGGCTGTTTTTCGACGCCATAGCTACTTTGCATACAATGTGTGCTATTCTTAGTGAATGATAGTTGTTTCAATACCCCTGTTTTGTTCTTTGGAATATAGAGTCCTTGTTAGTGTTGGCTGTTATAATTTAACGTTGTTTGTTACTTTGTTATTGTTAGATTCAATTTATTTCCTTCTTATCTCTATTGTTGTTGATTTTATTTTTTTCTGTTATTTTTCTTATGGATATTTATAATTGTTTGTCATTTTTAATTTGATGAATTTGGTCTTAACTAATTTTCTTGCCTTGATACTTATTATACTATTACTATAATAATTAATATAATACAGTAATTATTATTGTAATTAATATAAATGCTATTACTTACTGTATTACATTAATTTATTAACTTATCCTGCCATCATTATATTAGTTTGTAATCACTGTAAAAATGGTGTTTACCGTTATAAATATATAAACACTGAATTGTTATAATACTGATTCATATAAAATTTGTAATACCAAGTTTTAAAAGTAAATTGTTTAGTGTTTAACTGCTAACGTGTTTCACAATACTGTTAACTGTAAGAATAATAATAGTTCTTTACTATACTATTTTATATTAATAAATTAATTAATTGAATTTTTAATTATTTTCCGCACATGAACCATGGCTGTTCTCTATTTCACGTTGAGAATGCAGTTCGGCTCTTATGGAATACTAAGAGCATAAACTGTTTTGCCCTGCTTGTATTATTATTATACAATTATACAAACAAGCCATACAAATTTTAGGTTTGTAGAATTGTTGAAGGTACTGGAATTATTAAAAGAAAAATATTAACTGTCTGCTGTGCGCCAGCGACTTTCCAATCGTGTATTCCTTTGCAATCAAATAAGAGGACGGAATTTTAAGCATGGTTTCTAATCTGAAAATAAATTTAATTAAAGTTTAAATTTATAATCTAATTTTTTTATTTTACTTGTTTAATGTCTACAACTTGCTTTGCATCACAAATAAATTTTACAAAATATCAAGTTTTTAGGTCACTACTTCAGGTTAAAATTAATTTTTAATTTAATAACAACGAAAATCATCCGCAACTTCTTTCCGGTTGCCTGCTAAGGGCATTTTCATTACAATAGCGTCACAAATCACTTTATTGTAGTGTTTTGGATAAAAGTAATCAGAATAGATCGCTGATGTACTGTTGTGGTTGACTCATGTATTTAATATTCATATTATGTACATGATTAAATACAAAAATATTCAAATCTCAGTTGTTTGTTATCTGATTTCATACAACGTTACATTGTTGGATTGCAAATAAAATTTACAAAAAAGAGGTATTCTTGTGATTTTTTTGTATTCCTAACTATTCAAAAGTTATTAAGGATCGAAAGTTTCAAAGTGTCGCCACTTTGAAAATAAGTAAAAAAGCTTGTTGATTTTTTTTATTTCCGTAAGAAAATAGTTTTATTAATGTGTATACCAAATTTGAACTCTATAGTTTAAAATGTTTTCAAAATAAAAAAATATTTGTAAAAAATACAAAATGGAGGCTGTACGGGTATTGGAGGAGATTTGGTATTTAAAAAAAATGATATTATGTCTTGTTTTTTATCACAATCAATACCAAAAAAGATCCTCAGAGAGTTCAGGGACACCCTGTATATCAGAACTTGCATACAATGGAATCACTCTTAATCAGAGGCCATCATGGTTTTAGAGAACAGGATGTTTGGGACTTACATGATGTTTTCAGCTGTTTAGCTATATATTATCCATTTGCACTGGCCGGACTTGTGAAGGGGTTAAGCGCTTTAGGGCCCAACGCTTCCCACCAGGTAACCTTGATTTGACCGCCTCAGAGACAAGTCTGTAGAGCTCTCCTGTAATCTGGAGACATGCTTAAGAAGTTATTAAGAGAATTTGTTCTTCAGGATCTTTAAGGAGAAACGTATGCAACAGATTATCGCTTTCCAAGTATGAAGGGCACGTGCTCATTTTGCTTTCTTGTCTTTTTGGCTTTACTCATAGCGAATAATACTTATCACTTTTATGCTAGGATATATGTGTCCCAGTTCTATTCAACATCAAATTTTTCCAGTTACATGCTGTAAATCAGGCACAATGGTAGTTATTGAACTCAAGTTGTTCCAAATTTTGAACCTTCATCATCATCTTTCTGATTATGATGGCAAGTATTATCCTGATTTAAAGCTTACCCACTCTTGGATTTGGCAGCCTTCAACATGCCTAGCTATCACTAGCTGACTGAAGCCTCTGGTAATGTCTAGGACTCTATCTGACTGCCAGAGTAAAGTCTATGTACAGTTCCAATGACTCAGCCAAAATATGCAGAGCAGTTTAAAGTACTATTAACAAGCGGGCAGCTGTCACTCCCTAACAAACCCCATCCTGAGATTGCTTGGATTAGTAAGTGCACTGAAGACATTCTGTTCATACCAGCTTCAAAGTCAAAGCTGGGTGTTATCGTTTCTTCTCTAAGTCCTTATTTGACATTGTTTACACAATTGCAAGGGCATATTCACTCATGGGTTCATTTTTTAGAACTACCCAAAGCTTAAGAATCCCCTTTCTCTTCTTGTTCTGTATAAATCACTGGGTTTGCCCCGTATTTGAGTATGGCTTTGTAATTGGTCCCTTATCACTTAGGTCATTTGGCATGCTGTCACAGATTTAAGATCGTTTTATAAAGATGCTTGGTCCTAGGCTTGACTATGACTACTTGGAAACTCCAATCCAGGAGGCAGAGAAGCAACTAAACATTCAACCACTCCATATCTGACGCACCATATTTGATCTTCTCTTCCTTTATAAGCTGATGAATGGATTTTTGAATTGCCCTGCACTTCTCAGCCGCATTAACTTTGCTGTCCCAAGAGGAACTCGTTCTGGGGCTGTTTTTCGACGCCATAGCTACTTTGCATACAATGTGTGCTATTCTTAGTGAATGATAGTTGTTTCAATACCCCTGTTTTGTTCTTTGGAATATAGAGTCCTTGTTAGTGTTGGCTGTTATAATTTAACGTTGTTTGTTACTTTGTTATTGTTAGATTCAATTTATTTCCTTCTTATCTCTATTGTTGTTGATTTTATTTTTTTCTGTTATTTTTCTTATGGATATTTATAATTGTTTGTCATTTTTAATTTGATGAATTTGGTCTTAACTAATTTTCTTGCCTTGATACTTATTATACTATTACTATAATAATTAATATAATACAGTAATTATTATTGTAATTAATATAAATGCTATTACTTACTTTATTATATTAATTTATTAACTTATCCTGCCATAATTATATTAGTTTGTAATCACTGTAAAAATGGTGTTTACCGTTATAAATATATAAACACTGAATTGTTATAATACTGATTCATATAAAATTTGTAATACCAAGTTTTAAAAGTAAATTGTTTAGTGTTTAACTGCTAACGTGTTTCACAATACTGTTAACTGTAAGAATAATAATAGTTCTTTACTATACTATTTTATATTAATAAATTAATTAATTGAATTTTTAATTATTTTCCGCACATGAACCATGGCTGTTCTCTATTTCACGTTGAGAATGCAGTTCGGCTCTTATGGAATACTAAGAGCATAAACTGTTTTGCCCTGCTTGTATTATTATTATACAATTATACAAACAAGCCATACAAATTTTAGGTTTGTAGAATTGTTGAAGGTACTGGAATTATTAAAAGAAAAATATTAACTGTCTGCTGTGCGCCAGCGACTTTCCAATCGTGTATTCCTTTGCAATCAAATAAGAGGACGGAATTTTAAGCATGGTTTCTAATCTGAAAATAAATTTAATTAAAGTTTAAATTTATAATCTAATTTTTTTATTTTACTTGTTTAATGTCTACAACTTGCTTTGCATCACAAATAAATTTTACAAAATATCAAGTTTTTAGGTCACTACTTCAGGTTAAAATTAATTTTTAATTTAATAACAACGAAAATCATCCGCAACTTCTTTCCGGTTGCCTGCTAAGGGCATTTTCATTACAATAGCGTCACAAATCACTTTATTGTAGTGTTTTGGATAAAAGTAATCAGAATAGATCGCTGATGTACTGTTGTGGTTGACTCATGTATTTAATATTCATATTATGTACATGATTAAATACAAAAATATTCAAATCTCAGTTGTTTGTTATCTGATTTCATACAACGTTACATTGTTGGATTGCAAATAAAATTTACAAAAAAGAGGTATTCTTGTGATTTTTTTGTATTCCTAACTATTCAAAAGTTATTAAGGATCGAAAGTTTCAAAGTGTCGCCACTTTGAAAATAAGTAAAAAAGCTTGTTGATTTTTTTTATTTCCGTAAGAAAATAGTTTTATTAATGTGTATACCAAATTTGAACTCTATAGTTTAAAATGTTTCCAAAATAAAAAAATATTTGTAAAAAATACAAAATGGAGGCTGTACGGGTATCGGAGGAGATTTGGTATTTAAAAAAAATGATATTATGTCTTGTTTTTTATCACAATCAATACCAAAAAAGATCCTCAGAGAGTTCAGGGACACCCTGTATATCAGAACTTGCATACAATGGAATCACTCTTAACAGAGGCCCATCATGGTTTTAGAGAAACTAGGATTGTTTGGGATCTTACATGATGTTTTCATGCTAGTTTAGCTATATCACTTATCCATTTCACCTGGCCAGGACTTGTGACTAGGGGGTTAAAGCGCTTTTACGGGCCCAACGCTTCCCCCACCAGGTAACCATGATTCTGACCGCCTCAGGACAATCTGTAAGAGCTCTCCTGTGAAGTCCTGGAGACATGCTTTAAGAAGTTATTAAGAGAATTTATTCTCATTCCAAGATCTTTAAGGAACGTATGCAAAGATTTCGCTCCAACGTATGAAGGCCACGTGCTCCAACCTCTTCTGCATAAAAATTACATTTGTAGCCATTTTGCCTTGCTGATGAGCATAGCGAAGCATACTTATTCAACTTGTACTCATGCTAGGATGGGATATTGGTGTCCCAAGGTAAAGTTAATTCAACCATCAAAACCGATTTTAGTCCAGTTGACACTGCTGTCAAATCAGGACACAATGAAGTTACTGATACTTATGGTGGGAACTCGTAGTGGAGGTTCCCAAAATCTGTAAGAACCTTCCAATCATCACTCTTCTTGATTATAGATGGCAATACCTTCATCTCAGATTTAAAGACTTTACCCACTCTTGGGGAATCTTGGCATTAGCCTTCTTAGAGCACCTGGCCCTAGCAATCACTAAGCTGACTGGCTCTCTGATAATGCTCAGGACTCTATCATGACGCCAGATGTAACGTCCATCCTACAGTGCCACTGGACATCCAGCCAAAATATGCAGAGCAGTTTAAAGACCTATTGAACACAGCGGGCAGCTGTCACTCCCTAACAAACCCCATCTCCTGAGATTGCTTGGATTAGGTAATGTGCACTGAAGAGCATTTGCATAGAACTTCAATAACTCAGGGGACCACTCGTAGAGAAAAGTATTCCACATAACCCTTGGGTGCATACACGTTTCTCTCAGTATAACCCAGTCACGCTGTAGAGCCAATTCTTGAGCATGAACAACTACCTTAATTTCTTCTTTCTCATCTATTAAGGCTCTCATATTTCCCGCCTCCGTCTTATACCTTAACCATATCCAGCCTAATCCTTCTCTGTGCTAACTGATACCCCACATGACCTGTTCTTAAATGTGACCTGCTCCTGTAAAGGTCGTAGATCCATTCGAGATATTGAAGTTGCCTCACGTACAACTGCGTCTTTAGAAGATTACAAAATGTAACTTCTAGTCACCAAAATCTGTCTTGTTAGTGTGTCAATCTTCTTCAGGCCAAAACCAAAGTTGCTCTAACTCCTGTACAAGATACTAGGGTCCATGGATCTTCTCAGACCCAACCATCATTTCAATGCAGCGGTGGCTACCGTTTCCAGACCAACAACAGTGGTTTTATTGATTTCATAGATCATTAGTGGCTAGGAAAGCTTCGAAACAAGCACATTGTTATAAATCCATGCCTTTCTGGGCCCAAACAGTGGGACATCATTTACTGTTTCTATGTCCAGTTGAAAACCCTGATTTATAGCGTGATTTAGGTCCGGCTTGCCCCCATGTTGGAAGAACTTCCCCAAAAATTTGAAAGAAGTGCTGTGGTCAATTCTAGATATGACTTGATTGTTGATTGAAAGACTGGGATCAATTGGTCCAAAAACAGTATTCCTTCTAGCTAAACACAAAGTTCTACACTTCCCACTTTAACTTTTAAACACTTTGACCACTGGCAGAATTCATCCACCTTCTGAAGCCTTCCTAGTTCTACAGATCAAGGTCAAATTATCAGTAAAGGCCAGGCAAGGTGGTACCACAAGATTCTGGCCCATTTTAAAAGCATACAAATGGTTTTGAGAAATTTTGTTGATGAAGTCAAGGAGTAGGTTGACAAAAATGTTGAATCCAACAGGTGAAAAACCACAACCCTGAAAATCCCAGCATCAAAAAGAACCAAAGGCCCAAGTCTAGCCATGCAATAAAGATTTGATGCTTACATCTACGTACGTGTGCCAATACCTCGGTCATCAACGCAGTATGTTCCACACATCCTGACACTCCGGATACAATAAACTTTTGTAAGTCTGGTTTGAAAAGATCATTTCCATTCATATGACTGTTGACTCTATCTGCCACCATAGTAAAAACACCTTTCCATTAGTGTTGGAAAGTGCAATTAGTCATGTCTTGCTTGGAATATCTCAGTTTTCTTCCTTTAGAATCAACTTGATTATAGCAGTACCAAAACTTGATAGACAGGTCTTTGCCTTCTTACATATAATTTCAAAATATGTTAGGTTATTAGGTGTATTTTATAATAATATTCCAGAAATGTATGAATTGTGTTAAAATAAATACTTAATTAGTTTTAGTAAAAATAAGCTTTCAAACAAATAAAAACCAGCTCAGTGTGTGTTCTATATTATATCTAACCCATCAATAACTAAACTGAGTATAATGCAGGCATATGACTCGTTTGGGACTCTTGCTCTTTTGATCTTATCTGTTGATGCAAATGAATAAACAAACATCCCCTAAGAAGGAAGTACATGTGTACATTCACTGTTGAAAGGAGGTTTGTGGTTATTGCTTGTGTTTTTATAAACATTTTGAAAAAGTGATCAAGTGAATTCAATAATTATAATTTTAGTGATTCAGTGTGGTCTTTAGCGATGGAAAAGAAAGGGAAAATAATTAAAAGTGGTGAGAGAAAAACAGAGTTAAATGTATATAAGTGTTTTGAAAAGTGTTACACGAATAAAAATGTTACTTTTTACGTAAAAAGAAAAAAAACAGTGAGGCTATGTTAATTAGTGAAAGAACTAGGATCGAAGAATTATAAATTAAGAAAGGAAGGAGATTGTGGACAGATTGTCAAGCCATCAAAAATACCTAAAAAATTAAAATATAAAGCAAAAAATTACAGTTAAATTTGTATCTTAATTTTGACTATGTTTTTTTATCAAAATTGAAAATAAAACTGCATCCAGAGGAGATATGGTGATAATACTTAATTGATTTCAAATTCATTGTAGGTTAAATGACCAAACTAAACAAAAAATAGTACTGTATTTATAAATATTTTCAAAGAGAACTAATAAACAGCAATAAGTTAAGATTAACAACTTAACACCAAGTTAAGATTACTTGGAACGGGTGGGTTACTTAAAAATAAATGTGACACTTGCATACTATAAAACACCTACTGTATTGTAAATGATGTGATGCCCTGTTAAAATAACTGAAAAATAATAACTGGCTTTATGCTTGTAATTTTCACAGCCTAACATTATAAATTCAACTGTAAGTAACATATTTTTAGTAGAATAGGTTTTATATAAAAATAAATAATATTTCTCCTGGGTTCGTATTTAAGCTAATAGAATCGTGGATGGTTCAGAGTGAGGCTAGCTCACCAACACATGACCACTGCGCGCACCTTACAATCATGTTTCTTAACTATGCATATTGCTGGAAAAAGTTTCAATTAAAAAATAAAGTACCAGTGTTTATCTACAACTTTCCCGCTGACAAAACTTCCCTGACCAAAAAATAAAAAACTTCCTCACAGGTTGACTTTTCCACGTCTTTTCTAAAATATGTAAACTAAATTTTACTTTTATTATATTATTACAAATTAGTTTTATTAGATAATCAATTCATACTAACACAGTAAGCATTCACTTCTTCTGTACAAAGTTTACTCAAAATCTCAAAATGTTCAGTCAATATTTTTTCACTTAAAATTCAGTGTAATTGAATTGTGGCTTCCCAAAACTGAATCTCTAATGGCTATACGTGTTTAAAACATATGTTAATTTTTTAAATTATATTAACTTATTTTTTTATTTGATACCTTTAATAACAGGCAATAAATATTTTCCCAATCACTTCCTAGCAAAATTTTGAATTTATGATTACTTTATATTAGCGAGCCAACGTTTTTATTCAGTACTGTACCTAAAAAAAACTCCCAATTGATTAGCATTGCTTATGGGCTTACCGTACTGCATTCTCAATGTCAAATAGATTATAGTTTAATTTTTTTTTGCTGTAGTCCCGTTTACATGTTTCAATCACTATAACATGAATTGATCTTTCTCTTTGTGATAATGATTAATACGTTTGTATAATAATATATATTTTAACTCAACTATAATTGTGGATGATCAATTATTATATTAATTATATACTAATCTGCATTTAAAAATTATATTAAATGCCTATTGAGTATTGAGATGTTATAGACAAATTTCTAGCACAGATGATATGTACAATGCATTCAACGAATGTTTGAACTTCCATATAAATACCTGTTGCCCATTAAGTAAACAAATTTTTTTAAATAAACGGAAGGAGAATACTTGGATAACGCGTGGTATCTTGGTTTCTAGGGATAAGCTCAAACTTTACTCAGTCTTAGCTAAAGACTCGAATAACCCTTTATTTAAACAATTTTACAATAGATACAAAAAAAACATACAAAAAAGTTATAAGGGCTGCCAAATCCCTAGAAGTCAACCGAACACTTGATGGTGCTAAAAACTTTTCCAAAGCTGCTTGGATTATTATAAATAACACAAAAAACGTGTCTTCAAAAAAACCAATTCAGTTAAATATTAATGGGCATGTCTACGATGACTCAAAATCAGTAGCAACGGAATTTAATAACTTTTTTTCAACTGTTGTCCAGATGAACCCTAATAGAAAATCATGTAACGTGGACACTACACAAGAGAGGTGGGTTTTGCGGTCCATAATGCTGTCTCCTGTGTGTGAAGCGGAAGTGGCTCGGGTGATACAAAATCTTCCACCTAAATTATCCGAGGATATCAATGGTGTTTCAACGTGGTTATTGAAACAGTATACTGAAAGCATTCTGTGCCCGTTGACGAAAATAATAAACTCTTCGTTCGAAACAGGGTTGTTTCCTTCCAAATTAAAAAATGCAAAGGTAGTTCCGGTGTTTAAAAAGGAAGACCCAACGGTCTTGAACAACTACCACCCTATTTCAATTTTACCAGCTCCAAGCAAAATCTTTGAAAATGTATTTCTTTCCAGGCTGCTTGATTTTCTTGATAAAGAGAAGATTCTGAATGAGGACCAATTTGGTTTTAGACATGGAAAGTCAACCATTGACGCTGTCACCAGACTGGTCGATTTGGTGTTGGACGGATTAGAAAACAGACAAAAACTGTTGGTGTTTTTTTAGACTTGTCCAAGGCCTTTGATTGTGTCAATCACAACCTTCTATTGGCAAAACTTGAAAGATATGGCATTCGTGGCCTTCCTTACTCGTGGCTCAAATTGTACTTGGACGACAGAAGTCAATGTGTTCAAATTGGTGATTCATTTTCTAATAGTAAAAAAGTTCATTGTGGAGTTCCACAGGGGTCTATTCTAGGCCCGGTTCTCTTCCTGGTTTACGTAAATGAGGTAGGGCCTTCTGTCTTGAGTGGAAATATCGTTCAATATGCGGACGATACAACACTCTGCTTCAAAGCTGAGTCCATTCCTGCACTTGAAATTGAAGCGTTCACTAATCTTAATGCCTGTGTTCAGCAATTTGAAATGGAATATTTATCTACAAACCATTCAAAAACAAAATACATTCATTTTTCTTTAAGAGATCAAGAGTCTTGCTTAAAGCCACTGATAATGGTTGATGGCATTCTTCTTGATGAAACAAACACTGTCAAGTTCCTGGGAATTCACCTAGATAGGGCGTTGACCTGGAGCTGCCACATTGACAGCGTTTGTGCAAAAATTGCCTCTGGTATTTTTGCTTTAAGAAACATTTCAAAATTTTGCACAGTTAAGGTACAGTTAATGGCCTATTTTGGTCTCATTTACCCTCACCTTACCTACGGAGTAAGACTGTGGGGTAGCTGTTTCTTAGACAAACTTCAAAGAGTCTTTCGGCTACAAAAAAGAGCAATCCGAATAATTTCCAAATTAAAAGTTAGAGAGTCATGCAAACAGTCCTTCAGGGAATTAGGTTTGCTGTCGCTGCCTTGCATTTACATTTTGGAGGCTGCACTCTATTGTAGATTCAAATGTAATTTAACACGAGGTAGCGACATCCATCAACACGAAACAAGAAGTAGTCACAGTTTTAGAGTGGCTCGGCACCGTACATCGGCCCTGGAACGCAAACCGTCTGTAGCAGGCGTCAACATTTTAAACATTCTCCCAGATTATATTAAAAGGGAACAAAATTTCAACAAATTCAAGTCTCGATTAAAAGGCTACTTAGTGGCTCTCGCTTGTTATTCTGTGGGTGAATTAATAGCAGACTCCTAATTTGCGGACGGCTCGGGAGAGATCCTGTATGAATGTTATTGCGGTAGAAGAGGGTTTGTAGTGAATGAATGCGTTACTCTGTGAACGAATGAACTCCCCCACAAAGCTTTGCTGAAATTGTTATTAATAGTTATTTTATCACATCACTTAATGTATCATTAGTTTGTAGGATCATTATTATTAATAATATGACTTTTGCTAAACAATATGTACATATTGTCAAAAAGCAATAAAAACTATCTCATTTCAGATAACCAAGTCATCAGCACGAACATTACTTAATTTTATTGGTCTCTTTACAATTAAGGTGTTATGTGATTACTAAAAGAACTTAATTTTAAGTGTATATTAATCTACAAGTTCTTGCAGGATCATCTTTATTATTTATTTTCGTGTATAAGAGCCAAGAGCATTAATCCCACTGTAATACAATTCAGAACAGCCCTAAATTAATGTTTAGAAACCAAATTGAAGCTCAAAAAGAACTACATTCATTTTGATCAGCACCACCAAAGTTCAGTTTTAATCTTTCAGCCAAATTGTGAAGTGTTAGATAGTTGGGATGCAGAAGGGTCTTCATAGTAAGGGCTGTCTCGCCACTTTGATGTAAGCGACGCCGCCTTGGTTCACGGCAAGGGTGGGGAGGGGGCAAGCTGTGACGTAGCCCGTATGACACTGCTCGCCTTGCCCCATGCGTTTCTTGTTAGTTTAGCTGTGTTTAGTTTCTTGGGTCGCAATTTTGATGCCAGTTGTGAGTTATTATATCAGTTTTATGCAGTTATTAAGGGTTAAAAAAATTTAAGTTTTAAATGGCGAATTGTGTGATCGTGACCTGTTGAAACTATCATATAAAGACCCAAAAGCTACGCGTTCAGGTTGAGTACGATGATAGGTTACCTAGACCCCAATATTTGCAAATTGTGGATTTCTAGGTGTAAGAGACAAGATAAATTTAATTATATCTTGTCTCTTATAGTTAAATTTTAATATAAAAAATTTTAATCTTACTTTTTAAACTTTAATGTTTTTATTTGAAACTGTGTACACAAAAAGCAAAAAGTAAGAATATTCATTGATAGTTTCATTTGTAGCGAAATTTTTTCTAGTGACTATTACAAGGATGACATAAAAAATCACTTGTTAGGCCTCCCTAAAAAACTATTTAAAAGTACTGCTGTCCCTAGTTTAAATCCAGGAACAGGAGATGTCACAAATATAAATAAACTTTCTGAAGACCGTAAGACAAGATTAAATATAAGGCGGATTCGGGGGGAAGCGTTGGAAATATTACAAGGCTTGAGCCCTAAAAAGCCAAGCGTTGAAATATAAACCCCTTATATTGCCACAGAAAATACATCAGATCTGTCCGAGTTATCTAAATGTAGCAGTTGTAAGAGTTATAGCTATTTAGCCTAAGAAAATGTTGCTTTAAAAGATACAACAAGCGTGTTACTGGCTAAATTAAACGTGTTAACAAATAAACATGAGGATACATTGAAATACAAGCCTAAAGTGACTTATTGCACTGATATACTGGGGAGGAAAATTGCGGAGATCAAGCAATTGAAATATGTACATGAAAAATTACACTCACGTCATTTCTTTTCTATGTTTCCGAAAACTCTCTCCGGTTTGCACATCAATCTGGCACAAGGAAAAAATACCCCACATCAATTAAATATCCCACACAGACTGGGAGCAAGCATTGCCATTGTAGATGTCAAGTTTTGTAAAACTCTTATTGTAGATGTAGAGTTTAGTCAGATATCCACATTTTCTAATGCCTATAGCACTGTTGTTGTTCAGTTTTGGTTAAATTTGACTTTACCAATAGCTTGAAATATATGAAACGAGATATAACTCAAAATATCATTATTTTTTTAGATAACCAGTTTTGTAAAACCTCCTCTCAATTGTGAGTCACCGGATGTAAAATTTAGAGGAGGGTTATGGTGGTGTGGATGCGACATTGCTTATGTCGATTTTCAAGTTTAGCCCGCAAACCTCAGAGGTAAAGTTAAAACGGCACCTCTGCATTACAATTTGAGGGAATATAATATTGTTCATACAGAAATGCAGGGAAATGTTATCTTTCAAAATCCTAAATTTTGCTGTAATTTGGATAAGCTATCTTATATTAAAGTGGTTATTTGTCATTTACTATTCAGTCAAAACAGCCATTTGACCAGTGTAAATTAAAATATGTGTTATGCTCTTCAAATTTCTGTTATATACATACCTGCTGCCCACTGAAAACTCATTTTTTATAAGTTTGAAGTGAAAAATTTAAATATGGCTGTATATTTTTATTCCCCCTCCCCCCACAAACCTGTACAGTTTACATGATGTCTAAAACTTCGAATGTATTATTACCGATTTTACATGATCAATGTTGTATTACCCAGAATACTAGAGATGGAAATTGTCGTTGTAACGCGTCGTAACTTTTCAGCCAGCCGACAACAGGTTGCGGCAACCTGTTATTTTGGCAATTGTTTTCGACTGTCCATTTTCAATGATTGCAGATGGCGTTGTGTTATTCAACGTTTCAGTATTTAGTCTGTTGTTTTTAAAATTGAATTAGTGTTGACTATTAATTGACTGATGTTGAAAGGATAATGTTTTTGGCCTGAAATTAAATTAAAATTCACTCCATAAACAGTTATCTAATGAATGAAATTACGTTATTAATACAATATTCATAGCACAAATTACTATTGTTAATATTGTATGGAATGAATAAATAAAATGTTCATTTCTTCTTTAAGTTCTTTATTAGAGATTTTTAAATTATAAATAATTTTAAAAATTTCATATATTCCAATAAAATGATTAATTTTGTAAGTAAAAAAAATCATTGTGTAAATAAACAAAAATAAATAATTTTATTGGAATATATAAGAATTGCTTAAATTATTTATAATTTAAATAAAAGGATATTAAATTAACATGGTTATGTAAATATAATTTCGTTAAATACAATTCATTTCTACTTCAAAAATAATTAGTTAGGCATAATTTAAAAACTACAACAATTTCATATTTTCTTAAATAATTTCCTTTAAAAGGGCAATGGTTAGATCAGCTCATAAATAATTTGAAATATAAGTAGCATACAGAGGATTCAATTCATATAAAATGTTGATCTTAGCTATGTTGATGCCACTATAAATATATTTCCGGCAACGGCAACGAGTAACGTTGTCAAAATAACAGGGAGTTTCCAGCATCGCGTTGTGGGGATAACTTTTGTCACGTTACAACACTGTTATTTACTCTGTTATATACATATTTACGTCCATCTCTACAGAATACCCCCAAACAAAATTTCAAAACATCATTAACTTTGGAATTTTATTTTGGTATGCCACCTGGACTATTGGCAACGGTACATAATCTAGTATAGTATAATATCTATCTAGTGTGCTTTAAATATCTTTTTAATGCAGAATGCAGTGAACTCTTACCAGCTGACAAGCTATCACACATAACATAACATCAAACACATAACCTAGATCGAACCTCGTCCGCTCCACCTCAACCAATCAAGCCATATACCTAATATCATCTAAATTGTAATATTACAAATTTTGAGTGACATCCTTGCTTATTACTTGTTTATTGGGGTAATTATTTGATATAGCCTAGCACATTATGCACTTTCAAAGTTTTTTTCTCAAAACACTCATATAATGTGCTAATTTTTAAAGTAGGCCTAGATAATTTTTGTGGGTAAAACATTTTCTTCTGTGAAAAGTAAAGTTTTACCAAGAGAAAAAAAAATGGAAAATGTGTAGTTTTAATTAAATATCTCAATTTATGGGGAGTTTCGTTCTGATCAAGAATATGTAGATGGTATTGAAATCAGGCCATTATTAAGAGTGTTAGCACTGGAAAAGTGCATATTTGGACAAATTTATGTTTTTATAGGTTAGGTTGGATACTGTTATGTTAGGTTTGTTATTTATTTATTTATTTTTTTTTTTTAGGTAAGGTGGGTTACATTATGTCAGGTTAGATTTTGTAAAGTTAGGCTAGATGTTATATTTTGTTAACCTAACCTAACCAAAACCTAATATAACCTTACCAAACTTAACATAACCTGGTAGGCAACCTATATTTTGATATAGCACATTATGCACTTTTCAAGTTTTTTCTCAAAACACTAAAATATTAGGCTAATTTTGAAAGCACTTGCAAAAAGTTTGAGGGGAAATGTGATAATGAGAAAAAATGAAACTTTTGTTATTGTTCCTAAATCTATTGTTGGTGTAGGCCTAACTATAGGCCTATTGTTGTGGGTACTTAAGGGGATTAAACGTCCTGATCATAAGTATGGCCAGGGATTTGAAATCAGAAAATTATTTATTTATTTACAGAAAACTCCCATTTTACAAAAATATACAATACAGTAATGGCAGACAAAGTGAATAGATATCATTATGTCTAAGATTAGCAACATGACAAAAACTAATAGTAAAAATCAATAACAACAACTTTTGATTAACCAAAATAACAAGCAATATACAAAATTCATTTTGAATAATTACTATCATAATTAGAATATATACATTGCTCGATTTAATCAGTCTCACAATAGACGCTTCAATCACAAGTACACAGCACCAACACCTTCACCACAGGACTCGTCCCTGGAAGATTCCTCAGAGAGCAGACTGGCCGTTATCAAAGAAATCAAACTGGCGACATAGCTTGTTGCTCAGACTCTTTTCCTCGAGAGAGGACCGTGCATGACATAGTTGGTGGGGTGTGACCGACAAAAAACAGGTTGGCTGAGCGGGTCAGTCTTGAAGCACGTAGCTCAATGTAACAGAGAAGATCAGGATAGTCTACCGTGCCACAAAGAACTCACCAGAGAAAAAGAGCATAAGCTTGTTGCCTTCTAGTGGAGAGAGGAAGAAGTCCAAGAGAAGCTTCAACAGTATCAATGAGTACATCAGCATAATTGTAACTCAGCCTAGAAAAAAACCGCTCCGATGAAGCGCCGCTGGATTCTGTCAAGGTGTTCTATGTGATTAAGCTGATAAGGACACCAGACAATAGAGCAGTATTCATGTATGCTCCTCACCAAAGACTGTAGAGGATATTTAGGCGTGTTAGAGCTGGAAATAGGCTGCAGCGGCGTATGAGTCATGTAACATGGGATGCTGAGCTGTTTTGCTCAACTCAACACCATGGCCACTAATTCACTGTTATGTTTTTATCATTCGTACTGTCACTTTCAAAATTGGGATAATTTTGAACTGGATTAGAGTCAATACGACCTGTAGGTGTCCCAGAAACATCAGGATCAATATTGGAAAACAAATAAAAATTGTACATTTAACACTAACTACATTTAACCTACATTGTCAGAATATATGATGTAAAAACACTAACAAACAATAAATACTGTCACTGTTCAAAAAACTGGATAAACGATAACGAAGTTGACATAACTATTTGCAAAGGGATCGCCGACAAAACGGCACTACTTTCGTCAACATACCCCGAATGACTAAGCCATACCTTCAAAAACAAGAAGGCAACTCCTCAGGGTTAATTATGTAGCCTGTATAATGTTTTAAGACATCTAGAGATCATTGCATACCATAGGACTGGCAGATTTTTGTATCAACTCTTGTTGAACTTTTATATTAACTTAGGCCTACTGTTTTTGAATTAACTACAAAACACATATTTAACTACCTACATTTTTTGTAACCAAAAAATGTAGTTAAATATTGCAGTAAATTTTTATTCCCCCCCCCCCCACACTAACCTGTCCAGGTTACATGTGGTCTAAAACTTAGAATGTATAATCATTGATTTTACATAATCAATGTTGTATTACCCAGAATACCCCCAAACCAAATTTCAAAAGATCATTAACTTTGGAATTTTGTCTAGGTAAGCCACCTGGACAATTGGTAACGGTAGATAATGTAGTATAGTGTGCTATAAAAATTCACATTAATAAGATTTCTTTTTTTTCACACTAACTAAATCCAAGGAACAGACACATGTTGCAGAAGTAGGCCTCTAACTGGAGCAAACTAAATCCCGCTCTCGATCGGCTGCTACTAGCCAAACTTTGTTTTACGGCTAAGGGCTACACATGTTTCCTATTGTCCCTCTCCGGCCCGAGGACAAGGGTAGATTTATTGCCCTGTCAACTGCTGGACTCCACTACAAAGAAGTGGCTTTGTAAGTTAAAACATAAAAAAGGAAAAGCAGTATATTGCATTAATTTTTAATCAGCATAATTATATCATAACAATAATACTAAATAACATAAGAAATATCAATAATATGCATATCATTATCAATACTGATGTAATTTTATTTATTTAAAAAAAAATATTTGTTATTTTGTTAATTCTATTTTAAACCTTTTATTCAATTGTGGTTTATTGGGTTTATTTATTGTGAAATAATGTTAGGTTTATTTTAATATTGAAAATAAATCTATATACTATAAAGCTCGATGTAGTAACTCACTGACTCACACTAAACGTTGAGGCACTTCCAGGTGTCCTACCCCAATAAACCGTATACTTGAATTGAAGGTCTTGGTCTGAAACCTCCAGGAGAATTCAAAACTTTACTTTTTTCACTCGTAAACAAGATGACAGCCTTTTTTTACCCCAAAAGTGCCCCAATGTATTTCTTATGGGAAAATCACAAAACATTTGTTTTTATAACCTAACTTGAGAAAAAGCTTGATTAAAATCGTCAAACCTTTACAGTTCTACACACGTAACAATCGCACACCTTATATATGAATGTCAGCTTAAAAACTAAAAAATTTGGGGTATCGGGGGTCCAAAAATGAAAAAATACCTATACAATTTTTAAAACTGATCTTATCTACTCAAATAGGATATCAATTTAAAGCTATTTTTCCCCTGAATCCAAATATATCATGAGATTTTGAAAAGGGCAAATAATAAGGGGTATATCCCCCCAAAACAAAATAAAGTCTCCGAAAACCAGGAAAAGGGTAATACAGTACTAAAATAAAACGCCCAAGTTGGCTATCAAAATATAGGTATTTATCTCATAAATCACATTATACTTTGGAAGAGACAACGTTTAAGGGCTCTGCCCCCCCCCCCCCAAATAAAAATATGCTCCAAAATCTAAAATTGGGTAATGTTAAACTTATACACCCAAGCGGGATATTAAATTAAAGGTATTCTTCTCTTAAATACTTATTTACCATCAGATTTTAGAAAACCTTATGTTTAGGGGCTTCCCTGCCCCTAAAACCAAAATTCATAGTTATACTGGTTAACAATCCTGGCGATCAGTATGCCGAAATCCACAAATGGAACTGTAGCAGAGTGTCTTGGTGAGGCCACAGGTAGAACTTTCCCCCATGAGGCTGTAGGCAGAGTTCCACAAAGAGGCCTTTAGCAGAGCGTCTAGGCGAGGACTAAGGCCGAGCTCCTTGCACGAGGCCGTTGGCTGAGTTTCACAAAAGGGCTAACGTTAAAGTTCCCAGGCGAGGCCGCAGGCCGAGCTTCCTTCACAAGCATAGCGAGTGACAGTGGGGTTGGCACGCGAAGCGTGCAGGGTGTCCCCTAGTATACTATAAAGCTAGATGTAGTGACTGACTGACAATAAATGTTGAGGCACTTCCTGGCATCCTACCCCCATCATATGCATACTTGAATTAAAGCTCTCTGTCTGAAACCTCCAGAAAAATCTATAAAATTTTACTTTCTAATATCATAAGCAACCTTTTTTATCCCAAATCTGCCCCAATGTATTTCTTATGCGAAAATCACAAAAAAGTAGTTTTTCTGACCTAACTTGAGAAAAAGCTTGAGTAAAATTTTCAAATCTTAACAGTTCTACACGCTTAATAAACCTGCACCTTATATATGAATTTCAGCTAAAAAAATGTGGGGTATCGGGAGCCCAAAAACTAAAACTTTTGAAAATGTAAAAAAATGATCTTATCTGCTCAAGTGGGATATCAAATTAAAGCTATTTTTCTCCTGAATCTAAATATACCATCAGAGTTTGTAGGGTGACTCATCAGCTGCCGCCGCCTTCTTACCAAATATTCCTGCTTTTGGCCGGCAACAACCCAAGGCTCTAATGCCCCTTCTCATGGTCTTATGTGTTCGTTGGTCCTATCTTATGAATTATGTCATCCAGACTGTTTTTCTGTAGGTTTGCTGATGCTCATAAATGTAAAAGCTCTGTTTTAAACATATCCATGTTTTAAGGAATATTACCAAGTACAGGAGGCATACTGTGACACAACACAATGCACAGTACCAGTACAGTTCAAGGCCAGTATTTGAACCTGCGTTATCTCTTACTCAGGTACAAAGTCTTGACACCCTAGACCACTCGGCCACTTGCTGCCTTAAATATTAAATATGTCTAGAAACTGTTCCTTGAGCCATATACAAAATATTAGATTACTAAAGTAATAATTTTATTTTTACAAGTTTTTATATCAGCTTCACCAGTTCTATGGTACAAATCTTGCAACCTATTTTCAAACAAGTTAACATTAACAGATTGAGCTAAAATCTTGTAAACGTGTTTACATTTGGGGATGATGCATAATGCATTAAGCATTGTCAGAAGAGGACAATTATTTAGTTATAAGTAAGTAAACTGCTGGAATTGTGATTAATTAGTCATTGTGTACTTGCTAAAGTATGTATTTTGGTTGTGATTTGAATTGCAAATTTAATTTAGAAACTTATTCATATTGAACATAGCTTAAAAATTAAACCTTGATATATAATTTTTAACTTTATGATTTGAATGTCAATCATTATTAATAAAATTGCTGTATTAAGTGGCATTGTTTTGAAAGATAAATAAAATTCAATTTATATGTTTGATCTCTGATAGTTTACCTCATTCCTGAATACCTATATATTTTAAATGAAAAGTATAAAATTTGTTTATTTTCAGGTTGTTATTCTTAATCTACAACTATGGAAGATGAAAACAATCTTATAAGTCTTTATGGGCTAGAATTTCCTGTAAGTACATTAAATTTTTTAAGAATTATCGTAGATTCGTTTCTTTAGAGTGTTCAGTAGTTTAGAAAGTGGAACATTTCAATATTGGAAGGCTAAATTTATTAACTGTCTTACTATTTGTTCTTGAAATTATTTTAGTTAAAGAATTCTTTAATTTAAAGATTTCTAATTTTATATTTTTAGTAATGAAATTATTTGTTCCAAATTTCAACTGCCCTCTAGTTACAGAAAAAAAGATAAAAGTTAGCATAGGATGAACGTAATATTTTCACTTACTTATCCTTTTTCTCATATGGATAACAAGAGCACATACACAAGAATAAGAATATATTTATTTTCTCGAAATATATACATATAATTACATTTAAACATAAAAAGGTTTCTTCTTAATTGCTCTGTTAACAAAATAAAACTTATACTACTAGAACAAAACCTTTCATAAATTACATATTTCAAGAAAATACTAGGACCTCCTAAGGCAATGCCTGTTTAAGATGTTCCTTCTTTTCAAATAAATCTTAATATGCGCAAGAGCAAATAATATTAATTTAAAATAAAAAATCCCAATTCTTCAAAATATATACACTAATATAAAAACATAAATATCTTAAACCTTAAATCTAAATTTAATGTTATCCTAACCCTAACAGTATAGCTATATAATACAATAATAGGAACAAAATAAAAACGAAACAATTTATGACTAACCAAATATCTATACTTTACTATGTTATCTAAAATAAATATATGATACAGTGAATAAGTATTAAAATTTATACAATTATAAATGAATAATAAAAATATGTTTGAAAGTGTATTGCTTTTAACTTGAATATTTACAAGGTAATCTATACTTTCTTGCTTTAATAACCAATTTTTTACTTTGTTGGAAAATAATTTTATATTTTTCAAATTTTGCAGAACAATTGGTATTGAGTTAAACATTTTTGGTCCCAGAAATAAATAACTTTTTGTATAGAAAGTGAGATTTGGTTTGGGAACCATAAATACATCCTTTTTTCTTAGCTTAACTTTATGTATTTCGACAATTTCAGGCAAATTTCTCTTCATTACATAGTACATTTTAAAAACTTTATGAACAAACATATATTTTAATGGTAAAATCTGTTGTTTTAAAAATAAATGATATGATGCTTCCATTGCTGCTTTCTTACAAATTATTCGAATAAACTTTTTTTCTTGTATAAATATGTGCCTAATATTTGATTCATAAGTCCCACCCCAACAAAAGAGCCCGTAATCTATTCTACTATGTACAAGGGAAAAATATATTACTCTCAATGTTTGTTCACTACAGATATTTTTTAGGAAATAAAAACATCTTAACGTTTTATTAAGTTAATTTTTTAAATCTTGAACATGCACTTTCCAATTAAGCTCTTCATCAAGAAAAATTCCCAAATATTTAATATTGTCTGTCTGCCCAATAACAGCACACTCCGTACAGCATGTCTTAGTACATATGCATTTTGTACAATTGTATATAATTTCATTTGTAAAGAAGACTCTTTGTTTTAAACTGAAATTGATAAATTTTGTTTTTTCCGGACTTAACAACATATGGTTGTCAGAGAACCACCACTGTAGTGCTTGAAAATCGAAATTCATAGCTTCCTCAATGTCATTCCAATTATCTTTCACATAGCTTAAAGCAGTGTCATCCGCAAAGGATGTTAGTTCACCATAAAATTTTGCATTACACAGATCATTTATGTAGATTAAAAATAATAATGCACCTAAAACTGACCCCTGTGGTATGCCATATTTTACTATACCCAAACAACTAAATGAATTTTTAATTTTGACACACTGCTTTCTATTTTCTAAATAACTTTTAAACCAATCAAAAACCACCCCTCTTATACCACATTTATATAGTTTTTTCAAAAGTATACCATGATCAACACAATCAAAAGCTTTTTTTATATCCAAGAAACTTGCACTTACTTTTTTGTTCATATTTATCCCATTATAAACATTACTTATAAAATTGTGAAGGGCAAGTTCAGTGTTTAACCCCTCTCTAAAACCAAACTGTGAAGAACTAAAAAACCTGATTTTTTCAAGATACTTGACTAGTTTTTTTTCATCAATTTCTCATAGATCTTGGAGAATGAAGAAAGCAGAGAAATTGGCCTGAAATTGTTACAATCCTGCCTTGAACCATTTTTGTGTAGTGGAATTACTACTGCTACTTTAAGTTTTTCTGGAAAAATACCCTTTTCAAAACTCTTATTTACTAAAAATAACAATATGTCAATAATTTTAGGGTAGACTTTTTAATTAGTGATGAGCTAATATTGTCAATACCTGGTGATATTTTATTTTTAAGTGAATTTATAAAACTTTTATCAATCTTCTTTACATACATGACCTACAAACATGGATTCTGGATATTGTTTACTTATAAAAGATTTCTTAAAATCTAATGAATAAAAATTATCTGGCTGTACTCTTTTTATATTTAATCTATCAACTACAGTAAGAAAAAAATCATTAAATTCATTAGCTACAGCAATTGGATCATTAATCAAGTCTCCATTAATATTTAAACTTATTTCAGATCGATTCTTTGCCTTTTGACCAGTTACTTCATTTACTATCCTCCATGTAGCTCTAGAATCACCATTACAATTTTCAAAACACCTTTTTTAATAAGATTCTTTTAGTTCTCTTATTTGTGTTTGCAGTTTATTTCTATATTTTTTAAAGTATGCTTTTAACTTTCTATTAAAAGGATGTATTTTTAACTTTTGATAAATTTTATTCTTAATTTTTATTTTCATGCAAATAAAATTATTCATCCAAGGCTTGATTTTTTTTAGTTTATTTTTATTTTCCAATATATTTACTTTACTTTGATTTATTATATTTTGAAAAGTGCCAAAAAATATGTCAAAAGCAATTGAAGGATCCTGCTGAGCATAAACATCCAAACAGTGCGTTTGATCAAGAAGAGAGGCCAGTTTGATGTAGTCTATGCGATAAGCAGAAGGTTCAGAATGTTCTGGTTGTAGTCTACTTTGCTCAAGGTCACGCATACACACTGTGACAACTGTCAGCACATGGTCGGTTACGTTTGCCTCAACAGTCAAAACCTCCACAAGCACTCTCAATAGAATCTATTGCTTGACTATAGGACCACATAATCTATAGGCGATAAATCGCCATATATGTGCATCTCATCATTAAGGCAAGGCAATTTTTAATCTGCCGATTATATTACCAGCCGATGGAAATCGCTAGGCCTTAGCAGAAACATCTAAGGATATCAATAGCATTATGTTTATGTTTGTAAAACATATAAGTTGATGAATAAGAAACTGACCAGTAGCCAATATATTTAATAAAAAAGCAATATTAGAAATCTTAGTCTATATATTACATAGATTACTGAAATATTATGAATGTAATAAAATTACATCTAGTTTTATATTAACTGGTTTTAAACATAGTTATATTTAAGATAGTTTAATATGCACGTACCAACATTATTCTAATGGTACATTTTTTCAGAGTCGAGCAGTCTCAGCCCAAATCGCAGAAACAGATGTGGCCCGATTTTTTGTTGGAACTCAAACATTAAAATTTACCAACCAGATTCATTTAGTTGAACTTAATGATGAAACAGGTGCTGTAAACACTAAGGTAATATTTAAGTTGCATGTATCTATCTCTTTTTCTTTAAATATTAAATACTATTGTCTATTACAGATTTACTAAATTTAAATGCTCTTGTTGTCAGAAGTTTGATGAAAACTGATTTGAGTATTCTAGGACTGATATTTTGCTTTATATTTTCTGTTTCTTAGTATTTTAGTAAGAATGCAGTTGAAACATTTCAAATGTATAAATTGACGTAGTTAATTGATGAGAAATAAATTGTATTGTTTATTATATAAATTTATATTGCCTATGCCAAGTGGTATTTATTTTGAGACGTCAAATTATTAATAATAAAATAAAAAACTTATGAAATAGGAATCATTAAATTGTTACAATTTTAGAATTCATTATTTTTATAAGTTGACTAATCCTACAATGTGTTCATAAAAAATTATTTAAAATAAATCGGCTAGCGTTGGTATGCAGAATTACTTGGTCACTGTTTACAAATTAGACAGACAAAAAAGCTAAATAATTTTGCTGATATTAAAATTTAGGAACAAACATTAATTTTTATTGCCTCACAAATTCAAATTATACTGTACATAATGAAAGCTATCTAACACTATAGCCTCATATTTATATTAGATTTTTCAACATGGAGATGGAGAGATATGGTCAGTTACTTGCTCCCCCAATGACGCAAGGGTTTTAGCTACCTGTTACAACACAGTGCAACTACCAGAAGGCAACTGCGTCATGAAGTCAGCGCTGTGGAGGCTTCCAGAAACAAATGATGACTGTCCTCCTTTGGATAAGTTGTGTGTCTTTGACACCGAATCTCATGGTGACAGTATTAAGGTGAGTTCAAATTAGAGATAGTAATTTTATAACGAAACAGTATTAAAAAATTACACAAAGCATTTTATATTTATACATCTGTAAAACTATTATGAATTGATTTTACTTCATAACTCACAGTGAGGTGTATATTTTTTTCAATAAAAGTACAACCACTTTGAATATGATTATATTTTGTCCTGTAGAAATACAGTATGGTCAATATTTTGCTCTTAGCAGAAGGAGAGGTTGAACTTTGGCTTGGACACTGATAGGAAGCATAATCATCATGCTTCTTCAAAAACATGTAAACTGTTTTCAGGAAGAATTTTTTTTCCAAGGTTGGGAGTATAGAATAGTTACGTGGTGTGGGAGGGGGCATCTCTGCTTATATATACAGGGTGACAATTAAGTCTTAGGACGACTTTATAACTATTAAACGACAAGAGATATCACAACCAAATTTGGCATACCGTTCCTGGTAATAGTAAGCTACTTTTCTGTGTACATGGTGATCAGATGTCATATTTGGGGGACGGCCTGGTGTGAGTAAGAAGGAAATCTTTAATAGCAGCCTATGTTGATTTGTACATCATTTTAAATGTCTAGTTAAACTGAAAACAATGCTGCAAACTGAACTTAAAAAAGTTGATCCAGTCAGAAGTAATTGTTGTTCAAAGTTTTAAAAATGTTTAATACATTGTACTTACGAATAACAGAAAGTTACATCTGATCCCCAAAGATGACATCTGATCACCATGTACACAGAGAAGTAGCTTACTATGTACTAGTAACGGTATGCCAAATTTGGTTGTGATATCTCTTTTTGTTTAAAAGTTATAAAGGTGTCCTAAGACTTAATTGTCACCCTGTAAATATACAGTAAACATAGTTTTATCTGAACCCACATTATCTAGATTCCAGTTTATACGGATCAGCTGACTGATCCGATGGACGGTGAATTTTTTTTTTCTTAAGTTGTTACACCTCCGTATAAACATTAAATGTTGTTCTCTCATGGAAGCGCCGGCGATAAACTCATTACAGCCGTATTGCTTGCGCAGTATCATAGACATGCACACGTGCAGGCATGGTTCCCGGTAGACCGTAAACTGTACGTACTGTATAGTATGTGGATTTGTTCTGGAATGATCCACACAGAGCACCAGCATTGCTAGCTGTCATGTCGTGCGCTATTAATTGTTTCTATTAGTTGCCGCTAACTTGCGTATGTAAACATTTAAGGTTATAGTACAGTTATGAATACACAGAATACTGAATAGTGCTGAATAAATACTTTCTAGTGTGACAGTAAACGTTATTGAACACAATTTTATATGGTAAAAGCTGGTTTATTCTTAAGACCTTCCTATCCAGACGTTTTTGTCCAGACCATCTTAATCACAAGAATAGCCACAAAATGTAGGCTATTGTATGGATTGCATCTTGTAGACTCAACTTTTCGTTGTTCATTTACATAAAAACACTAACTTTGGTCAAGTTTAGCAATGATGACGTATTTTTATAGGGCGTTCTTTCAGTTTCCAAAATATTCTCATGCAAATGAAGCAAAACCGGGCCATCCGCACACCTCTATGAAGAGTACATTGCCTGTTGTACCATGTAGGCGTCTTTTACTGATATTTACCCAATTTTTAACTTGTATTTTTGTATCCGGATTTATATGTATCCGGAACGGGATACCGCTACATTAGTCCGGATAAAACGAGGTTTACTGTATATATTTTTTACCATGGTATATACTGTTAATCCATAAGCTGTAAAATATTTCAGTTCTTACAAGAAATATTTTCTACACTATCAATTTTTACTTCCTTAATCAATTAATTTCTAATCAAAAATTAAAAGATTTGCATTAAAGAAAAATAGGTTTCTGTTCACCGTGTATGTAACAACTAAATACATTATTTCTAGAGCTTGCAGGTCTATGAAGTAATGGCTGTACTGTTAGCTACAGCTCTTTTCCTGCACTGTTGTGCAGCATGAGAATCTTAAATCATATTTTTGTCTGTCACTAAAACAGCAAAAATCAATTTAACTTTATCTCCTGATTATATTTAATTTACTACTGCTCATTTTAGTTTTGCACTGTTTAGAACAAAATGAAATGTATTTTGACTTTGTGTCTTTAAAAGATTTTGTCTCTAAAACTCTAACACAAACAAATAATCTTGGTATCAGTGTTTTATTTAAGGACAATTATTATCGTTACGTAGTTGCAATTAAATAGTTTAACCAATAGGCTGATTTAAGACTAGATATTACTTATGCAATTAATCATTTTTAAACACTATAAGTTGTGCCTGACCAAACCTCTAACAAATTTTTAATTGATTCTGAATGAGGTAAAGAGCATTTTAGTAATGTGAAAATATTAATAGTCTACAGACTTTTCTTATGTATATATGTGTAATTTATATCAGAATGAACATTCTAAAAGGACAACAAAATTTTGATTTTCATAGATACATTACTAGAAAAAAACCGTAAATTCCCCTGCTAATTGACCATTATCAAAGCCAATTGAAATATTTAGGTGCACAGTTTTTTAACATTATCTCAAATAACATTAACCCTAGATTGTGAGCATCAGGTGAACCAATTTGTGCTCCCTACTGCTAGGTCCTTTTTTCAGCACTGCGCAAGCTTTTTATGTAAAAAAAAAAAAAAAAAAAAAATACTAAATATGCTCCAAATGTAAATGTTATCATATCATTTTTCTTTTCAAGAACTGTACTTTCATATACTACCATCATCACTTACAAAAAGAGTTATTAAATAATTACTGTCAATAAAAGATTGAAAACATTTTTAAAATTTTGTACGTAAATTATAAGTTATAACACTCCATAGGAGCACTAAAAATGTTTTATAAACAATTCCAAAATAGCCAAATCGTTTATTATTTAGTGCACTATAGTAATATGTTGTTACATTTTAGATAAACTAGTAGGTTTTTTTTTGGAGTGTTTGCTTACATCAAACGCAAAAATGAAAAAAATGTGCAAAGATACAGTATGTTCACTGTAGGTAATCAAATAGTACATGTAAAAATTAAAAAAAAATCACCATTGAATAGACAAGAAAAAGTTGTTTAGGGAAAATAGTCATAATGTACCCATACAAAAAATTTTATATCTTTAGTTTATTGGGAAAAATAAAAATGTATCACGGAAACAAAAGATTTCAGTGAAAAATTATATAACAATCTAAAAATGAGGGGTATGTATAATTTTTGCTACATGTATTGTATTAGTAAAATCTATTATCTACAAGAAAATGTTAAATATATAAAAATATTCAAAAAAAAATAAAACTTATAAAACCATAAGTCAGCAATACGCTTTAATATACGAAGCTACCACAAGAATTTCGACAGTTTATTACTACTACTGGAGAGCATGAACTTTACATTTGACTTAATTATTTTGACAGAGGCATGGGTTGACGACACAGGCACAACTTTTGTTACTTTAGAGGGTTACGACATTTACAGTACTACTAATAACTGGAATAGGAATGATGGGTTTGTCGTTTATATGAATTCTAAGATTTGTGGAGTAGCGTGTCAGGTGATATTAGGAGAGGCAACAGGCCTACAGCTGGACTTTGACGGGCGCCACTACAACTTACTGTGTGTTTACCGCAGTCCAGCCATGATCTGTGAACCGTTTTTAGAGGGCTTAAAAAATATTGTAATTATATTAAAACTAATACTACATATCTTTTAATTGGTGACACTAATATTAACACTTTAGGTTTAAATAGAAATGACAATTTTCAAGACAGCTACCTCAATTTATTGTATGAAGCTGGTCTTATTGAATGTATTAACAGGCCCACCAGAGTTACTGAACATTCAAGGACTTGTATTGACCATATTTTTATTAAAAATTGTGACTTCATGGCCGTGACTGCGGATGTACTGTGTACGGAACTGACTGACCACTACGCGGTGCTGATAGGTGTGGAACGTGACGCCTCACATGTCAGTGCCCGCACTGACACCCTTACTTACCTAGACCAGCAGGAATTACACGAACTATTGGAGACTCAGTCGTGGGACTATGTTCTGGCTCATCAAGATACTAATTCTTGTTGCGACGCCCTTTTAGATACGTTGGAGTCGTTAAAACTTTCATCAATTATACCCAAAAGACAAAGATCTCGTTATAAGAAGCTTAAACCCTGGATTACAACAGATTTAATTAGAGGAATTAGGAAAAGGGATAAGTTAAGCAAAACGTTAAAAAAACAACCTTTTAATGGACATCTAAGAAACTATTACATTACTTTTCGTAACTATTTAACATACCAAATAAAACTTACTAAAATTGCTTATTACAAGGAACAAGTATTGAAGTCATCAAATGACCCTAAGATGTTTTGGAAAATTATAAATGAAATAACTGGTTTGCAAAAAACAAAAGATTCGTTTCCTATTCAGAACTTCATACAGGCATCAGACTCCGGCGGTGGGGGGGGGGGGGCTTTGGCTGGGGCTAATTCCTTTAATGTTTTCTTTTCTCAAGTAGGATTAAATCTAGAGAGGGGCTTGCCAGGCCTGGCTGGCCCGCCTCTGGTGGACGACGTGTGTACCAAGCCAGACATGTGTTCCGAATGGAGCAAGTTACTGATAGCCAGGTGGAGATGTGTGTGGCTGAGATGCATGGTGGTTCAGCTCCTGGTTGTGACGAAATCCCTATATCTGTATTGAAAAAGAATATTACATTTCTACTTCCTCCCCTAAAACATTTGATTAACTTAAGTATCTACCCCGGTGTTTTTCCTGATAAATTAAAATTAGCTAAAGTAATACCGTTGCATAAGTCTGGGAGCAAGAGTGACTTGAATCATTATAGACCTATCTCTTTGCTTAGTCCGATAGGAAAATTGTTAGAGAAATGTGTAAAGAAGCAGTTTCAATCCCATTTAGAAACAAACAATCTAATTTCAAATTCTCAATTTGGGTTCAGGAAGGGAAAGATACGCATTTGAAGTATGATAACGCATACTTCAAATGCGTTAAAATTAATTCACTAATTATGGATTCACTAAACAATAATTATAAAGTACTACTGACATTTATAGATTTGGAAAAGCGTTTCATAGTATTGATCGAAGTTTATTATTTAAAAAATTAAAATTAATTGGAGTTGATGGCGTGAAATTAGATTGGTTCAAGAGATATCTAACAGATAGGCATCAATTTGTATCTGTTGACAATCGAATTAGTGATTATCAAAAGGTAAACTATGGGTTGTTCAAGAAAGTACTCTAGGACCCTTGCTATTTTTAGTTTATATCAATAATATAGATAAATTGATTATATCAAGTAAGATACTTTTATTCACGCAGGATGAACCGGTTAGCGAATTCAAGCGACTGGTTACAACTTGGCTACGAATGGTCGGCTCCGACTGCGCTGAGTCACTCCTTACACCCATTTACTGTGACTAAACTTGTAACTCTTTCTTGAACTCTATACACGATAGAATAATATTTTATGTCCTGTCATATCATTATATTTGGTAGAATATTTCCTTTATGATTTTTATTTAAACTCATGCTCTATATTATTTTCTTATTTTATATAGTCTAAACGCAAATTAGTGTCTAGTTATGTTATGTATCAAATTTACTCTATTTTGTTATGTTAGTATTTGTTTGTTTTTTAGTGGAATGTTCATTTATACCTTCAAATTTTAATTATACATGTTTCTAATTTTATCGGCTGGTAATTCTGTATACAATATATAATTAATATTTAAGTTAGACCTCGTAGGCACGCACAGGCCATGAGCCCATGTTCCTACTATTTCAATAACATTTGTATTTTGTTAAATTATGTACCGCCTTTCAATGAAATAAATTTTGATTTGAAGTATCAATTTCACTACTTTTGATTATTTTAAACACTAAAAACCACTATAACATATTGTACTATGATTACACTAAACACAACACATAATTTTATCTATTCAAATAGTAATTTATAACACTTACAGCGAATAAAACACTCACAAAGAAAATCAGACGCGCAACAAGTAAAAATGGCTATTGACAACAAGTAAAATTGGCCGTGGCGTTGACGCGCTCTGCTTCTTCCAGTAAAGTGAAAATATGTCACGTAACCATTGACAACCTGCTTCACGAAATTTGCTCAAAGCGGCACTGATCAACTCAACAACTCTCTGTCTATCTATCTAATTTTTTTTTTATATCTCAATAAATAAATTATTAGCTAAACTTTTATCAACAGCATAAATTATGCCGTACCTCGCTTTTGGAAAATCATGTAAACAAGCCTATACAAAAACATTTTTTGTAACGTACCCAATGCAACTAAGAGAATGAAATTTTGTTGGATAGAGTATTTCATTCTCTACACACTGACATTTGGTACACCTTATTCCCTCTTCTGGTTATTCTTCAGTGATGTATCAAACATTAGCAATTTTACTCCCCCCAGACATTTGCTGAGGGAATTGAAGGGAAGTTTCGAGTTGCATGTTCTAATTTTATTTCCTTCGCTTAAAAAATGGCATAAACAATTATTTAAAATCTTATATGTATAGAACAGAACATTCTGTGTCGATCGGTACCAACTTTGTAGTGATTGCTTGATAATAAACGTATGTTTTATTGATTTTACTGCAACAGCATAAATTATGCCGTTCCTTGCTCTTAGAAGGGGTTTTGTGAACAGCATAAATTATGTCGTTCATCACCCCGTTGAGATTCCGTGTCCCACGTGGAACTACAGGCAAGGTTTGCCGGAAATCACCAGCTAGTAATAACGTTATGCTACCCATCAGACTACTGCAGCTTCTGATATCCTGGAGCGTCTAGTTCAGGTCCTCAATGCCTCCCTTGTGTGCCATGGTACATTCGTCCTACACGATAAACTTAGCCTGTCGAAGAACCTGAGATATGTCACTTTGCTTCGATATGTTACACACAGATGATTTCGAGTAGAATAAATTTAAAGGTAACTTTAAGGTTGAGTAAACTGTCTTTCCACTGTCGAGCAAAGTGGCCGCAATACCTGAGGAAGCAATGGCGATATCAATGTTCCTTTCACTCCTTACTTTACGTAGTATCAAATTGATCAAAAATGTTTTGCCAGTGCCACCAGGAGCGCCAAGGAAGAATACTTATCCGTTTCCTGAGTCAATATTTCTTACATTCTTGTTGTATACATTCTTCTGTTCTTCATTAAGCTTAGAGAGTTTATCAACAATTGTCTCTGAAAGTTTGGTTGTGTCATAAGTAAGCTCCCTCAGTAATTCATGGTTAACTCCGATTCCTTCTTCCTCTGTGGATGGTGATGGCTCCAAAATATCGTAAAAGCGATGACCAGACATGGAGATTATAATATTTTCAAGGCTCTTTAAGCAAGAATTATAAACACCTTCCATTGCCTGTTGGACATTTTCAAACTCTCTTAATCCTTGTCTCTTGATATCCTCTGCCAAGGTCTCCTTGTGTCTCTCCCATAGTGCAAGAGAGTCAGCAAGCTGGCAAAATACCAACATTATGGCAAACAGCTCACGGATCTTCTGAGTTGAGTCTGAAATAGAGGATTCTTCTAAAGTATGGTCCCAATATGCGTCATCTTCCAACAAACCAGTGTTCTACATGCTGACTGATAAGTTGGATGAAGTACTCCACCCACGCTTTTAATGGCAGTGAAGGACATTGGATCTCATACTTCATGCAAGAGTAGTCGTAGATAGTAGCATTCTGCATTTCTAGGATGGATCGTATATACTCTTCCTGGTACCAGATCTTTTTTTTACTCCTTTGTATCCTGCTACAGATTTCCCCTGTTTCCTCCAGCAAAACTTGTTGTTTTTCCATACGTAATATGACGGCACTTCATAGTAGAGTTCTTGTGAAGTCAATTATGAAGTGGCTCTCCTACCTTGCACAGATCGAAAAAGGCCAATAGTGTAGTGTTAGTGGGGTTGTTAATTTGTTCTGTTGATGAAATTTTGAATGCTCTGGTGAATAGTCCTTGTGCAATTGCATGTTTAACGTGATGTGGTGTGTTTGAATGGAAATTTAGATACTGTCCAGTATGTGTCTTTTTTCTATAGACTGATGTTTTTAATTCTGTATTTGTTTTTTCAACTAAAACATCTAAAAAAGGAAGTTTGTTTTCTTCTTCATGTTCTACTGTAAATTTGATTGATGGTCTAATGGAATTTAAATGTTGAAAAAAACCATCATGATCATTTTTAGCAGATTTCCAAACACAAAAAATGTCATCAAGATATCTTAACCAAAGAATAGGCTTTTCATTCCAAGTTTTTAGTGCCAGATTTTCAAAAAAATCCATATATATATATTACTTAGAAGTGGACTGAGAACTCTTCCCATTGGTAGGAGTTCAACGTTTTTCATTCAACGTTTCTGCAGTGAAATACACCCTTTGGCCAATCTCTAGGTGAACAGACAGCTAGATGGACGACGGAAGGAAACTTTTCATGAATGGGGAAGCAGAAAATCCGCCAAACTGCTTCTGAGCTGCTGATATATTGTCCTGTCTCATACCTGGTAACTTCATCAAGATTCGATTCAAGTGTAAATGCCACCTGATCAGACCCCTTATTAACGTACTAACAAATTTATTTGATAGATTTAACAGAGTTGCAGAACTCTATGTTAATTTGAGCCAAGGAAGTGCGAAACAGGACAGGATTGTAAGGCACCACCCATCGATTGTAAAGTTCTAACCCTTGAATATTAAATGTGAACGCACCATCAGCGGTACTGAGGATAGCCGTCTTCTCTAGTCTGGGTATCTTTAATTAGAGCTCTAAGGTATCTCTTGCTGCAGGATCCACTCACCATGCAAGGCGAGTCCCGGTTAAGGGGTCCACAAGGCCCATGCATCTTTCGAGTGTTTGAACATGAGTGTTAGTGTGCAGTGATAGTGACATTTCTTCAACTTCTTAACTCTATTTTACTGTTAGTTTATGATGGTTTCCATATTATATATAATTTTACACATCTTCACAATCTATTTTAGTTTCATAATGTTTTTAGTTCATATTATAAATTGTTTTAGTAATAATAATAATAAAAACGTTTCTATTTTGCAAGCGTTCTTCAAAGATACAATACTCTGATGTACAAGGCAACTCTTGTCATAGCATACAGGTAAATAAACATTATTCTAAATTAAACATAAATAAAATTATATGACAATCTCTTTGATATGACTTTTAAATAAGCGGTAACTAAGACTTTTCAAAGCAGGGGGAAAAGCATTATATATTTCTGGTCCAAAGGACATAAAAACTTTTTTGCCAATTTCTAGACGGGTCTTTGGCAAATGAAGTAGGCTGTCCTGTCGAGTACTTTGGGTGTTTATATTTCATGCCTGAAAATAAGCTTTTGCCTGAGATATTTAGGCTTGCCAGTCTAAAGAACTTTGTAGATAAGTTGAACAGTCTGCGTCACAGCAACCTTTAATTGATAGGACCTTAGAGCTTAACATAAATTCACTAATGTGATCAAATTTTTTAGATTGTAAACAAGTCTCAGAGCTCTATTCTGCAATCTAGTGAGAAACATTAAATTTTCCTGGGACAGACAACGAGTAAAAGATGGAAGAGCATAATATATAGTAGGAAAAATTGATGAGCGGACAATCTCTAACTTAGCAGACACTGGCAATATTTTTACACATCTATATAGAGTTTTCAGCTTGACCACGACGCTTTTACATACTTTACATGGTTCATAAAATCAAGATTGGAGTCCAAAGTGACTTCAAGGACTCTTAGAGAACTGCCTATAACTAAAGGTTTGCCATCCAGAGTGACGAACTGATTAAAGCAACTACGTGGTTGACAGTTTAGAGATGACCCGTTCAACTGCAAAACAGAACGTTGATTCTCTTTTATGGAAAAACGTAAAAGAGAATCACCGATCAACAAAACATTAGACATTGGCATTTCCAGCGATTTTAAATTTGATTCACCTCGAGACTTAGTACTGACTTTGCCGCTAGAAACCTTTTTATTACATAAGGAAGAGAAACATTTGGACGAGTAAAGGTTTCTTTACTTGCTTTCGAGTTACTATTCTTAGTTAACTTAACTGACAATTTACGTTTGCTAACTTTAAAAGACTTCTGGTGCCATTTATCTGATGCATTACAAATTGTTGTATCATTTACACCATTATCCTCCTCAGCAAAAGACTCAAAACGATTTATACATTTCACAGCGGTGCCACCTGTCAGAGAATTTACAGTTTTCTTAATCTTAAAACTACGGACTTATTATATCAATACTGTTATCAACATTTGAGATCATCTCAATAGCACCAGCTGCAACAGCGGCTGTCAAATCAATCGGAGCTACTGAGGTTGTCTCCGACAAAGTGAAGGCGCACTTGTCTAGAGCCACAGTGCTTTGATGTCCTCCCCCAAACAGTGAATACCATTCACAGAAAGTAAGACCATTCTTAAGAGTATTGCAATACCCCTCTTTTATAAATTTAGCATTAACCAATACACTTAGACCACATTCGTAGCTGTTATTTTGTTGAGCACAACTCAACTCACAGAGGCTCTCCTCCGTAAACCCAAGTTTACTAGTTACCAACTTCGCAGCCGTCTCATTGGCACCTTTGAGTGAATCAAAGTGGTATATTGACTGCTCACAAATATCAACAAACAGTAAAATCCAGTGGGATCAGAGTATCTACACTATCGTTAATGCATAAGAACGCATAGTCAGACTTGAAAAATTCTAAATTTCTTAAAAGAGCCTTTGCATCAGAATAACTACCATGCTTTACCATTTGAGATACAGAGGGGCCAATGAAAATTGGTTTGATCACATTTTTACAAGTGTTACTATGAAAAGTTTTAAAATAAGAGTCTAAAAAATTGTCATCAACCCATCTGTTACTAAGCCAAGATTTTTCCTCTAGTGCATTTGTTGAGGACTTCAGATCCTTTACACAATTTTCCAATTTGAACTTGTGTTTTTCACGAGTTTCTAAATCTATTCTAAGCTTAGCTATAATTAAATCCTTATCATTAACTATGCCTTTTAAGGATAAACATTCATCATAGATATTTTTTTCAAATTTGCTATTTAAATGATTTAACATCTCAGAGTTCTCCTCTAAAACAGCGTCTTTTTCTTCATTGAGGATGTCTTGTAGGTTAAAAGATCGGTCTAAGTCATTTCGCCGCTGTTGTTTCTCAAGATCGAGTCTCAAGAGTTTCAATGTCTATTTTAAGATTGTTTGCTAACTCTTCATGTTTTGTGGATGTAGCAAAAACCTCGTCCAAATGTTTAACCAAATCGGAAATATTAATTTCCAAATTATGAAAGTTATGTTCAGGATAGTTAGTTTCAATTTTTTAAAGTTCATAACGCAAATTATTTACAATAGTTTCACTATAATCGTTGAGATTTTCTGTGGTAACAAGCAACTGTTCCATTACGGGCAGCACAGCACCTGACAGTCCGTACCATGTTTTATTACAGAAAGTAATATGAAATGTACAAAATAAGACAAATGTCCAATTAAGTTTTGCCTTCAGTAATTGAAGTATACAATATGGGTTGTGGTGTATCTATATTGCATCAGCCTGATTACAGGCGTTCCAGTAGTACAGAACAACAGAGTCCAGAGTGTACTTATAGTACTGATAACTTCCATAGATGGCGTTGACCTGCACTCCAGAAGATTGGCAATCAGGGCTAGATAGGGATATCTTGGTTTGGCAATTGGCAAGTATGTGGCTTATTGCGCATGCGCCAACTATGATAACAGTGACGGACCTTGCTCCACTTTCGTTACCACAGGCCTATTTCAGGAATTAGCTTTATTAAATCTAATCTAGACTCACTTATTCCGGCGATTGGTCTACAATGAAATGCTCACTTTTGAAGGTAACGTGTTGCTAGTCACTTTAGATTGGCGCATATAACCAAATAATTAGTTAAACTATTTAAACATATTTTTAGAGCACTAAAATGTAGTTGACATTCACGTAGGACCAGGCCTACCAACCCTGGTATTAGTACTAAGTATTTAGCATTTATTAACAATTCATGAACTGAATGAACTCAGCCATCACCCACAGGCAGTAACCCATTTGTTGGCTTTCTCATATTGTTTGTAAATGTTATGTATACTATTTTTTTGAGATCAATAAAAATTATTATTATTATCATGTTAGACTTGACAATTTCATAGAGGACAGGATCACGTTCGTGATCAGGTATTTCGGCACTTATAGCTTTGTCAATTAAATCTTTGTTTATTTTTTCTTCTAACCATAAAAGAATATGAACATGAGGGATTTCGTGTTTTTGCGAATCCACAGAATATATGTGACACCTAGTTGGCCCAAAGATGGATACTTTGTTAAGAAGTTTTATTATCATCAACTTAACTTTTAAATGGAAAACACATGCTACAATGTCATGTCTGTGTGTAGAGTTTTGACTAGGTTTTAATTTATCCATAATTTCTCGCCATTTTGGGTTGCAAGTGAATGTGATTAAGAGGTCAGGCCATCTGAAGTGATGCATGTAAGTCATGGCATCCTGAGTTTGTTAATGCATGTAGCGCGGTCCTCCAGTGAAACTTGATGGCAAAACAACCATTTTACCCATTTCTGATACTTGGCCATCAGATTCTTATGTCATCCCTCAGGTGCACGTAATCTTCACTTCTTAACTTTTTCTGGTGTGACGGATCCAGTTGAGTCTTTCAGTTTAAAACTTTGCGTACATATCGACCAGGAATTGGTTAAGAAGGTATCAAAATAACAACAAATAATTATAACATAAAAATAACAAAAAAATAACTCCACCCCATCCATTATTCTGTAGCTGTAAAATTGTGAAGCAGACACGATTTACTTGTTAAGTGGTTCTTTAGTGTTTGGATTGAATTGTGGATTGTTAATGTAATAGACGTCTTCACCACAGTAGAATATCACAGCATACTGCAGTGAATTGTAGGCCCGATGTATTTCACTTATCCTCATTAGTCTATTATTTCTGCTGTGCAGTATGATGTCTCTGCTGTCAAATGCTTGGCCCACAATAAGGAAAGCCACCTTGTTTGTTGTTGGAGTGTTATATCGACCTTTATGTGCATGTTGTGATAACTTTACTCATTAAATATTCTTTACCAAAACTCTTTGTAACTATCCAAACATATGTTTATACATACATTGATATTATTTCTCAAAACTAATACTTTTTAAATGTAAACAAATCATGCTGTTGTTTAAAGTTGATTAAAGCCTTGCTTTCCTTACTATATTTCAGATTCCTTAATTTATTTATTCACAACAATGTAATCAAATTTATTTTTAATAACTTTAAAATGGAAATACTGTAGATAAATGCCTAAAGCCCAGTCAGTTTGAAATATATTATACTGATAAAAGTTCAACGTTCACAATGGAATCACTAGAAGAAAACGTTTGAAGCATTTACAACAACAATAAAGGCTTCCGATAAAAACAAAATGAATATGCTTTGTAATCACGTAAGTCATAACATTTTTGAATTAATAGAAGAATGTAAAGACTACACTTCAGCAGTAAAAAAACTTGACTCTTTGTATAATAAACCTAAAAATGAAATATATGCTAGGTATTGTCTTATGTCCAGGTATCAGAAGCCTGAAGAAACTGTCGATGAATATTTACAAGTTTTGCGTGCTTTGAGTAAAGATTGCTCCTTTAAAGCCGTGAGCTTAGAAAACAATGGAAACGAACATATTCGTGATGCTTTCATCAAAGGTCTTATCTTTAACTCAATTAGACAACGATTACTTGAAAATAACACACTTGATCTTGATGAAGCATTCGCTAAAGCTCAGTCTTTAGAATCTGCAAATTTGTACTCTGAGGCATACATTACTGATACATCATCTACTCTTAAAACTGATACACCATCTAATCCTAAATCTCTTATAGCATCAACAAAACAAAATGAATCAAATAACAACAGTTCAACTGATAAATTAGAACTTTTAGCTGCAACTAAATCTAACACATCTAAATCTTATTTCTGTGGAAATCAAAGACACGCTTGTTACTTTTGTCCAGCAAAACAGCAGTCTGTAAACTTTGTAAGAAAACCGGTCATTTTGCTAAAGTTTGTCGATCATCCACTAAAACATTTCAATCAACAATACAGATGATGCAGTGTAAGTAGCAAGACTATCTGTTACAGCTGATTTGGTTGTTTATTTAGCGTACAGCATATTATTATATGACAATGTATGTTGCATCATGTAATAAAGAATCCATCTACAGTAATTAAATAAATAAACAGCTAACGTCAAAGCTTTCAAATATTTAAAAAACGAAAGACCGATGTGATTGGCCGACGGCAAAATCACATAATCTTGGGTGGCTGATCTGATCAGCCAGTGGCTCTCAAAGTGTTAAAATCCCATTAGCATATACTTGAATTCATAGGGAATTTTTCAGCTGCTACAATGAGCTCAAATGTGGTACCGTAAGTCCCAGCCTGAGACATGTCAGATGTGTACACTCGCTTGGTCTTGTATGGAGTTTTGCTCCTTGTCATGGTAGATGGTTTGAGCCTCTGCCAGTTGTTAGATACGTTATATCAGCTCGCATCTGAGCCGCCAGCGAGTCTGTACCATGCACCAAGTAGGCAAGGCTAGAGAACAGGCAGTTACCATCACCAGTGATCCTGTAGATACTGTGTGGAACAGCAACACTTCAGTAGTAATTGATTCTACATCCATAGCATAGAATAGAAATCAGAACAAAAACGTTAGAATGGAATACCTATGCACCTAATAAATACATAACTTAAATAAATCTGGTTTTTTAACCCTTAGGACTCCTAAGTCCAATAATGTAAATTGTACTTCCACTCCTCAGTCCAGTATTACAGACCATTGCCATTTTCCTCTTCCACTACAAATTAATTGGTGTTGGAATGGGCCTTGCACTCCTCTGTCCTGTTATACTGGTCAATGCCAAAATGCTCGAACGCTCCTCAGTCCAGTATTACAGGCCATTGACAATCAATTATATTTCATGTTGTTTCTTTATTTGTATTATATCTACAAGCTTCCTTAACATTTTATATGATTAATTAATAAAATATTATTAGTTTTTTATATTTATTGAATTTCTAATGCCCGTTTGTTATCTGCACCAGCCATTGTAATTAAGAATTTAACACTTGCTTTGACAATGGGATATTGTTTTGACTCTCTTATCATGTTTTTTCAGTACAAATTAAACTAGAGTTATGGATTGTTTATTTATTGTTGTTACTCTTCTCTTGTCAGTTCTTGTCAGCCCTGATAATGGTGAGACAGGCTCAGTCTAACTTGTTTTCTGTGACGTTCACCAGTGCTAAAACTTATCTCTTTTTTAGCTTAGTATTTTCATGTGTTTTTTACAATAAATTAGTATGGAAGGTGACACATTAAAGTCAGATAGTATAAGGGATTTGATTTATACGCAGAATTCTGATAGTGATTCAGAAACACTTATTTTCAGCTAAATATCTATTATTGTATATATTATTTTAACGTGGATATATTACAAGTTTCACTTGTAAAATATTATTGATATTGTTTTTCTATAAATATTATTAATACAAAACAGAAATTTAATATCTTGTTTAGTTTTAGGTAATAAAATTTGGATTTTACCATTATAAATGAATGTTTTTTTTATTCCCCCAACAAACATTTTAATATAATTGACTTTAACACCATGTAAAATAGACTAAATTAGTAATTTGATAACATAAATTTTAATTGTTAAATATCCATGCAGCATTTAAAATGTGTCCCTTTAAAATTGACCTTTAAAGTAGATTATGCAACTACTTCTATAAACACTTCAGAGTGCTAGTGGCAGTCATCACCACCAGGACAAGGATCTGTAGGGGAAAATGGCTGTGGCCTGTAATACTGGACTGAGGAGTGTTAAGACTGTCTCGCTACAAATCTAATGGACTGCAAGAGCATATTGCTATGTCCAGTATTACTGGACTGAGGAGTGTTAAGGGTTAAATTAAAAAAAATACTGAAGCTCTACCACAAAGAAGTGGAACAATAACAATAATAGAAAAAGTACTATGACAGATTATCGTCAGTAATGTTTTAGATTTACTAATCACAGCTGTGGATGTAAACAGTACAGGATATACTGATTGAGCAATTAATTAGTCAAATGTATCAAAAACATTTAAATCAAACTATTTTGTCAACAAATCAAAAATAATACATTAATTAATCACACATGTAACAGGTTTTCGTCATGTTTATGTATCAACTGTTTTAAATAAATTAATAAATTAAATGAATACCAATGCTATTCTTGTGGGAAAAAATTTAACATTTGGGGGGCTGTTTCTACCTCTTAGGAATGGAATTTTGAGAAATCCTTTCTTAGTGGGTCTCTATGATACAAAAGTTAACTTCCCTTAAAATTTTATCAAAATTTATGTAGTGGTTCCGGAGATTATGTGATTATGAGTGAGTGGTATTTGGCTTTTATATATATTTATATATATATATATAGATAAAAAGTTTATTCAACACAATTTTATTTACACTATATACAACATATTAACTGTGTGTTTATATTTTGCATAAACCAGCTGACAATCCACATTGTTATTATCAATTAATTAAATAATCATTGTTGAGGATATTATCTTAAAGAAGGACCATTCCCCTTCTACGAGATATGCCATTTATTAATTTATTCCTATAAAAAACTAAACTGTGGCATAATTACTAAAATCTGAATAGATCAATTCGCGGTGGTTTTGGTCTGACAGTGTGTGGCACTAAGATCGGCCCTCAGCGGTTCTGGCTACAAAGTGGTGAATCGATGTAGTCAGCGTTTGGCGGTTTTGGATACTAACTACAAAGCCAATCCTATCGGTCCTTCGCGGCCAAAGGATTTAGTAAATTATAGATAAGAAACATAAATTAAATTAATTGTTAGTATGAAAAGTAAAAAACACTTGTCAATTTGTTGTGTAAATTGGATAGACAAATGATATTTAAAAATACTGGAATCAAACCATAGTGATAGTGATCAACAATATTCTTGAATTAATACGAAGCATATTTGAACACTTCAGGAAAAAGATAATAAAGATAGTATGAGGGTTTGTAAAATCTTGAGTTAAGTTATCGCTTATGTTGTTAAAGTTATTTATGCTTAGCATTATCACTTATGTATGGAAGGACTGTTGCACAACTGTTTAATGCATACAATTTTACAGATAACATCTTTCAACCCCCTTGATGGTAATCAAGCTGCCACAGTGGTAGATAATAAATTCCTTGTCTGGGATCTTGGTCAGGAGAGTCCTCAACTTTCATCTGTAGGAACAATGCAAAGCAAAGGTCAGAATAATACAAATAAAATTCATATACAACTTAATTTTATATGACTGATAAAATTGTTTATGCTTAGTTTTTTATTTGATTAAGACTTTTCTTACGAAAAAATATATGTTTGTAATGTTATCTTTGGTGTGGCTACTCTGTTAGTGTAAAAAATCTCTGTTAAAACAGAACTGTTGATGGCCCTCACACCCACCAAGCATACAGAACTGTTTATGGCCCTCCCACCCATATAGTACACAAAACTGTTGCTGGCCCTCCCATCCACCAAGCACACAGAACTGTTAATGGCCCTCCCACCCACCTAGCACACAGAACTGTTGATGGCCCTCCCACCCACCCAGTATAGACTTTAATAGTGTATTAAATTTAAAAAAATTAGAATATTTATTCTTAAGATGCCGGCCGTCAAGATATGGGAGATAATGCATTTTGAATGAGTGAGGTTAGTGTAGAAGGCGAATGCAGTCATTGTAACAACTAAGGCCTACCATTCCTTACAAAGTATAATTAATTTTAATACACCAAAGACAAATGAACAGCTTAAAATCTATTAAAAAAATGTAATTTGCAGTAACAAATCATGCATGGGCCTCTGGAGCCCCACGGCGGCCAGAAGTAATATAAGACGTGGGCCATATGTATACCACGTCATCCCAGTTGAATAATCGAACGGGCCAATAGAGGCCCACGTCGGCGCGAATGTGTTAAAACTAAAGGAAATGAAAATAGGATACTTAAAAAAAAATCATTATAAATTAAACGTAAAAATATATATCTGCCATCATTATAAGTTAATCTTTGAAAAGAAGTTCACAAAAGTATTTTAAAGAATTTCCTGTCTTATGTTTTTATTTAATTGTAGAATTTTATCAATTTGATCTTTGGTGAGGACCTTATGATACACATTTTAAAGGACTTGTTCTAAACAGAACGTCTTGTTGCTAGTGGTTAAAATTTTCAGGACAATTACTAATAGTATATTTTTCAGATTTTTTGTTTTGTTTTTAGGCAATCCAAAGTTTACAACAGGTAAGTGGAATCCTCAACACAGTGGACTACAGTTTGCCACAGCCTGTGACTGTTCTATAAGAGGTTGGGATTTGAGAGCAGCAAATAAACAAGTTTGGATAATAGATAATGCTCATGCTCAACTAGTAAGGTAATTGCACCCACTTACTTGCAGATTGATTTATTTTTTGTTAAGTCATTTAATTAATTAGGAAGGAAACGATATCTATTTATATTTTAAAAGAAGAAGTGAAAAATTAAAAATCAATGCAGTCTTAACCACAATAGGTAGGATTTTGAAATTTTGACAGTACCTTCATTTTAGGCTTTAGGTGCTAAGAAAGGATTTTGTGAAATTGTAATGTTGAGGTGCAAAAATCATGATTTTTTTTGTAAAAGGTTTACACCTCTCCATAAGAAATACATTGAGGCAGATCGAAAAATCAACGTACAGCGTAAACCGTAAAAGATAGCTACTTGAAATTTTTGCAGTACCATCCTTTTATGGTCTTAGTGCGTGCTAAGAAAGGGTTTTTGAAATTTCATCCCTGGGGGGTAGAAATAGCCTCCCCAAATGTTCATGGAGGCTGATCTAAAATTCAACATACAGCGTAAACCGTAGAAGATAGCTACTTGAAAACTTTACAGTTCCTTCGTTTTATGGCCTTAATGCGTATTAAGAAAGGATTTTTTGAAATTTCATTTCTGAGGGGTAGAAACAGCCTTCCCCAAACATGCCATTTTCCCATAAGAATAACATTGACATTAATTTAATTTAATAATTTATTTAAAACAGCTGATATACAAAACATAAACATTATACAAATTTGTTACATATTTCATTAGTTACTGAATTATTTTTGATTTATTGACAAATTAGTTAGATTTAAATTGTTTTTAGTTGTGCGTAAATAATTCTTTCTGTAATTTGTGTAATTGAAGTTAACGTGTACATTTTAATTCCCTGGAAGAGAGGTTTCATCATTTTTGTTTTTATAAGACTCAGATTCTTTTTCTTGCCTTTTTTCAAAACATCGTTGAAGCTTTGAAAATAGTCGTAGATGGTGAGGATGTTCCTCACGAAGGCAGCAGGAGACATTACTCTCTTCGAGTTTGAAATATATCGTGATAGCAAACTTCTGGCCAAATATGGATGGAATGAAATGGATAAACGACGTCTCCGGTTCAGGGGAAACAATTTTAAGGCCAATTCGACAACTAACTTGCTGTGACATCAACATCTCCTTCACCTATGAGAACATCTCCACCCAGAAGCTCCTCTGATCCTATGGACTGTCAACCATCCTGTTAATTCTACAGCATCGTTCAATTCCTCAATCTTTTCTGTCAAGCTCTATTATTATGACTGATTTTGATGTGTCTGTTACAATAAAATTCTCTCTTATAAAAAATATGAGAGTTCATCTTAGAGGTGATAAAACTGCTGGAAACTTTTCTGATCTACTTTTGAGAATAGGTGATGTTAAATATTCCAAATCTGGAGGAAAGATCAAATTGCCCTCAGAACTAGGAAATGTGGTAATTACTCTAAAGGAATTATTGGACTGAATATATACTAAATTAAGCATAAATCAACTTAGTGGCTTTGTGAAAATACTGACTCCAAAAAATGAGACAGCTGTAGAAATTAATAGTATTTTACTAAACTCTTTTCAAGAAATAAAAGTTGAATACTTATCGATAGATTCAATTGTACAAGTAGATGATGCTGTACAATTTCCAACTGAATTCTGCATACTAGATGACCTGAATTTCCACCACATAGACTCACTTTAAAACTTGGAACACCGGTCATGTTTCCCAGAGACCTTTTTCCACCAAAATTATGCAATGTACACGTTTGCGAGTAACTGCTCTTCATAAAAATGTTATTGAAGCAACTATTATTTCTAGCAGTTCTAGAGGAGAATCTGTATTTTTTTATTCCTAGAATCCAATTAATTCCTACAGACTATCCATTCCAATTCAAAAGAGTACAGTTCCCCATTAATTTGTATTTTGCAATGACTGTTAATAAGTCTCAAGGACAGTCCTTAAAATTTGCAGGCATAGATTTGAGAGAAGTGTGCTATTTCCACGGACAATTTTAAGTAGCCTGTTCTATAATAAGCAGTCCATCAAGTTTGGTTACTTTAACATCTAAAGGAAAGACAAATAAGTTAGTTTATAAAGAAGTTTTTCGGTAGGTTATGCATAAAATTCTTAATGTGCATGCGTAATATGATAGTAAATTGTTGTATTAAAAATTTATGACAAAATAAAAAGTACAGTAAACCTTCGATACTTCGACAGTCCGTATTCTTTGACACGGGATGAACCGACACGTAAAAACAGCGACGACCAATATTTTCCATGAAAGCATCCACCATGCGCCACCACGGTCAGTTACCGCTCACCGGGACTGGTTATTTTGTTCTCTCGGGACATCCCTGCGATAACTAAACTATTGTTAGTGCGCCCTTTCCACCCCCTCCCTTTACTGTGCCCTGAGTTGGCAGTGTTATTGTGAGTGGGTCAGTGCGCTTGAGTAGTTTTCGGAGGTTAGACACGCTTTGATTAGTTTCTTGCTATTTGAACTGTGCTGTGTTCTTAAAGGTGCTTTTGAAGATGTCGGACAAAAAACGTAAAAGGTGTTACGTTACGATGGACATGAAGTTAGACACGTTAAAAAGGATTGACAAAGGTGAAAGCGTGAACAAAGTCGCGATTGACTTAAATGTTGGTCGATCAAAGGTAATTGGATAGAAGAAGATGAGGCCTGAAATTGAGTCGTGGTGTGTGAAAAGACTTTGTTCGGAATCATTAGTAGAGAGAAAAGGTATGAAGACTTCGGAGTACGAAAAGGTTAGTGAAGCGCTTTATCAGTGGTTCAAAATTCAACGAGAAAAAGGAACGCCGATCACAGGACCTTCAGGAAAAAGCGTTGCAGTTTTACAGTGAATTCAAAGAAGAAGGAGAGCCTGAATTCACTGCAAGTAGCGGATGGCTGGACAGGTGGAAACACAGATACGGAGTTAAATAGCTGAGCATATGTGGTGAAAAGTTGTCTGCAAACCCTAAAAGTGATTTTAAAGTAAAATTTCAAGCATTAATTGAAAAAGAGGGACTCATTGTTGAGCAAATCTACAATTGTGATGAAACTGGCCTTAATTTTTGAATGCTGCCTAGTAAAGGCCTTTCTCTCAAAAAAAGAAAAAGCTGCTGCAGGTCACAAAAAAAAGTAAAGAAAGAGTAACTGTGTTGGCTTGTAGCAATGCAACGGGGTCACAAAAACTGAAATTAGTTCTTATAGGAAAATCCAAAAACGCCGAGCTTTAAAAAATGTAAAAATAAGGGTTGATAGTTTCGATTTACCCGTTGTGTACAGAAACCAATCTAATGCGTGGATGTCAGAAGATATTTTCAATGAGTGGTTCCATGAGCAGTTTGTACCAGAAGTCGAAAAACATTTGGAATCAAAGAATCTCCCAAGAAAGGCATTGTTGATTTTAGACAATGCAACAACCCACCCAAGTGTACATGTCATTCAAGATAAAGGGATAAAGGCTATGTTTCTGCTGCCTAATGTAACCTCACTGTGCCAGCCCATGGACAAAGGGGATTTGGTCACACTCAAGAAACTTTACAGGAAGAAGCTTCTCTCATGTATTATTCAAGGTTTTGATGAAGGGCTTGATTTAATCGATAAACTGAAAGAAATTGACATGTTAGATATAATTGGGTTGATATCTCAGTCATGGGATGAGCTCAATCCCTTGACCCTAGTACGCTCCTGGCGAAAATTATTGGACCATGAGTGAAATGAATTTCTCAAGAAGGAAGAGCCGAACAATGAAGACCTCGTTAAGTTAATAGAGAAGATCCCAGACTGTGAAGGAGCTTCCAACGGTGATGTTGACGATTGGATGAAGGAAGATGAAAACATAGGCCCCACTTCTGACGAAGAAATTGTTGCCGCATTAAAATCAAAGGAAGTGGATATGAGTGATGAAGAGTCAGAAGACAATACAGACAATAGTCAACCACAGAAATTGTCTCATAGTGACGGTGTCAAATATCTCTAGGGGCTCTCCAATATCCAGGAGCAAGGGGCATCTGCCATGGACATCCTTTTCTCAAAAGACTACGTGAGGAAGCAGCTCGACAAAGGAATCAGTGTGAAAAACAGTCAAAAATAATAAAATTTTTGTTTAGTGGCATTTATTGGAACCCACATTATAATATAAGTTGACAAATCATGAATGTAATGCCTTAACCTAATCATAATAATTAAAATTGTGCAATATTTATATACAGCTTGTATTTTTTATACATACTCCTTACAAAAATAATCCATATACACCCTATAATTCGACATTTCGATACTTCAACACCCCTTAAGTCCACAAATTGTTGAACTATCAAGGTTTTACTGTAATAATATTAGTTTGATTCATATGTTTTTTTCTAAACCAATGTGAACATTTTCATTTTGGTGTTGTTTTTCTAAATCACTTCTGATTAATGTATTATAGGTTAATTACCTTCAATCTGCCAGTGATCCTTTAAATCCTCTTGGATTATGCGTTTCGGCATTTATGCCATCATCATATCCTTAAATAAATATATTTGTTGTATAGTGTATTTTATTTTAATTTTACAAGACCATCAAGAATAAATTAAAAAATATTTCAAGTTCATTAAGGGTCGGATGATGGTATAAAAGCCGAAACACGTAATCCAAGAGGATTTAAAGGATCACAGGAAAATTGGAGGTAATTAACCTATAATACATCAATGTGAAAAACATATTATCACTATCACATACTCTAAAAAATTATTATAATTTAAGCTTTTATAGAAAAAATAAAATAGTATAGATGGTAAAAAAAGGCAAAATAAATAGACATATCTTCTGCTTCTTACACAACATTTTAGCCTAAGTTCATAAACTAAAATGCTTTAATGTTTACAAATACTTATAATTTAAATTAAGAAAATTATAAATTTCATACATTTTGTATACAATTTGAAAAATTTGCGGGCGAAGCCGCAAAGGGGGTGCTAGTTCATGAATATACATACATATATATATATACAGGGTGTTCAATTTATCTTTGCCACCATTGGGATCTTGGAAACCGCAAGAATAACAAGAAAGTTTAAATGGGGAACCTTTCTTCATTTTTGGTAAACATTAAAAATTCAAAATAAAATTTAAAAAAATCGAGCCACCATTTTCCAATATGGCGGCCAACTTCAAAATTATAATGGAAACCCATATATTTTATTTTAGTTTTAAATCTGATTTTAAGACTTTTTTATTCTTTTATTTATTTTTTATATATAAACCTAATAGTTTTGGAGTTTATGGCTGACAAAGTTTAAAAATCAACTGATTTGTATTATTATCTTTACAGTGAATTATATGGAATTATAACTTATTATGGTAGTAATAATAGATAAATAGATAGAAAAGTACTTTACTAAACATTTGTTGATCCTACATTAAACATTACAGATTATATCATATTAGAATAAACATAATACTCTTATTTTTTTGTAAATTGTCTGAAACAAAAGAAATATCCGCTGCATAGAAGCCATGGTCAATGACCATCGACTGGTTGGCTATAGTTATTACTCCACAAAAATATAAACAGCTGTAAATATAACTAACAAAATAATTAAATGCATAGTAAACATTTATATGGTAATAAATCTATACACATTTCAAATCAAATACGCTTCTAAATATGAAATTAAACAATTAATTATATATAACAGAAATAATATCTTTATTATAGATGGTAGTGATAATAAATAAAGACTGATACAGTAAACTTTCTTTTATCTGGACTAATGTGGCAGTATCCCAATCCAGATACATATAAATCTGGATACAAAAATATAAGATAAAAATTGGGTAAATATTGGTAAAAGACGCCTACATGGTATAATAGGCAATGTACGCTTCACAGGAGCCTGTGGCCTTACTTCATTTGCGTGAGAATATTCTGGGGTCTGAAAGAATGCCCGATAAAATACGTCACCATTACTAAACTTGACCAAAGTCAGTCTTTTTATGGAAATGAAAAAACCTAATCTAAAGGAATTCATACAATAGCCTACATTCCGTTGGCTATTCTTGTGACTAAGATAGTCTGGACAATGATAAACGTCTGAATAGGAAGGTCATATGAATAAACCAGCTTTATACGATATAAAATAGCGTTTAATAACGTTTACTGTCACACTAGAAAGTATTTATTCAGCACTATTCAGTATTCTACATATTCATAAACGTACTATAATCATAAATGTTTACATATGCAACTCAGCAACACCTAATAGAAACAATAAATAGCGTGCAACATGACAGCTAGCTATGCTAGCGCTCCGTGTAAATCGCCCAAGAACAAATACAATACAGAATGCTGTGTACTGGGAACTATACCTGCACGTGTGCTTGTCTATCACTATACGCAAGCAACACGGCTGTAATGAGTTTATTGCCTGCACTGCCATGAGAGATGTTAGTGTTTCTATGGAGGTGAAACAACTTTAGAAAACAAACATTCACCATTCATCGGATCGGTCAGCTGATCCATATAAACCGGAATCTGGATAATGTGGGCCCAGATAAAACAAGGTTTACTGTATTAAGTTAAAAATTACATTTATTAAACTTCATATTTAATGCATTTAACATTCCTTTTATAATATTAGTATTTTTCAAGATGTTCAAATAAGAGTTCTTTGATATTAACAGCTGTTTATTTTCTAGTATTCAGAGTCAGCTGATTATGTTTACTGTTACTCATTGTTGGCTTGATGTATTTACTGCTATTGTTTTTGTATAACATACAGTCAATAATTAGTGCTCGTCGTTTGTGAAGTGTTATTGTTTTTTACTTTGTTGTCCAGTTTTTTATTTAAGTGTTAAATTATATTGCATTTTAATAAGTTAATAGTTTATACATAATCTTTTGATTACTAATCTCATTTGTATACGTTATCATGTTTTTATATATTTAAAATATTAAGTAAATTAATAAGAAGTTATTTAACACAAACATTCTGTATTTTAGCAAGCATTCATTATATAAACATCAAAACAACAATGTTTGATTTCATAACAAATAACATGATTTGCAGGCACAATTAATAACATATGTGACACGTGGCTTTCTGTAATAATGACAAACTAGACATGGTAGAAGTTTATTTTTAAGTAATAAAAACTGTACTTTGGCAGTAACGATATATCAAGAAAGGTATCCTGGAAGATTGTAACTAAGTGTTTCTGATGTCAAGCGTGCAAAACAATCTACCACCATGCATGCATGCATCTTAGAAAATATGTCTTCTATTGTTGGAATAGGTTAATGTTCATCCTTAATTCAGTGTCACCTTGTAATAGCACAAATTCTAACGGAACTGTTTGGTTTAACGACTGGAACAATTGATGTGCCCCAATCCAACATTTCTACTTGTGTAATAATACCTAAATCTTCTAGCCTCTTTAGCTCATTTTGTACTCTGTCTTTTAATGCATATGGCATATGTCTAGGATTGATGTAAATTGGTAGAGTAGCATGTTTCATCCTGAAATGGCCCAGTTCATTTGGTATTTTTCCATATGTATTATGGAATCATTAAATTATCCAGTTCGGGAACACTGTTTTCCTTGATTCCTGTTTTCAGTGTACGAATATCTGCTGGATCGAGCTGAATTTCTCTTATCCAGTCTCTTCAAAATATTGAATCTACCTTTTTGTTCATGATGTAAAGTTTACCAATAAAGGACTCATTACAATAATCAATATTTAAAAAATATTACTCCTTTTGGCTTAATTATTTCATCTGTATAGGTCCGGAGTTGAACATTAGTATTAAAAATTCTTTTGTTATATTCAGAAGTTTGAATATATCTTATGATATAACACTGAGTGCTGCTCCAGTATACAGTTCCACTGATGTTAATCTTCCTTCTAGTTCTACTTCAATCATAAATTTCTTGTTTGATTTTAAGTTCAGCTGGAATATTTCATGTGTATCATCTGTACCTTCACCAGTTTCTTCAGATTGTTTTATTTCCTACCTAACTTCTTCAATCAAACTCGTGACAAGTGTCCAATTCTTTTACAGTAATTACATTCAGTAGAATTAAATCTACACTCAGCTCTATGTGAATCATCTCCACATCTGTAACTTTTGTTTTTAAGATTCTCAAATAGTAATTGATAATCAGGAGAAGTATGCTGATTCATCATTGCTTTGTTCATTCTCATATCGTTCGTGGACTGAATGTTCTTCTTCGTTATTTGGTGAATTTCGTTTTTATGGTTGATTGCTGTACTTTCGTGTTTTGCTAATTCTAATGTTGTTGCCTTTTCTATCACTTTATTAAATGTTTGCAGTAAAGTATCTTGTAGTAACAAAACGCGAATATCATCGCCTTTTAATCCCTTTATAAACTGCACGTGTAGTAGTGTGTCAGAAACCGATTTATTGCATTTTGTACAAGTAAATTGGCAGGCAACACCTATTTTCTTGAGAGCAGAAGCATATTCCTAAATAGATTCTTCTCTCAATTGAGTTTGTGTTATGAATTTATGTGGACGAACCCAAATACTAGGTTTTGGCTCTACTTTGGCCATTAACAAATGAATAAGTTCCTCGTAGGTTTTGTTCAGTGGAAGGGCGGGAATACAAGCATCATAAAGTTGTTCATGCAATTGTGGAGTAATGGTTTGTAAAAACAAATTTAACTTAACTGTTGAGCTAATGTCTCCACTAAAACGAATGTAGTTTTCAAAATGTCTTGTGAAATTCTGAAAACTCTCGTCTGGTGTATACGGTTGAAAAGGAACGGTCGAAGTATAACAATGAGGACCTTCCGCTGTCTGCATGTGATTTTCATACTTTTTAACTTCTGATTCAAGGTACAGCTTTGTAGATTCGTAAATATCTTCTAAGTGCCATTTTACTTCCAATTTATTGCTAGATAACTCAATGTCTGATTGTATTGTTTCAATTTCTATCCGTATATAAGTTATTTTCTTTTGAAAAAGTGTACAAGTTTCATAAGATAGTTCAGTTACATGTATATCATTCTTCAATTTGTTCGTCCGCAGTTCAAGTGTATGTATATTCTGGTCTGGTACAGACTTCTTAATATTCTGGTCTATTAAAGTCTCTTTTGGTTAAAAAAAAAAATCAAAGTCAAAACTCCTTTATTCATCAACCGTACAGTTACAGATTTGAACAGTGTCAAGCAAAACACAATAAGTTTTTCTACATCAGTATTAAGGCTAGTCTTATTTAGTACTTACAATACAAGAAATTAAGTACAGTGTATTTATTAAAATTAATTATTATATTATCTCGAAGAATTTATCCAATGAATAAACAGGATGTTTTATTAAGTACTCCTTTATAGTTTTTTGAAGTTTATCCTTATCTTTTAAAGTTTTAATATTTGCTGGTAGATATTTTAAACATTTTGCTCCCATAACTACAGGTTTTTTGTTATACATTTCTAGATTATGTTTTTTAGTGCCTAATTTGAATCTGGTATTGTATTTATGCTCCAGTATGTTCTGCTCATCGTACTTAACTAAATACATGATTGATTCTAAAATATAGAGGTTGTACACAGTCAAAATATTCAACTCTGAAAACAGATGTTTTACTGATTCTCTCCTTTTTAGCACCATCATAGTTCTAATAGCTTTTTTTTGTAATTTTAAAATTCGGTCCAAATTTGATTTTTTGTAGAACCATACATACATATTCCATATGAAATATGTGAATGAATCAAGGAAAAATACACCTGCCTCAACACACTTAAACTACACAATTTTGACATTTTCCTTAATGCATACAGCCCAGATGAAATTTTATTTATTATATGCTCAATATGTAAGTCCCAACTTAAATTGTTGTCAATAATCAATCCTAAAAAGGTTGTGTGTTCCGTCACGGCAATTTTGTTTTTTTCAATGAATATATTTGGATAGTGGACAAATTTTGATTGCTTGGTTTTAAAAGAAATGCATTTGGTTTTTGATGGATTAAGTAGGAGATTCTTTTTGGTTAAGTTATTTTTTTTTTTTTTTTTATTTAATATGATTGTGGAATTTGAATCTGCTTTACTTGTATCACTGCTTGATACAAGTAGATTCGCATCATCTGCATATAGACAGAATTTTATATCTTCGGTTACATAATTTTCTAATCCGCCTATGTAACATATAAAGAGCAGTGGCCCCAATATTGAGCCCTGGGGTACTCCAAAACGATTTTTTAGTGTCTTTGAAACAAACTTTTTTTATGAAACGCCCATCATTAAAAGACAGCTCTACATACTGGTACCGGTCATACAGATAAGATTGAAACCATTTACTTTCCTTATTTTGGATTCCTAAGCTATGAAGCTTATTTATCATAGTGTCGTGATTCACACTGTCAAAGGCACGGGTTAAATCCATAAAAATGCCAACTGATTTTTTACCTTTATCCAGTTCATCAATTACACCCCATCCTTGGGGATGTTTTACCATCCCATCCTCCTTGTCACTTTCATATATTTAAAATATTAAGTAAATTTATAAGAAGTTATTTAACACAAACATTCTGTATTTTAGCAAGCATTCATTATATAAACATCAAAACAACAATGTTCGATTTCATAAACAAATAACATGATTTGCAGGCATAATTAATAACATATGTGGCACGTTGCTTTCTGTAATAATGACAAACTAGTCATGGTAGAAGTTTATTTTTAAAATAAAAACTGTACTTTGGCAGCAATGATTTATCAAGAAAGGTATCCAGGAAGATTTACCTATCCAAAAATACATTTCCACTCTTGTAAAAACCTTAAGAGACAGTGGATCTTTTGTGAAAAAATGTGAGCGTCGTCCTTCGGCTTTATCCGAAGACACCCAAATAAACATAGGCATATTTTGAAGCTAATCCTACTGCATCTATCAGAGAAGTAGCGAGAATATCTGAGGTATTGGTCAGTTCAGTTGTTAAGGCACTCAAGAGGTACAAATACCATCTGTATAACTCAAGAGGCTTACTGAAGCACTTGGCCTGCGCGTGAGGGGAATATACTAGGAGTGGAGGGGAAGGCAGTCTCACCAATGATATACCCCTCCACCATGTCACTGATCTCAGTCATGTTGCAAGTCGAGCTACTGTCGAGGACTCACGAGTCTGGGAGCGAGGGTTGCAGGCGCCAGGGAAAGTTATCGTTATTATCGGCTAGTGTTGGGCGGGTTGCGTTCTGGTCGCTCCCAGACTCGTGAGTCCTCGACAGTACTCTTGCACTGTCAGACCACGTTAAAAATGTATGTGAGAAAATACACTGGATTGCCTGTAAGATTGATATATATACAAAGGTATAATCTGGTCGGTTACTTAGGTGGAAGCAAGCCTCTGTGGTTTTTGATGGGTTAGGATTTAGCTTCCATGTTCTAAAATATTCTTCAAGGGATTCAATGTGTGTTTCTTAAGTCCTTGTGCTGATAAGCTAAAACAATATCATCAGCATAAATACATTTTCTAGACATTGTGATTGGGATATTAGTGGTATACACTGTGAACAAAATTTGAGCAACTGCAGACCCCTGTGGCAGACTATCTTTCAGCTGTTTAAAAGAGCTTTCCTCATGACCAAGATAACTTTTATTAACCTGGCACCAAGTACTGACTGACTCCAAAAGTCGCAAAAGAAAGGAACTGGGAAGGAGGCTGTAGAACTTTAACAACAAACCTTTGCTTCATACTCTCAGGGGTGTCAGTTGGCTTTTTCTTAATTAATTCAAGTTGTAAACAGTGGCGTAGCCACGGGGGGAGGGGTTTCGGGTTACAAACCCTCTTGAGATTTAAAATAGGCCCCTAAATGAGTAAGTAGGCCTCAATAAATAAATTGATAATAACGGTTGTTCTGAAGGTAAAAATAGTTCTCATCTGTGAAGACAAAATAATGTTATCGATAGAAAAAAACCTATACTCTGTTGAATGTTTACGATAAATCATATTTTACAACATATCCGGTAAGACATGATAGATAGAAAACTACGTTCCGAGCCCATCCGTTGCGTCTGTGCTATGACAAGGCCTGCGCGAAAGGTGGTACTTGCGCATACGCTTTTGTCATACCATAGTCAGTTGATCAACAGTTTAGCCAACCATACAACCCTTATTAATGCCTCAAGAGTGACAATGATGTACAACACTTTGTCCATGCTCTACACCATTACTGACTTCTCTTTCATGTTTACATTTGTAAATATTGTCATACATTGTGTTGTTGTTATTTAAGGTTTTAATTAATCAATAAGTGGTCTCTTCTAAAATTAAACACAATTATAAAAGTGGCATAGAAAAGGAACAAGAGAAAAAAAGAGGGATAAAACATCAACCACACATTTTAAGTTAATGGCTGCTTGGTTGCACAGACCAAAGACAGATGGAAATGAAGGTAACTACAATAAAGTGTTATTAAAAAATAGTATACATTAAAAGAACACTGTTAACAATTTAAATTAGTATGAAGGATGTTACTGTTTTATTGCTTTATTTAACTAAGGCCTATTGTTGACAGGACATAAATTACTATAAACACCAAAACAAGTGTGGTGCAACCGATAGTCTTGAAATTAAATGTTACATTCCAAGTTTAGCAGGTATACAAACTCAAAGGTGCTATGTAGAAACAAGAAACCCAGAATATTATTTCAGAATAGCCGTATCATACCATTCTTGGATGGATTCATACAACAACAATCTAGTTACATTGACCACAAAGTCATTTTAAAATCATTTCAATGCCTCTTGCCACCAAAAGACAAGTTTACATTGTTTGAAGAGGACGATAAGGAAGTGAAACAACTTGTTGACAAGTATTCCACAGATGTTGGTTGCAGTGAGGATACTGCACTATGGGAGATTTCGGTATGGTAGAGTAATGTAAATCAAAAGAAAAAATACCTAAAGAATGCTTTTGAAGCGTTGGTATATGTGACAAAACTACTCTACCAGCAGTTCACATATTACTGAAAATATTTACCATGCTGCCAGTAACAACTGCTACGAGTGAAAGGTCTTTTTCGACGTTGAGAAGACTAAAGTCCTACCTCAGAAACACAACAAATGAGACACGTTTAAGTGGCTTGGCTTAGCTCAATGTCCATCGTGAGATTTTTATCAAAAGAAACGATGTGCTGGATGAGTTTTCATTAAATCCACATGGAATAGATTTTGTTTTGTAGCTTTGATGGGACAGGTGGTTGTAACTTGTAAAATTGTATGAGTTATTATTGCAGTGAAAATAAACACTAATATTACAACAGAAATTGTAAAATTAATTTGAAACCAATATTATTTGATAAATTGACACTCTAAAGTAATACTTGTACTTTCTCCCATATGCTTTAGCATAGAGAAAGTATTGTGATCATCAAAAAACATTTTTATTACAAGTTGGTCTAAAAATCCATTTTAGGGCACCCTGAACCCAAAAAAGGTTTTTTTTTTTTTGTTTTTTTTTGTGGTGTCTGTCCGTATGTGTGTTTGTGTACTTCACTGGAGACCAAACAGATGGGTCGATTTTTATGAAATTTAGCATGTAGGTATGGGTGTATTTAGCCAATATATCCAGACGGTTTTTTCACTTTTTTGAAATTTTAGTTTTTGAAGTTATACTTCTTTGCGCCCGTTGTATACTTTTGGGATGGGGTGTTGGTCGAGAAACCACGTCACGCGTTTTGCGTGATACGTTGGGTGTGGCTTAACGTACGTGGGACCTAGCATACTAGAAGCCGTGAATCGGCCCGCATAGTAAGCCACGCCTTACGTCCTTTTGTCAGGAACTACTTGACTGCAGTTCTCACATGGCCAGAAAGAAGAAACTCGTGATGTACATTCGTTGCGCTCAGTTGTTCTTATCCATTTTTATCTTGCTTTCTGTATTGTGAACATACCACGTTGAATTTTATTAATATTAAAAAACTGGAATTATTAACTTTGCCGTAGTGAATGTTGTGTGTGATAAGTCTATAATTTAGTACACAAAGAAACTAATAGTGAGTAATGTGATGTGACCGTACTAATATAGTCACTTCTCACATGGATGTTCATTCAAGGGCATCAGAATCTCTTGTTGCAGCACAGTCTGCTATTGGAGAAATTTGAATCAGTAAATGCGTTCCACAAAGTGGTCGAGAATTCGTAGTTGTGGCAATATACATCTCCCCTGATAAAACTGTGAACCAAATCATAAAGTTCATTCATCAAAACTTATTAATTTATACTGCAGAAGGTTCCACACTGCTCGGTGAAAATTTTCATGAAATCCCAAAGATAATGAGCGGCGATTTCAACATCAATTTTTCCGATGAAAAAACAGGGCCATTGATACATTTCCTAAAAGACAAGCTAGACTTGGTAATGTCGAATGATAAGAACTAAAGTACGACCAGATACGGAACGACCATCGATGCTGTTTTAGTAGATATCTTGAGAAGTTTTAAACTAGAATATTTGTTAGTTACTTTAGTTATAATAAACCGATTGTGTCTTTCTTGGAATACAGTACAATTTCTAATGAGGAACCAGAAAATAACCAAGATGAAAGAATGTTTATAGAAGAAATTACTGATAATATATAGGAGTATAGTATAATGATGAAGCTACTATATTGGAGCGAAGTATATTGAATAACAGAGAAAATTGTCTTGTATTTCATTTATATATCCTGCCTATCTGTGGGTGTGTGCAAACGGCCAAAGAAGTATAACTTCCCCCGTCTGGTCCGACGCAGACAATGTGTTTTTTTTTATTTTTATGGGCAAAAACATACAAAAATGAAACTTTCTCAAAAACGGCTTTATTAATTTTAATTAAATTTTCAGGAAATATTTGAATTACAATTGAAATATTTGAGTAAAAACCGCATGTCCTTAACTTTAATAGTTTTTGAGTTATAACATTTTTTTATTTGCAAAAACATAGAAAAATGCATACTGTTCAAGCTTTATTCTATCAATTTTGATTAAATTTTCAGTAAAGATGCAATTACAGTTAAAATATGTTGGTTACTACCACACTAATTTGGGGCTGGACACCAACGGCCGGAAGCCACAGCTCAAGTTGTTGTAGGTTGTTTACATGAACTCTGGATATGTGATTAATTGAACAGCTGCTTTTGAAGAATATTTTTTCCATACTTTTATGTAAATAAAATAAGTGTTTCGTCTGTACATTCCTTAGAAATGTAATTAATTGAACATCTGTTTTTATTTAGATAACAAAGGGAAAGGGAGAAAGTTTGTGCCAGTTACCTGTTACCCTTTATTATATTTTGCATTAAAATTTGTTAACAACTATTTTTTATAATTAATATTTTAACAATATACAAAAGTAGTTCTAAGTTTATAATCAAAGGATTCGTAAAAGCAATGATTTAATATTTTATTTCAACCAATTTATATATTGTACTTTATTTTAATAAATACTTGTTCAAAATAACTGTTTTTGAGCCTCAAATCACGTTTTTAACATAACAAATTTAAAACTGTTCATAGAGACCCCCCTTGCCCTGGGGGATATTCCATACCCCCCCGACACTCCGGAAGGGCCCCAAAATCTTTGGTAAACCCTCCCCATTCCAAAATCCTGGCTACGCTACTGCTTGTAAAGCACATGTTTGTCAGAAGGGTGGCGGGCTGACTATCCATTTAGCTATATTAGAGGCCTTTGGGTGGAGCATTTCTCTTTAATTTGTAGATTTACCAATAATTTTCTTAAATGTGACCACACCCTTCTACTGCTGTGAGTAAAGTTTATATTTTCAACAGTTTTAATCCATTTTTCACTCCTGGCACTGTTAAGAGAGAGAGAGAGAGAGCAGCAACAGATTAACTGTGTTAGAGAGTTTCCAATTAAACTCTTTGCAAAGATCATCTGATACCCTCTTTCATCCTGGTATATACTCATTTCTGTACCCTCTTGGTATGCAAGTTTTAGCAATGGACAAGACGAGATTTTTGAAACAATCATAGTTTCTTATTATAGGAGGAATGAACCTGATACTATCATCAAGCTTGGTGATAAAGACCTCCCAGTATGCTTCATTGAAATTCCATCTATGCCTTCCTAAAGATCGAACTATGGGAATTTGGATCCATAATGAAACCAGTACTGGCTTATGTTGAGAATGGGGAAAAACAACAAGAACTTTCCTCCTAATTGGCTTTGGTCTTAATGATTGTTCACATATGAGTAGGAGCTGAAGAAGGTGAGAAACCTCGATGCCAATGAGCTGAATAAAAAGTGGCTGAATCTTTAGCATGAAATATCAGGAAAAGGTCATTCATTTCAGCCAAGTCAGCAAGCTTTCTGTCATTCTAATCGTCGGTGTTGTAGCCCAATTGGCTATGGTGAATGTTAAAGTACCTATATAGAGGAAAGGGTATTCAAAACTTGGTAAAATCCTATCATCAGGCCAGGTTTAGAGGCTTATAAACATGAACTATTGTAGTTTCTATCATCTGGATTTCCAAAACAAAGATGCCACCATCAGAGCTTTTGTGGTTAAATTGATCGTCTACTGATGTTGGTATTGACAAGTATTCTTATCCTTTTTTTTAAGTAAAGACAGTTTTTGTATCCATTTAGATAGTGCAACAGAAGAGGTTCACACACAATTGCTTGTAGCTTGTTTTGGTGGTCACAGAGATTTGTTGTAGCTTTCCTGGTATGAGTCTCTGTTTGTTGTGGCTACATACTAGATTTATTTAACTATATCTACTAAGAGGTTAATATTAGATATACAAATCAATGGGAAACATATAAAGAAGGCATAGTGAATTGCTATGCCTTGAAACCCCAGCTAATGTATAGATGTTGTCTGCTCATAAGTATAAACATTTACAAAGGTATAATAAAGATGTGTGGACAAAATATAAATAACAGATATAAATAAAATGAAATAGGCTATAAATAAATTAAACTAGTCTAGTTTGAAATTAATAACAATATTTTCCAGGGAAAGCACTTCCTTTCTTCGTTCTGTCTTGCAAATATTCAACCACTTTGTAGTTAGTCTTTGCTATAAAATTATTTTATAATATTAAAATTTGCTTATTACTAATGCAAGAAATATGGTAAGAAATCTTGTTTTTTAAATCGTATATAGTGGGCTTTTGAAAATAAATATAAATTGTTGTTGGGATATTGAAATCTTAAATTGTTTCTTTTGTTAAAATTGTGGATGAAATTAAACTTATGAAATAAATTAGGTCATCACAAACAAGGATAATCAACTCATAAATACGAGTATATATGGTCATATTGAAATTTCAAACTGTCTGAACAATGGTTGACAGCTAATTCTTTTATTTCTTTATGTTCTTAATGTACTTTATTATACAATGAATAATTTATTACAGTCATTTTGTGGTCCCCAAACAACAATTCCATTTCATTATATTAATATTGTCTCAACACAGGCATAATGTACTGCTAAAGCTGTGCCTAGAGATGTTCATTGTGCTAAAGTACTGAGAAAATAATGAAAGCTATTTAATTGGTTAGCTAAATAAGGAATATAGAAATTCCATTTTAGGTTTGTATCAAAGTGGAGTCCAAGAAATTTGTGGAAATCAACAACATCAAGTTCAGTGGCATTAACAATTAACAAGTCCTCGCGCGGGGTGTTCAAAACACTCAGAGTGAGGGGAATTTTGTCATAATTCAAAGTGTCATAACTTGCCCATCCTTCAGTACCTTCAAACTACAGCCTGAGAGTCATGCCAAATCTGTTTTCATTAGTTTGTGGTGAGTTATTGATCCATCACGTGCTGTCAAAGTCTGGGGTGTCCTACTATTGTACTATTGAGGTACTATACGTTTGAGAAGCATTTATGTGCATAAATTGTACTTACTATTGATGTACCAAATGAAAATGTATTTAAAAATCGTATTGTAGAACAAAATTGAACTTATATTATATGATATTAAACATAAAACAAAAGGAAACAAAACATTCAAAATTTATTATTGCATCAAATATAAAAGTGACTATTTTGTAAAAAATATGCATACTTTTGCAATTTATTATTTTTATTAGTGTAAATATTAAACAAATATTTAAATGGTACACAACTAGTTAGATGTTAATTATAAAAACTCAATTTCTAAAAAAGTAAAGTAATTATAACTATAGGTTACATTTAGTATGGGGAGTTTCAAACACCCCGCGCAGGACTTGATGTTACAAATAGCCGCTCGAGTACTTAAAGGTTAAAATTGTTTATTAAATGTCTTTTTGTGATCGTTAGGTTTTAAGTTAATGATATTTGTCTTGTAAGTGTTGAGGATTAATCCATTGTTTTATAACTGTGATTCAAATTTCCGTGATCAAACCTAACGGAACAATATGTTTATATTCTTGTTATAAGTGATTTTTTTTCTTTTTGAACTTTAGGATTTATGTATCTAAAATAATCTCCTTTAGCTACATAGGTTATTTTATTTTTCATCCTACATTAGATTCCTTATAAACTACCCCACCATTGTCTTTAAATTTAATTTAACGTTTGTGTACAACTTGTTAAATTTAATTTAACTACTATCTTTAATTAACAGCTTTTAAGATTAGCAACTGTTAGTTGCTTTTATACATGTTTGGGCAATATCTTCTAAATAATTTAACTATTAGTTTCATTTTATTGCTCCAATTAAAAAATAAATAAATTCTATAATTTTAGAGATTTTCCAGTTGTATTTTTTAAAAGAGCAATAACAAGTATACCTGTTTAATTGATCTTTAAAAACTTAAGTCTTTACAATAAGTAAGAAGCATTGGCCTTCAAAGTATCTGTAATGTGATGATAAATTTAGATTAATATCTAAATGTTTTGTGTTTATCCTTAAAAGCATTTTTTTATCCAATATTGGTTTGCTAGACCCTTCATAGCATCAATTTTCAGAGTTCCTGTAGAACCTTACCAGGAGTCTTGCAAAGACAAGAGCACACACGTCCCTCCTACTGACATATCCCCAGACCAATCCCCTACTTCAAGATTTTGCACGTCTCTCATGACGTGGACGAGGAGTTGGACTTAGAAGGACCCAATTCTAATATTTTCTGCCATTACAGTTATATTTTTTTCTTCTTTGTCTATCAACGCCAGAGGTATTTTGTATTGTGTACTAACGTTGTTAAGGGACAACGGTCCAAACCCATCAAGCAAATGTTAGGTGGCCTCCCGGAATTTGAACCCGTGACTCTCTGCATATGAAGCAAAAGTGCTAACTACTAGACTAGCAAGAGGCCTATTATTAACTTAAAGGTTTTTTATTTTTATTATCAAAATAAATAAGTAAAATTGCTATCTTGTTAGTTATGAAAATGGACATCTACCTTTCCACCCTTACAGTTATATAAAATAATGTATTGCCGTTGAGTTAATTGTTTACTAAATATTTTAATAAATACTGTGTCCACAAACATATTTACTTGCATTACATATGTCTACAAGGTGAATAGTATAGTTTTAAAAATATTATTTACATTTGTAGATGTATTTTTTACTACATCATCGATGTGAAATCTCATTAAATCTAAACTTGACCTCATCTATCTAACAGTCGTACCCCTTCTATATAATTATTTAGTTTATCATTATAGAAATATAAAATAACTTTAGTTTAACTAACGATAATATCTGTTTCAGAGATTTTGACTTCAACCCTTTTAGACAATATTACCTAGGATCTTGTGGGGATGATGGGTGCAGCAAATTTTGGGATGTGCGGAAACCTGGTGAGCCGGTATTAACTCGTTCAGATCATTCTCACTGGGTGTGGTGTCTGCGCTACAACCACTTCCATGATCAGTTAGTGGTGACTGCCAGCAGTGACTGTGTTGTTGTGCTCTGCAGTGTTGCTTCCATTGCCTCAGAGCCTCTTGACGATGACAACAAAGTGAGGATTGCTGATGGTGTTCTAGCCAAGTATGACCAACACGAGGACTCTGTTTACTGTGTTGAATGGTCATCTGCAGACCCATGGTGTTTTGCTTCTCTTAGCTATGATGGAAGGCTTCTTTTAAATAGGGTACCCAAAGCTCACAAATACAACATTTTAATATGAAATAATTTATAATTATAAATTATTAGTACTAGAATTAGTACTTTGTACATTGTTCATTCCTTAATATTCATAATTTATAAAATAAAAGCTAAGTTAAGATAATAATTATCAATCAAATACCTGCAGTATTGCTGATAATTTGTTAAAAAACAGTATGCAACAATAAGGTTTGTTTTCCTTTTTATAGAAAGTAAAGATATGGGTATTGGAATTCCCATATAATATAAAAAGTTCAAATTATCAATAATGTTCACTGTGTAAATATGTAAAGAATTAGATTGTATGGTTATGCCTTTAATTTCCCATAGAATTAAGGACTAATCAACTGATTTGTATACCAAATATAATGATAAGTCCTCTAAAATAAATAACAAAAGCATTTTGCCTTGTTTTGATTTCATTTTTTTAGGCAGCCCCTATACAGTTAAAATTAAGACCAGCTTGTTTTATATTTGTTATTTTATAATTCCGTGCATGAAGATAGATTTGGTCAAGTGCAATTTGCTATTGGAATTGTTTACGTAAGTAGTAATGCTTTTAGCATGTCCATTTAAGTTTACGTATTACACAGGTTTATTCATGTTGCTTCTTGTTAGCAGCTACATCCAATCACTTTATGTTTAAATAGTACTTAAGAAAGTGACTTCATGCAGTATCATAAACCGGAATGGTATCATATGTTTGTGGGTTTTTCAGAAACCATTAATAAAATACCAAATGTAAAGTTTGCCACTTAAAACTAGATTTAAATAAAAGTTACAATTATTTTTTTTAAAACCAGTATAGTTTTTATATATCGGTTGCAAAATATAATTATTTGGCGAATGAATTCTAATGATTCCTCTATCTTCTTTCCCTCTATAACTCGGAAAGCTGTTGGGATTTCTATTATTTTTAAATGAAACGAATGATAGTTGGGTTCAAGAGATTTAATTTATATATGAGCAAAGTAATTAATGTTCACAAAAAATATAAAAACTAAAAAGTATGGTTATTAATTTAGAACATGGTATAGGTACCATTGGGGAAGGGGAGGGGACCTGGCACATGCGCCCTAAACTAGTGGAGTCATAGTTGGCTACAGACCACTCAACGTATGTCCCCCTGCTCTTATTGGCAGCCGTCAAGTTCTGCCATCTATGTGTTACCATAAGGTGCAACTTGGGAGTAAACCAAAGAATATAAAGCATTGACCCTACACTGGAAGGCTGCCAGACATGGTGTCAGCAGTTCAGGACTTTTCTGCATACCAATGCTACCCAATGCATTTGTATTAAGTAATTATTATTTGTTTATTATTTTAACTGGGGCTTACAGCTAAGCTGTCACATTTCTGACAAAAAGATTGTATGTTTAAAGAGATCAAGAGGATCCCACAGGCACAATTAGAAGTTTCTAGGTTCTTTGCCAGCTGGACCAGATTATACTTTCAGTATTTCTCAAATGTGTTGGTATTAAAATAACATATTGACTTCTGTCATTCACTAACAAAAATTTTAGTGTGTTAACATGATCTCCTATTTGTATATTACAGTATATATACAGAGTGTTGAAAAAGTATGGATCCACCTTCATTTCTCTTAAATGGGTCTAGATAAATAATTGAGATTTAGTATACTTCTGTAGAAAATTTTTTCTATCTTTTGATGAAGTTTATAATTTTTTTCAACCTAGAGGGGAGGGCCCGTGGAGGATTTCGTAAAAAGTTTAAATGAAAAGCTATGATGAGTTGCCCATAATTTTAAAGCCTATTTTATCTGAATAAGACGCCAAAAGTTTCAAGTCAAAAGAACCACATTATCATAAATGGTGACTGGTTAACCTTTCCTAGTAGTGATATTTGAGTGGGAATTCGATATGTTGTAAAAGCCAGTTCTGTTCTATGAATTATTTGTACCATCATGTCAATAATATCATTTTAAGATAATTTTCTTTTTCTTTAATCAAATACCTAGCTTCATAACTGTTTTTTTAAGAAAGGCTTTCTAAGAAAGGTTAACCAGTTCCCATATCTGATAGGGTGGTTATTTTGATTTGAAACTTGTGGCGTCTTATTCAGAAAAAAATAGGTTTTAAAATGATGGGCAACTCATCATAGTCTTTTATTTAAACTTTTTATGAATACAGGTTGGAAAAAACTGCTTTCTAGGTTGGAAAAAATTACAAACTGCATCAAAAGATAGAAAAATCGTTCTACAGAGGTATACTAAATTTCAATTATTTATCTGAACCCATTTAATAGAAATGAAGGTGGTTTCATACTTTTTCAACACCCCGTATATGGGTGTTCCCGAACTACGTTCAGATAGTTCAATAGTAATTACTGGTTTTCAGATAGTTTAATTAGGTCTTTTTTGCTTAATAACCAGTTGAAGAACAACAATTATTGTACTAGAACTCACAAAAACTATTCACATATCATAATCTAATTTGTCAACAATGAGTAATCTGTAATGAAAATGCTAAAATATCAGCTGTTTAATATTTACTTTATCAGCTGATATGAAATGCATTTAACATAAGCAATTCAATGTCTAATAAAATGAAACAGAGCATACATCTTATTGCCTAAATTAGTGTTACTCCTTTGTTTATGAACGAATTTTATTCAACTAGGACTTGTTAGATTTATTATTACTTTTTGCAACGTTTTTATTACCTACACATTTTTTCTAAGGATAGACGTTTTTGTGCAATTTACAATTAAAAGTTTTTAAGTGTCACCATTTTGAAAATATTGAACATTAAAAAATAATACTATCACAACAAGTATCTTCATTCCAAATTTGAGCAATATATTGAAAGGGGTTATGAAATTACTCATAATTTAGTGAAAATACAAAATGGCCACCGTATTGAAAACGAAGCATATTAGGATCTATATGTATAGGGACATTATTACTTATTTTTAACCAACGAATCATAACCTGAACTTTTGGAATGTAGTTTGGGAACACCCTGTATATACAGGGTGTTTCAGAGCACCCGGCCGCAATCTCCTGTGGTTGAACCGTTGGACATAGAGCGACCCAATAAACTGTAACCCCAATAAATCGTATATGGCAAACATCGTAAAATTGTTTTTTACGCATTTAAAATTCAGGGTGTGTCCGAAACTGAGGGTTACAGGTTCGAATCTCGAAAATTTCAAATAGCAACATAGGTCATGTGGCATATCATTTTAAAGGCCTTTCAATTCTAAACAATTTGGTAAAATAAAATTGAAAATATCTGAAATCCTGTCCAAATAGCTTGGGTTTTTTTCTTAATTTTTTGAGTATTTTGTTTTTTACCATGGTACTTTTGTATTTAAACTTGGAAGTGTTATTTTTTTTTATTAAATAGAGCACAAGATACTCTTTAAACAATATGTCGTATGACCATTTTTGAACGTTTTTCATTTTTCCGCAAAATTTTCAAATTCGAACAATTTTGGAGCCCTTTGTTCAAAACTTTTTAAATGGAAACAGGTCGTGTGGCATATAATTTTAAAGGTTGTTAAAAAAGAAACATTTTTCAAACTTAAACTTTATTTATATCTCTCCTGGTTTAAAAGTTATTTTTAATTACATGCAAGGCGTCTCCTTAGTAATTAATTAACTTTATAACAATAATTTATCAAATTTATAAATATTATGTGTAATACCCTTGGCATACGCTGTAAAAATGTATTTGATAAAACATCACTACACTAAGGCAAGGTCAAAAGTCCTATAATCCAAATAGAGAGGCTGTTATTCATACAAGTTTCATTAAAACATTTTTAAATGTCTTTGTACAAACCTCAAAACAGCTGATCAACAATGATACTGATGACGATAACATATTTTTTGTGTTTAATGTAAGCAATCATTTCATTAAGCCATTGCCTGTTGTACTGTTGCTTTGTTGTGCGTCGTAACATCAATATTATTTTCTTTTATTCACTGTTTATTACTATTATCTTTTGACAATCGTCACTTATTTGTTTAACTAAGTTGTAAATTTCTTACGAAATGATGAGTTATGTTTTAATTTTTTAATGTTGTACCATTAACCATTTGTGATAGTTTGGAAATGAATTTCACGAATTCCGAAGGTTTTGATATGCTTATGTTTCTAGGAAAATGTTTTCAGAACTTTACAGGTGCAGCTCGCTTGTACGCTGAGCGCTATCCAGAGCGTGAACATCCCACACGGAAAACATTCCAAAGTCTAGCAGCTCGGGTACGAGAAACTGGCCAAGTGCAGCCCCACCACAATAAATCAAAAGAAATTATAAGACCAGTTACGGGTGAGAAGGGTCCCGAGATTATAGCAGCTGTTTTACAAACTCCTCATGGCTCAATCCGCCGAATTTCCTCTGACTCTGATATAAGTCCAGCATCCATCTGCAGAATATTAAAATATCATAAAATGCACCCTTTTAGGATGTCTCTGCATCAGGAACTCTCGGAGGACGATTACCTGTGCCGGTTGAACTTTTGTCTATGGGCAAGGAACATGCTTGGTGAAAATCCTCTTTTCTTCAGAAATGTGTTATGGTGTGATGAGGCCACGTTCCGGAGCAATGGTGAAGTAAATCGACACAATATGCGTTATTGGGCCTATGAAAATCCACACTGGATGCGTGAGGTTGACAATCAACGGTACTGGACCTTGAACACGTGGTGTGGTATAATCGGAAATGTGATTGTTGGCCCTCATTTCTTTGATGGTACATTAACTGGAGCAGTGTACAATGATTGCCTAATAAATACACTTCCAGCACTGCTTATGGAATTACCCATACAAATTAGGCAAAACATGTGGTTGCTTCAAGATAGTGCACCACCCCATTTTGCCCTTAATGTGCGTGCCACACTTAATCGACAATTCCCTGAAAGATGGATTGGCAGAGGAGCAAATGTGCCATATCCACCTAGATCTCCAGACCTAACCTGCATGGACTACTATCTGTGGGGAAGAATCAAAAACATGGTGTATACTGATAAGCCCACGACTCGACATGACATGATGGACAGAATTAGAAATGCAGTACAAATAATTAGTGGTGATGAAATCTTGCGTGCCGTTGTCAGCTTTGAAAATCGTATTGAGATGTGCATTGAAAATGAGGGAAGAATTTTTGAACATCTATAAATGAACACACCCTACAACCTAATTAATTATGAAACCTAGTATGAATGTAAGTTGTGACAGTTATGACATTTTTTATTATTTATTAAACTGTAAGATGATTAATTTTGTCCCAAATAATTAGTTTTATTCTCATTGATTACTAAGGAGACGCCTTGCATGTAATTAAAAAAAGTATTTTTTTTAAATAACTTTTAAACCAGGAGAGATAGAAATAAAGTTTAAGTGTGAAAAATGTTTCTTTTTTAACAACCTTTAAAATGATATGCCACACGACCTATGTTCCCATTTAAAATTTTTTGAACAAAGGGCTCTAAAATTGTTCAAATTTGAAAATTTTACGGAAAAATGAAAAAATTTCAAAAATGGTTATACGACATATTATTTAAAAGAGTATCTTGTGCTCTATTTAATAAAAAAAAAAAAAACAACACTTCCAAGTTTAAATACAAAAGTACCATATTAAAAAACAAAATACTCAAAAAATTTCAAAAAAACCCATGCCATTTGGACAGGATTTCAGATATTTTCAATTTTATTTTACCAAATTGTTTAGAATTGAAATGCCTTTAAAATGATATGCCACATGACCTATGTTGCTTTTTGAAATTTTCGAGATTCGAACCTGTGACCATTAGTTTCGGACACACCCTGAATTTTAAATGCGTAAAAAACAATTTTACGATGTTTGCCATATACGATTTATTGGGGTTACAGTTTATTGGGTCGCTCTATGTCCAACGGTTCAACCACAGGAGATTGCAGCCGGGTGCTCTGAAACACCCTGTATATCGGACTATGGTTTACATGAACTTTTTTGTTCCATTTTGTTAGTGGAACCCGCTGGTGAAGTTAGTAGTGACTCGCCCATATATATATACAAGGCGAGTCACTCAACCATTTGGCCGAGTGACTCAACTGAGTCATAGTCCGATTCTCAATTTTATAATACAGCAAAAAAATCATCTGATTATAATTATTTTATTTTCAGCTGATTTAGTCAACAGATTTAGCTGGTACAGATATACAGACATTAGTTTGGTGTTTATAACCAATACTATGAACCCTAATACAGTTAACCTTATCAATATTTTAACGAAATTGCGAAATTTTTTTTCACGCATGACCCTATAATATTTATACATAATTTTAAAGATACATAAATAAGGAAGTTTTTTCAGTAATTGAATATAAGAATACAAGTAATTTAACTGCTTCAATTGAGCCTTGAATTTTAAAGGAGAAAGTCTGTAACAAAAGTTTTTAACTTTATAGTTATAACCATATAGTTATAACCATAACGTTGAATAAGGGGTTGTTATTTGAGTACTATGTTAAATTGATAGGGAATTTAATGCTCTTTCAAATGGCATTACTTTCCAAGTCATAAATAAAATTGGCTTGTTTTTACCGCCAAACAAACAGTAACAAGTCGTGTAATCTTTAAAACACAAAAATATGCCATTATAGCCAAACGGTTGAGAATCGGATTATGGTTTACACAAACTTTTTTGTTCCATTTTGTTAGTGGAACCCGCAGGTGAAGTTAACGTAGTTAGTCGTGCCTCACTCTGTGTATATATATAAAAAAAAGGACTATACTAATTATTAACCCTTCGTACTACAGTTACAACTTTTTTTAAATCTCAAAGAATGTGGTTTTTCGTATCTATGGAAAACATATAATTTTTCTTTTTGTATATACATTTATTTCCCCAGCCTTTTAAAGGGAATATTTAGACATTTATTTACGTACAGTGGTACTGACCCACCCGCCCACCCCTACATGTACTTTATTATTGACCAGTATATGTATTATTAAATACATCCTCTAAGTTGTGACTCACAATTTTACTCTGCTCCTCATCATTCTCTCAAGGACGACTACCACTCTAGCTGCCGACCAAGGACTCCACAACATCCAGGAATGGTACTACGCCAGAAGGTAACAGCACCACAACTCAATATATCTAAACCCTACCTAAAGTCTAAAACGCCTCTCAACATACACATTGTCTGTAACACTAATGTGCCTTAAATACAGGGTGGGGCAGAGGAACTCCTCCTGCATTTTACGTACAGTAGTATTGACCCACCCATACACGTACAATGGCATTAACCTACCCGTCCACCCATACACGTACAGTGGTATTGACCCACCCGCCCACCCATACACGTACAGTGGTATTGTATGGGTGGACGGTAGTCATACAATACCACTGTATGTGTATGGGTGGGTTAATGACACTGTATGTGTATGGGTGGGTGGGTAGGTTAATGACACTGTATATGTATGGGTGGGTGGGTGGGTGGGTTTGTGACACTGTATGTGTATGGGTGGGTTAATGACACTGTATGTGTATAGGTGGCCCCTCCCCATATAATTATAACTATTAGTATCTCATCAATACCCCTGCCTTAGATAACTCAACAAACATCAAGAAGATAATTTTAACATACTGAAGTAAATAAATCACTGCAAAAATAAAATTTTTGGAATGGTTGTTTTCATAGAAAATATGGGAATTAATACTTTCATTGGAAATGTTACTTGATAGTTTTTACATATTTAAGTAGATTTCTGAGACAGACTAGGATTGTAAGATTGTAGGAATTTTGTTCAACACGCCTAATAACCTACATTAGCGAGTGTTGAAATTATTAATTGATTTAATACAAATACGTTTTACTTTTTTACGCCCATCAATACTACTGTATGTGTATGGGTGGGCGGGTGGGTCAATGCCATTGTATGTGTATGGGTGGGCGGGTGGGTCAATGCCATTGTATGTGTAAGGGTGGGCGGGTGGGTCAATGCCACTGTATGTGTATGGGTGGGCGGGTGGGTCAATGCCATTGTATGTGTAAGGGTGGGCGGGTGGGTCAATGCCACTGTATGTGTATGGGTGGGCGGGTGGGTCAATGCCATTGTACCACTGAGCCTATATAAGTGAGTGGATGGGCCAGTAGCACTGAGCCTGTATGGATAGGCGGGTGGGTCAGTACCACTGAGCCTGTATGGGTGGGCGGTTGGGTAAGAACCACTTAGCCTGTATGGGTGGGCGGGTGAGTCAGTAACACCGTGCATGAATGGGTGGACGGGTGGGCCAGGACCACTGAGCCTGTATGGATGGGCGGGTGGGTCAGTACCACTGAGCCTATATAAGTGGGCGGGTGGGCCAGTACTACTTAGCCTGTATGGGTGGACGGGTGGGCCAGTACCACTGAGCCTGTATAGGTGGACAGGTGGGCCAGGACCACTGAGCCTGTATTGTGGGCGGGTGGGCCAGTACCACTGAGCCTATATAAGTGGGGTAGGTGAGCCAGTACCACTTAGCCTGTATGGTGGGCCAGTATGACCATGCATGAATGGGTGGGCGGGTGGGCCAGTACTACTGAGCTTGTATAGGTGGGCCAGTATCACTGAGCCTATATAAGTGGGGTGGGTGGGCCAGTACCACTGAGCTTGTTAGGGTGGGCGGGTGGGTAGAGAGATTTATATATATACAGGGCGAGTCACTACTAACTACACTAACTTCGCCAGGAGGTTCCACTTATAAAAAGGAACAAAAAAGTTCTTATAAACCATTAGATTAGATACACAGGGTTGTGGTCCTCTCACCAAACCCACTACGCCTAGGATGGCCCTTTGCACCCCAAGCCTGGCAACAGTGTCACAAGAGACCAGTCCCCCTAATGAAAGATAGGGCCTCCCCGTCTAGCTCGTCTGGTATCCTATGGTTCCAGAAAATCAGTACCCAGAGTCTTGTACCTAAAAGATGAAATATCTCTACAATGACACAAGATATATATGGAGCTCTCCTAATCCTCCTCACAGAGCCTACATGTGGAGTTTTCTGTTAGGCCCATAATCTTCATATGTCTATGAAGGGGATTGTGTACGGTCAGCAGTCCCATTACAGCCCTCACCTTGGCCCGGTTACAGCTCAACAAAATTCAGCTGTAACTGCGATCCGGTCCTTGAATAAGTGTACGAGACTGCCTGAGCTCAGTATCGTTCCTCCATCTACCAGTGTGTTCCTCAAAGATCCACCGATCAATTCTTATCTTAACCTTCTGGAAAGGGATGCCAAGAGCCAGCTCCGGCCCCAGAAGAGGGCTCTTTGGTCCCCTCCTAGCCAGAGCATCAGCCCTCTCATTTCTATCAATGACAGTATACCCAGAGACCCATGAGTATCACCTGTTTACATTAGCAAAGGGTCTCAAGGATCCCCTGGCACTCCCATACCAACTTAGAGCTGGTACATGGCATCATGCTTGCCTTTATCGCCGCCTAACTATCTGAGCAGATGGAAAAAACTACTCCAAAGTCCCCTAGATGCATTTCTTCCGTGCGGCAATCATGATTGCCATCAACTCCGCTTGGAAGATGGTAGCATGGGCTCCGAGAGGTACTGACAAAACTTTCCATATACCCCTCCCGTACACCCCAGCGCCCGCACCTCCTTCTATAAGTGAGCCATCCGTAAACCACACGCTTCCTTTGACATGTACAGACTCAGTACTCCCTAACCACTCATCTCTGCTTGAAAGGAAGGCCCTAACCTGTCTGGCAAATCTTTACCTAGGTATCTTTGAGTCTGTCCTAATTGCAAGCAACGAATCCAGACCATTTTCCCTAGATAGTACCTTATAAACCATAGTCCGATTCTCAACTGTTTGGCTATAATGGTGTATTTTTGATTTTTTTAAATTACACAACTTGTTACTGTTAGTTTGATGGTAAAACCAAACCAATTGTATTTATGACATGGAAATCAATACCATTTGAAAGAGCATGAAATTCCCTATAAATTAAACATAGCACTCAAATAACAATCCCCTATACAACGTTTTTTAATAACTGTAAAATTGAATATTGTTGTTACATACTTTCTCCTTTAAAACTCAATGCTCAATTAAAACAGTTAAATTATTTTTATTCTTATGTTCAATTACTGAAAAAACTTCCTTATTTAATTATCTTTAAAATCATGTGTAAATATTAAGGGGTAAAATGTGAAATAGTGTTGAAATTTCATTTAAATATTGATAAGGTACAACATTAGGGTTCATCGTATTGGTTACAAACATAATCAGCTAATTTTTTAAACTAAAAAAATACAACTTTTAACAGGATTTCCTAAATTGCGTATTTTATTGTATCTTTATCTCAAATTCACACAAAAAGTATCATTCTATCACTGCTCCCAACAGTTTTTAGCATTTGAGAAGATTTTCAAAATTTTCTCTGTTTACCCTGCTACGCATTCAAAGTCTTTTTCTGAATTCCCTCACAGTCATCTTCAAATTTAGTTTATCAGTGAGGAGTTGAGAAGCTGTCAAAATCCTATTCCTTAACTCTTCTACATTTGAACTGGTATGCAATGATTTTTATGCCTGATGTGCCCCCAAACATATTACTGTAGTCAATGGGTGTTAGGTCTGGAGATCGTGGGGGGCCAAGATATTGTTCCTCCTCTTACCATCCACATATTAAAAGTATCACTGATGTGCTGACGTACCTAATCGTTGAAATGTGGTGGTGCTCCATCTGCTTAAAAAACAATGTTCTGATGCAAATCCAATGGCAAGTCTTGAAGGAGCAATGGTAAGGTTTCAGTTAGAAAGTCCAGTATTGAATGCCATTTAAGGCTGTTGGTAGGTCATGGTATAAGTATGGTATGGTATGAGTATAGTAGGACTTCCAATGAGTCCAATCCAGATGTTTAATTTAACCTTATTTAATTAGAATAGTCATGAACCAGGTAAGGATTTTCTGCAACATAGTAATGCTCATATGCATGTTGAAAACACCCTCATGAGTAAATGTTGATTCATCTGTCCAAAGAATGTCTTGAGAAAATTTCGACAATCATACTGATGAATCAAGTGGCTGAATTGAACTCTAAGGAGAGGATATCTTGGTTCTAGGGCTTACACTCTAATGAAATTATAAGGATGTAGCTTTTCTTTAAGTTCAATTCTACTTATGAATGATTGGGAAACCCCAAACACACGAAAATCTCCCCTTGTACTTGTTCGTTGGTGTCTTACAAAGCGCTTAAGACACTCAGTTTCTTCAACTCCTAGATCTTGAATTAGATTCCAACCAAACAATTATTGGTAGGGAACTTTCCACTTTCACACAAACAGCGATGGTCGTTAAAAAAGGTATGTGCATTCAGAAGCACAGAAAAAAAAATTCAAAATTTTTTCTTTATGATCCCTTAATATTTTTACATCATTTTAAAGATAATTAAATGAAGAAGTTTTTTCAGTAATTGAACATAAGAATAAAAATAATTTAACTGTTTTTATTGAGCCTTGAGTTTTAAAGAAGAAAGTCTGTAACAACAATATTCAATTTTACAGTTATTAAAAAACGTTGTATAGGGGATTGTTATTTGAGTGCTATGTTTAATTTATAGAGAATTTAATGCTCTTTCAAATGGTATTAATTTCCATGTCATAAATACAATTGGTTTGGTTTTACCATCAAACTAACAGTAACAAGTTGTGTAATTTAAAAAAATCAAAAATACGCCATTACAGCCAAATGGTTGAGAATCGGCCTATGGTTTATATGACCTTTGTTGTTCCTTTTTGTCAGTGGAACCTGCTGGTGAAGTTAGTAGTGACTAACCCTGTATATTCAGGATGTTCATTGGAAACATCATCATAATTTTTAACTACTACAGATTAAGCATTTTAAACTTATGTCAATTCTTCATAAGAACATAAACCTTATGAAACAATTATTAATTTTTCATCACATTAGGGGCACAGCCCATGAGGCGGAAGCGTGACATTTCAACTACTCTGAGTTCTCCTTTTCATAGTTTCTCAACACCTGACAATGCTTATACTAACCCAGCAAAAAACCTTTTTACAACAAGGTTAAAAATAATATCCTAGTAAGTAAGGTCAATTCTAAGAATTATATTGCAGGAATCCACTTAAGTTGTGCTTCCACTAACAATAAAGATGTACCAGTCAAATATCTTACATTGCTGCAATGGAATATACAGTCTCTAGTAAATAAAGTTGACATTCTAAGCATAATTGCATCTCAGAACCACTGTGATGTTATGTCATTGTCAGAGCATTGGTTATGTGAAACTGATATTCAAAATATTGCTATACCAGGTTTTTATGTAGTATCTTTTTTCAGTAGATTGAACAAGAAGCATGGTGGCTCTGTTATACTGGTAAGGGAAGGTATACAATCTTATCACTATGACAAAATCCCTGTTGTATCAGAAGAATTGGTCTTTGAAATGTCAACCGCTTTTCTTCCTGATTATAAAACCATATTAGTATCTTTTTATCGATCACCCAAGGGCAGCCTGCTATCGTTCTATAGAAAATTATATGAAGTTCTTGCAAGCTTACATGACAAAAGCTTAAATATTATTGTGGCTGGTGACTTTAATGTAGATTTTCTGAGCAATTCAAATGATATAATTGAGCTTAAAAATGTAATTAATAGTTTTGACCTAAGTATTACAGTTTTGGAGATTACACAACCTAACTTACTTACTAGTAGCTCTGATGGCACTTGCATTGATAATGTTGTTACTTCAATTCACCCCGACAGATGGAGTACATGTGTGCTACATACAGGTGTTTCCGATCATAACCCTATTCTATTTCAAACATCTATTGAAGTTTCATGTCCTAGCAAGCTATCACTCTTAAATAGGAACATAAATAGAACTGTAACTCATTCTAATTCTACAGCTTTGATACATTTTTTAAATAAAATTAGCTGGCTAGATATTTATGATAGTAATGTTGATATTAATAGCAAATTTGGACTATTTTTTCGCTATTTACTCTGGGCAGTAGATTGTGCAATGCCTCTGAAAACCTTTTCTCATAGAAATAAAAAGCCAAACACCAACTGGTACCACCAAGGTCTGGCTACTATGAAGCTTGAATTAGATAAACTTTATTACATAGTTAAAAATTCTACTAATCTAAACAAACTAATACTAGAAAAGTATAAGCAGGCAAAAAAGTGCTACAAAAATGAAATAATAAAAGCCAAATTGCTTTTTAATAACAAAACTATAAGTAGCTCTAACAATAAAAATAAAGCAATTTGGAACTTAATTAAACAAAATCAGAAAGGTAATAGTAAGCCTCTGTCTATTCCTGAAAATCTGTCACCTGATTCTTTCAATGAATACTTTATTGATTGTATTGGAAAAATTAGAGGAAATATTCCTGTGAATGTTAAGGACCATAAATTTTATTTGAAAAAAATATACGATAATAATTTACTCACAAATAAGCCTGCTTTTATTTTTCATGAGTTTTCAGTTGAGGAAGTTTTTAGAACAATTAATGAATTGAGTGGCAGTGCCTGTCTTGACTATTATGGCCTAAGCTCCAAAATTCTAAAGATTTGTGCTAAGAACATATGCGAAGTTTTAACCTATCTTTTTAACCAGAGTATACATCAATGTATATATCCAGATGTTTTCAAGATAAGTAAGGTTATACCTATACACAAAAAAGGGCCTAAAGATCACTTATGTAACTACAGGCCAATTTCCATCATTTCGACTTGTCCACAGGCAGATTGTAGATTTCCTTGAGGATAATTGTCTTTTTTCTGAAAGACAATTTGGTTTCAGATGCAAACATAGTACAACCAAGGCAGTCTTATCTTTGATTAAAGATTGTTATGAGGGATTGGAAGATAAAAATAATGTCGTCTTCAGGTCTTTTGATATGTCCAGGGCCTTTGACACACTGGATCACAGTGTCTTGCTGGATAAATTAACATTTTATTTTTCTGACGATTCTACCATTAAATTTTTTAAGTCTTACCTTAATAATCGACAACAGGTGGTTTATAAGAATGGCAGTTTTTCATCACTTCTCCAAGTTGAGCATGGTGTGCAGCAAGGTTCTATATTGGGACCAACCCTATTTATTCTTTACATTAATGATCTCCCTGTTAACATTAGTGGTCCCAATACACTAAGTTTCTTGTTCGCGGATGATTTGGGTTTGAATATCAAGGCTAAATCATCTGTGGAAGCTGGTGATATGCTGGATGTGTCCTCTGAAGGGCTGGTGTAGTGCAAATAACCTGTTACTGAATGGAGAGAAGGTACAGGACTTGGTACTTAGTCTACATAAAAATGAAAGCTCTTCATTAAAATTCTTAGGCATTTCTATCCAATCAGACTTGAAGTGGACTAGTCATATAGACAATACTTCTGCCAAGTTAGCTAAGGGGCTTTTTGTCTTACGCTCCCTAAGGAAGAGTGTTACTCCCGATGTCCTTCTATTCATTTATTATGCTTACATACATAGTCATCTCAACTATGGTATTGAATTGTGGGGCAATTCTGGATATTCACCCAAACTTTTTACAATGCAAAAAAAAGCTATAAGGTTGATTTGTGGAGTATCAGGACAAACTCACTGTAAGCCCTATTTTAGAAGTCTGAGTATCATGTCCTTGCCTTCTATGTATATTCAATCAGTACTGTTATACACCAAAGAAAAAGTGAATGAATTACCTAAAATGGCGGACACCCACCAGCATGACACTAGGCATAAAAATAATCTTAGTGTAAAGAGATGTGTCTACACAAGTACAATGAATAGTGTGGAACACCAGGGCATCCGATTGTACAATGCTCTACCTGATTATATCAAAGTGTAGCCTTATACTAAATTTAAGACATTTTGTAAGAGACTACTAACTAATAATTGTTTGTATAATATTAGTGAATATTATGACATTGTGAAAACATCACTGTAACTTAGGCTATTGACGTTGTCATACTTTTTGTAAAGTTTTCGACAAATAAAATCTTGAGAAATTAGAAGAAAATCTTAAATGAGAGCATGGTCAAGTTGCTCATTAAATTAAAGATACTACTCATTAGGGAAACAAAACACCACAGAGCTGACTTAAAAATGGTGTACATATAAAAAATGACGGCAGTTTAAAGTTACAACCTTCAGCGTGATAAAAAATGTCTCAAGTCATAGTAGATTAAAGCAGTAATTTACAAAACATTGACACTGAGCCTAAAATTCTATTTTCAAAGGTAAATGTTGTTTATACCAGTGTTTACCATATCAATATATAAAGGCTCTTACATTTTAGGTTTTAGAGGCTATATAAGTACTGTGGTGTTGAATCGCCCACCCATATACAACGGTAGTGATTGATATACAATGCCAACCATTGGACCCTAAAAGGCCAACCATCCTACTTAAATTAAAATAGCAGTCATCAAATCAATCAAAAATCGATTTATTCTCAAAAAAAGAAAAGTACAAAAGAAACAATACAAAATATAATTGAGAATGATCCTCTCATGGGCTAAAGCCTGTGCGAGAGGACAGAGTATTCATCAATAAAACTGTTTCCTGGTGAATGGAGAACTTAAGTAACAAAAATACTTAATATCCATATTATGAAATACAATACAAATGACAAATACAAAATAAACTCCTCATACCAGAGGCCACAGGAGGAAAAAAAAAATAATGATGATAATATTACATCTAACAGAGAAGACAGAAAAAAAATGATGCACTCAGACAGAAAGACACGCACTCATGCGCGAACAGCCGCTCACACACTCATGCGCGCACAGACACACACGCACTCATGACACGCATACACACGCGCGCGCACACAAACACTCATGTGCACACAACCGCACACACATGCATGCACGCAACATCCTCTCATGCGCACACGGACGCAACTTGCACAATCTCTCATACACGCACAGACGCAAAGCACCCATGCATGCGTCTATATGCACACTCACCACATATGAGCATTTACTCATGCACACGAAACAAGAACTAACTAACACTTGCATCAGCTAGTCCACTCTCCAGGCGTTATGTTTGCTTCCCACCAATATATCAGCTGGTTTGTTTATCTCTTATATACCAACCTACTTGTCATCTTTTGCAGTTCCCTGAACCTTAATGATGTTCTGTCATTATTAATGATTTGCTCACTGTTATGCAGACCTTGAAAAAAATAATTTGTCACAGTTCACCTAAATAAATGAATATATTTTTGACGATTTAACAACAATTTGTCCTTACTGCTTTTGGTTATTAACCTGTTTTTTGATAGGAAACTATGATGTTTCAAAATGGAAGTACTCCTGAGAGGGCTTATAACAAAAATCATTTATGAATCAAATTACATTCTGTTCCACTTTATTAATATAGTTATTAACAGAGTAGAGAATTAATGCTGCTTTTATATCAAACTCATCGTGCATTTATAAACAAAAATATCAAAAGTACAGATAAAATGTAATTGAAACAGAACAGTATAATCTTATTGTACAACAAATTCTGGATAATTTAGCTGATTTGGTTATGTTTAAGAAAATTGTACCAGACCTTTCAGAGTTAGAATATTTGTCTTAACATTTTAGATATTACACTCTTTACAAAATAGTAAAACAATTAACCCTCAAATGGTTACCCGTTGGTTTTCCGACGTTGATGTGCAGGTCTGGCAGGTTATGTGTCGGTTTTCCGATGATTAGATATCATTGTAAATGCACAACAGCAGCTGGTTTATTTGTAGCGTAAACAATTGCTTTAGACGATTTATTTTGTTCTCTTTGTATAATTTTTTTACAAAATGTAGTTGGTCATACTACATTGTAAAGGCATTTTGTACTGGTGCAATTATTAGCTTTTATATACGCGTGTATGTACAGTTCAGCCGCTTTGATTGCGGTTGTTAGAGAACGTGTATGAGAGAGACAAAGCTAGTTGTTTAAGTGAGACAGAAAATAAGTCTTCTCCTACTACTGAACCGACGTGCCATAGCGTATTCATAACACAACATTTTGCTGTCATGAATACGCTATGTGATGCTCCACCTACTATGTCATCGTGCTAGGTGACTATTGGTGGGTAAGGCATGTGGTGGGAACTGGAATCTAGTACAGCTGTGGAATCAGCTGATATAGGGAGGTTTGTTGTCATTACCGAGTTATATTGAGATTAAATTATAATTTGATTTGCAACATTATTGTGTTTTAAATATATATATATATATATATATATATATATATATATATATATATATATATACAGGGTGTCTTAAAAGTCCCACCCCCCCTATTAACTTTCTTATGAATACAGATAAAGTGATTTACTTCTGGGAATGTTGTTTATATGACCAACTAAGGAGTTTTTTTATGTATGCAAATTTTTTACACCCCCTCTCAAAAGGGGGTCGTTTGGGGGTAAGTCAAAATTTTTAAATAGAAACCCCTATCAAATGACACATCATTTTAAAGGTAATATTAAAAGAAAAAGAATGGCGGAAACTAGAGGTCTCTAACATTAGTCTATCAAATTTGGTGGCAGTTTAAAGTTGGAATTATTTCATAAAACCACCTAAGTAATTTTAGAACGGGAAAAATGGTCAAAATGCTGAACTCTCACCTCAATTTCACTCAGATGAGATGCTCGAAATGGCTGCCATGAAGTTCTTGACAGTAAAAAAGCCTGGATTGAAAACCACGTCTCACATTTTGTAAGATTTCAGGCGTGATAAGGTAGCAGGCCTCTTCGATTCTTGTCCTTAATTCATCGAGGTTTGCGGGCTTTGTGTCGTAAACTTTACTTTTGAGGAAACCCCAAAAGAAAAATCCAGAGGTGAAAGGTCAGGTGAACGTGCCGGCCACTCTACCAAAGTGCCACATCGACCTATCCATCTATCGGGCAACGTTTGGTCTAGGAATGTCCGGACAAGCATATTGTAATGTGGAGGAGCACCATCTTGCTGAAATACAGGCTCATAAGTACCTTGTATTACCTCATTTATTGCTGGGACAATGCCGTTCCGTAACATGTCCAAGTATTTAACGCCAGTTAAATTACCATCAATAAAGAATGGCCCAATAACAGAGTTTCCCAAAATTCCAGCCCATACATTTAATTTTTGTGGCTGTTGCGTATGGGCTTCAACCATCCAGTGGGGGTTACTGTTTGTCCAATAACGGCAGTTGTGCCGATTGACTGTCCCATGTAAAGAGAATGATGCTTCATCACTAAAACATATCTGTGATATTAAATTATTATTCTCTTCAATCTTCTGCAACATTTGCTCACAAAACTGAAGTCTTCGGTCAGGGTCGTCTTCATTTAATTCTTGATTTAACTCTACTTTGTACGGGTGGAAGTTGTGACGCTTTAACACTTTGTGAACAGTATCTTTTGAAATTCCAACATCAAGGGCAGTGGACCGCAGAGATTCATGTGGGTTTGCAAGCATAATTTGCTAAAACTTGAATTTGGATCTCTTCTGTCGCAATGGCAGGGCGCCCTGATCATGGTGCATCTTTGACACTAAAGTTTGTTGAGAATTTGTTTACTAAACGTCTAATGTATGCCCTGTCTACTGGCCTATCCGGATAGGCAGCATTAAATAAACGAACTGCTTCATGAACATTTCTCCTAGCTTCCCCATAGAACAATATCATCTCTACTTTATCTTCATTTGACCGAGCCATTTTTATTAAATACGAATAAAAAGAAATTTAACACAGTAACTGAACTGAAAGTGTTACACGTACTAACTAGTAACCTAATAAGAGATAAGGAAGGAGCCACTGGTATTCCCAGGTTGCCCTACTGGACTTTGGTCAGACAAACCAAAACCAAATAAATGCTATGTTATTTGTGGTTTTTGGTGTTTGTTGATTCTTGTAATAACTTGTTTTACGATTAGGTGTCATCAGTTATCAAAACTAACTGGTGGGTGAATGTTTTGTCTGCCTTACAACAATTTTAAATGTAACATAAGCTGCGGGGGTTTTATGAAATAATTCCAACTTTAAACTGCCACCAAATTTGATAGACTAATGTTAGAGACCTCTAGTTTCCGCCATTCTTTTTCTTTTAATATTACCTTTAAAATTATGTGTCATTTGATAGGGGTTCCTATTTAAAAATTTTGACTTACCCCCAAACTACCCCCTTTTGAGAGGGGGTGTAAAAAATTTGCATACATAAAAAAACTCCTTAGTTGGTCATATAAACATTCCCAGAAGTAAATCACTTTATCTGTATTCATAAGAAAGTTAATAGGGGGGGGGTGGGACTTTTAAGACACCCTGTATATATATATATTTTTTTTTTTATTTTAAATACTTATAATGTAATTGAAATATTCAGTGACCTACCTTCAAACTGAAATAATATTTATCTCTATAGTACTTTCATTAATGTTTTATTTACATATTACTTTGTATGCAATTTTAAAATGTGTGCTTTGCTAACCGTTTAAGTCATGATTGATCGAGCAGGAGCGTAATATCCAATTTCAATATGATTTATAATAACTACAAAAATGACAATGTACAAGATTATGGCTATATTATATCGACTTTTATAATTCAAGCCGTTTTCTCTACTACTCTTTACATAACCTACAAACAAAGGGAGCGAGGGAGATGAAGTGCCAAGTGCATCAAAACTCAGCACAATTTTACCAGCTGATTGTGTTCGTTATCCCCACTCCCAACACTGCTCCTCACACCAACTAGAGACGGAATGATTGAATACTTCCTCTCTGCTGATGGAACCACTACGTAAGCTAAATTTATCATGCAGGTCGTTTTAAAATATATATAAATGTACATATGGTGCTATGTATTTATATATTCTAAAAGAATAGGAATTTCTCTATAATTTGGCTACTTTGGGTAAAGTGTTTATGTAATTTGTAGAGGGGGTGCAAACTTTTGAAAATGTTTTTGTCAGAAACTTTTTATTTACAAAAATCTTAGTAAATCAGTTGCAATATTTTATTTCTAATTTTCTATTTCGTACTGAACAAGGGAAAATGCTACTTAATATTCTTTTTACTGTAAATTAGTTTTATGATTTTTAAAATAAACTACAACACTAGCAAAACAGGCGTAAACACAACGAGTGTTATAGTGAACCCTTCGAGGGTTAAACATAATGCTATAATATTCTATGTATGAAAGAATATATAAATATGCAATGGAATATGTTAGGGCAGGTATAAATCCAAATGCTAGGTCAGGGTAAACATATTGGGATCATATGTCAGATAATCAATGTTAAATTAAGGATCAGATTTTTATTTCTACTGTAACTATCTTATAGCTTCGTTATTTAACTGATGTTCTCGTCCCAAAAACAATACTGTAAACAATTTTTTTGAAAATAATGTAATGTATTAATGTTCCATAATGAGGAAACTGTATGTACCTGGTTCGGTGTTTCCAAACCAGCATACTGTACTTGACTTTAAGTTGAGCTGGGACATGTGAGCAGACATTACTTTTGTCAATGTGTAGAGTGCCTAAACATTAATAATGGCCTTTTTAGAACATACAGTACTTGTAAGGAGGGAGATTAGGAGTTGCGTGACTCGTCCACTCTTATTCAGTAGTTTCCTGACTGACCACATGTATTACTTAATTGTATTAAAGTTGTAATACTTTACATTATTTAATACCATAAAGTAATTTTAATAACATAATGTATTAGGCTAGTTTGTTTCAGAAACAATTCACAAATAAATGTTTATTTTAAAAACTGAAAGAGTTACTGTTTACACAGTAATGTAAATTCTTAATCATATTAATTTATTGCTTTATTTTGTACACTATAAAGTTTGTATTATCATTCACTATTGTCTGACATTTTTACTTACCCAACATCATCACAGCCCGTTAACGACGTATAAGTGTCTACTGCAATATGATTTTTAATAATAATTTACTAACCAATGACATTTATTTTGTGAGAGTAGTGGAAATATGTTTTTAACACATTTTTTTTACTATCAGTTATTTGTTGCTTAGTAAAATATATGATTAAGTATAAAAATAATTATAAGAACGTTGTTTAGTTTTTACTCTTACACTTATTGACAAACAAAAAAGGTAACTGATTGATCAGGTTTTTAAATCTAGTGTTTGGACCAAGAAACTTGGCACAAATATTTTTAATAGGCTTTATAGATGCAACTACGAAGGATTTTAAAATATTTTCTCTGAGCTAAAATAAGGTAGATATTAATCATCCCAATACTGGTCAATCAGATCCTTTGTTACCGTTCACTATATGTAAAGCCCTTAGTTGCCCTGGCTGATGGGCTATTAATAATTGTCCTTTCTAAGAAACAATTGAACTTAGTTAGTAACCAGACTTCACTCATATCATCATTCGTATTCACCTTAAAATATGCACAACGTTGTGTCAGCATCTTATATGTAAGAATGAGAGTGCTTCAGACAGCATAACTTACACTAAACATTGTTTACAAATAGGTACACAAATAAGGCTTGCAGTGTGCTATTTGTCCAAGAAGGGCATATGGGAAAGATCATTAATTGCATATGGGAATTGCATAATACAGCCTTTCTGTGGAGAGACTGGATAGCAATTTTTAAGAGCACAAAAATGGTGAACTAACTGACAAACACATTGTTGTCATTGATCAAACATAAAACCTGAATTTGTTTTTAAATAAATTCAAAATACCACACTTTACAAATATTACAATGTTAGTATTTAAAATATCTGCTACTCAAGATTATAATTTCAACAAAACATTGTTACGAAGCATGGGAACTTGCAACTAGTTATTCCATATAAATTTGTACAAAAGTAGGTTATTTTACATAAAAGTCTCCCTTATCTGATATGAACAAGTCATGATGACATTAGATTAGTAAAAATGTTGGACAATAGTGAATCATATTAAAAATGTGGCATTGTGTTTATTTTCCATAGGCACTACAATCTTTTGGACAAAATTTGCTAGCCATTTCACTTTCCCTAAGTTTATGTACAGCAAATAAACAAACACAACTCTAGTCAAAAATTTTACTACTTTAATTTACTGCTACTTTACAAAAAATTAAAAAAATACAGTAATGTTATTGTTATGTTACGGTAATAAGCCTTGTATAGCAAAGTAACTCATTAACAACTTTAATACAGTGAACTAATAAGAAAACTACTAACTGAATAAGTGTTATATGAACGTAATCGTTATTCCCTCTCCTTAAAAGCGATGCCTGCACTAAAAATACTGCACACTCAACACATGACAAAAGTGATGTAGCCTGCTAACAGGGTTTATAGTATCCCTCAAAATAAATGTTATATGAAGGTAATCGTTATTCCCTCTCCCTAAAAGCGATGCCTGCACTAAAAATACTGCACAATCAACAGATGACAAAAGTGTTGTAGCCTGCTAACAGGGTTTATAGTATCCCTCAAAATAAATGTTATATGAAGGTAATCGTTATTCCCTCTCCCTAAAAGCGATGCCTGCACTAAAAATACTGCACAATCAACAGATGACAAGTGTTGTAGCCTGCTAACAGGGTTTATAGTATCCCTCAAAATAAATGTTATATGAAGGTAATCGTTATTTCCTCTCCCTGGAAGCGATGCCTGCACTGAAAATACTGCACAATCAACAGATGACAAAAGTGATGTAGCCTGCTAACAGGGTTTATAGTATCCCTCAAAATAAATGTTATATGAAGGTAATCGTTATTCCCTCTCCCTGGAAGCGATGCCTGCACTGAAAATACTGCACAATCAACAGATGACAAAAGTGATGTAGCCTGCTAACAGGGTTTATAGTATCCCTCAAAATTAAGTGTTATATGAAGGTAATCTTTATTCCCTCTCCCTGGAAGCGATGCCTGCACTGAAAATACTGCACACTCAACAGATGACAAAAGTATTGTAGCCTGCTAACCCTGCTAACAGGGTTTATAGTATCCCCTCAAAATAAAGTCAAACAGTACAGTAAGCAACAAAACAGTGCCCTGTATAGAAAAACCCCTCACCAGGTATAGTTTTCGTCATTACTGAACAATAATCCATTATACTATTTTCAAACAATTTTTAGAAAAGTTGGCTTTTATTTTTGGGAGGAGTATGTTGGTTAAGGAATATTGGATAAACGAGACTCTGATGTATTTTAATTGATTAATTAAATTTGTATATAACAAATGGGAATTATCAAATAATGATTTTTTTACATATTATCTACAAAAGTTATTAAAATGTAGTCAAGGCAAAAAACTATTAGCAGACAATTGCAATAATTTATTTTGTTTTATGAAAATATACAAAAACAATGATATGATCCAATATAGTGTTTCATCTTTTTTTGTTGGCCTTTGATTTTATCCGTTTGCTTTTCCCTGGCCTCATTTGTTTTGCACCTTTCTTCTTCCCAGACTTAATAAGTTTTGAATTCTTCCTGAATGAAGGTCTGTTTTCATCCAAACTAGCAGAACTTTCTTTTGTGTTAGCTTTTAATCCTCTTTTTTTACCTCCAAAACCAAATTTAGAATCTTTATACTGTCTCTTCACCTGAGATCTGGAACATTTAACAAAATATAATTTTATAAGCAGTTATATTTACTTGAAAATTTGCGCAGTTGTAAGTGAGATTGTGAAGAAATAATAATATTTTCTATCATACAAATAATGAAATATTTATAAATAGACTTAGCTTGTAGAGTTGTTTCATAAAAAAAAGAAATCCATAATAAATATACATTATAAATAAATCTGATTAGTTCAGATTAATTGTAACCTATCTTGATTGGAGGATAGTAGTAGGGATTTGCCGTTCCTGGCGCAGTGAAAATTTAGGTTGATAATTTTTTTTATTCCCAGGTTGATAATTTTTTGGTATTCCTAGGTTGATAATGTGTCAATTTGCTTAGGTTGATAATGTTTCAGTTTTCCTAGGTTGATAAAGTTTCAGTTTGTGTAAGTTGATAATTTCGTAGGAAATATAAAAATGTGAACGGTTGTGTGAATTGAAAGTTGTGTTTTGGTTTTTGTCTATGAGTGAATAGATTTGCATGTCGCCTGATGAATCCGATCAGAACGCCGGGCGAAATTTCTGCAGTGGCATTATTCCACGAAGCGCTGCGTAGGCAGTCCTGGCGGCACGCTGTTTAGCCGCCATATGGGGTTTATATGGAACAGGAAGAGATCACGGAACTTCCATGCTCTTTCTGCCTCCGTATACTCCAAGATGGCGGGAACAACAATCTAAGTATGTACCTCGGTTGCAGCACCCATCCCCCGCTATGTTGGTGTCGTGATAACATTCGCGCTGAAGTTTGTGTGAGATTTAGGTGACGGTTGTGTCTACCCATCATCTGGCTGTCATCTTCACTCATCCTCTCACCTCATCCGTCGTTTTCCCTCATCACCTTATTACAATCATCGCTCATCTTCCGCAATACTCCAAAAAGTCTTCCTTTAACGTTTGCGTAACGTTCAGGTAACGTTGACGTATCGTTTAAGTAACATTTGTCTTCCCTCCTCATCCTCTCTTCCCTCGTTGCCTCTGAAATTCACAAATTTCCAGGGCGGTCAGAGGAAACAGCTAACTCTATTCAAATGTCTACTTATAAGACGAACGTCAACCCAACAGCACTTCTGAATACTAACGATATGGATGTGGTGCAGCAGCAACATTCCTCGTCGCCTCTTCCCTCATCTTGACCCTCCTCGTCCTCTCATCCCTCTTCCACTCCAAAATACAACAAATTTTCAGGGCGGTCAGAGGAGACAGCTAACTCCGTGCAAATGGCTACTTATAAGACGAATATCAACCAAACAGTACTTCTGAGTACTACCGATATGGCTTCAAAGAAGCAATGCCCTACTTGCAGTGCGTTTGTACATGTATAAAAAAAGTCTTGTCATCGTAAGAGGAAACTGTGTATCGCAGGTTCCACAGACTGCCAACCTACAATAAAAGCGCTTGGACCTCTTCCTTCAACCATCAACATATGCCCTCAGAAGGAAACTTGCCCAGCATGTGGTGTTGAGGTGCTCGCTAAAAATACCTCACGACATTGTAAATCGAAACGCTGATTGAGTATCACAGTTTATACCAATCCTAATACTGCAATTCAATTCAATTCAAGATCTTTATTGTGGACTACAACAATTGTTGCATACAATGCGTCAACATAGTTCATTGTGTTTAAAATATGACTAAAAATAAAATAAAATAAGCATTGACACATACACAAAGGTTACATTCATACATCCAGCTATACAGCCAGCTCAGGCCGACATAGGTTTTTAACTACTCTCCCAGTGGCCAGTTGCAGTGAACTCTCCCACTGAGTAGAAAGCCTTAGAGACTAAGTAGCGCTTCAGTTTAAATTTTAATTTGACCAGGTCTTCAACATTTTTGAACGTGTCCGGGAGACTGTTGACAGAAGTAACACCAGCTTGTGAGGGCAAGTGCTCAAATACTGACGTTCGGTGTTGGCCAGTTCGGTAATTGTTCCTGCCTCTAGTATTGTAAGTGTGTATGTCTCGTCCCCTAGTAGGAGTACATTTTGACAGGCAGTAAGCTGTTGTCTCGAGTATATAGAGGCAGGGTAATGTCAACAATCCCAAATCGATAAATGCAGGTTTACAAGACTCTCTCTGATTTAGATTAGCAATTGCTCGCACTGCTCTCTTCTGGAGCCGAAATAGCCTGGAAAAATCAACATTTGCACAGCCTCCCCAAATGGCTATCCCGTAAGAGAGGTGGGAGTAAATGAGCCCATAGTAGGCCATGAGGAGAACTTGAGTTGGGCATATCTTTGAGAGTCTCCTCAAAACGAAGATGCCTGAGGATATTTTAGCACAAGTGTTATCAATGTGATTTCTCCAGGTGAGGCCTGTGTCGAGGTATATCCCAAGGAACTTAACTGAGTCAGCTTCGTCCAAGGGGATATCGTCTACCATGACTGTAGGTCCACATTCAGCATTGTTTGATCTTAAACGGAAATTAATGTAATTTGATTTGGATGCATTAATTTTTAGGTTGTTTTGATTGAAATGCTGAATACAATTATTCAGTTCAATATAGGTTTGCACCTCCAGTGCTTCTTTAGTGGATGATCTAAATAGGAGAGTAGTGTCATCTGCATACTCCAACGAGTTTCCCCTGCAGTAGAGATGAGCCTGTGTCATTTACGTACAACAAGAATAACAAGGGGCTTAGAATGGATCCTTGAGGGACGCCATAAGCCAGTTTTTGAGAGGATGAGATTTGATTTGAGACCTTGTGTCTATCTGATAAGAATGATCTTATCCACAGCAGGGGAGTTCCTCGAATTCCACATCTTTCTAACTTTTCCAGCAGAATTGCATGGTCCACACAGTCAAATGCCTTTGACAGATCTAGGAAGTCACTGAGAATCTGGTCTCTATTATCAATGCCCTCCACGACCATGTCAATCAGACTGGTGACCGCATCTGAAGTAGATTTCCCCGCTCTGAAACCATATTGATCAGCAGACAGTAGGCTGTGTTTTTCAATGAATTTAGAGAGTTGATTTAGAAAAAGTTTTTCAAAAAGTTTGCTAAACGTAGGGAGAATTGAAACTGGGCGGTAATTGTTGATGATTTGCAAATCGTCTTTCTTATGGATAGGTATTACTGTAGCAGATTTTAAAACAGATGGGAAAACTCCGGTTGCAAGGGATTTATTTATCACCAAGGTGAGTGGGGTGAGAATGTGCTTGTAACACTTCTTTAGGAGCCAAGTTGACATCCAGCCAGAGTCCGGGGTTTTCTTAGATGGTAGTTGTTCAATGCATTGTTCGACCTCCATCTCTGTGACAGGGGCCAGAAACATGGATCCTACCAGACTTTAACTGTTGGAATGGCTTGCTGAACCTTTGGACATAGACTGTTCTTGGTTTGCAACCGTGGAAAAAAAATTGTTGAACTGGTTTGCGACCTCTTTTGGATCTTTAACCAGTTTTCCATTAACCTTTAACTGAATCCCTTGGGAGTTAATTGAATTACCTTTGTTATTGATGATTTTTCCATGCTGTTTTTGGCTAAGTTGTTAGATTGTTTTAAAGTTTTTGCAATATCATAAGCTTTAGCAGCTTTGATAACTTTTCCGTAGACTTTTTTGTATTGTTTAACATGGGATTTAAAGACTATATCTTCCGATCCTCTGTAAATTTCAGTGAGAAATTTACAGAGGATCGGAACTGTCCCTTATTTTCCACTTGCGTACATGCACTACGCAATGCATGTACTCAACCAGGCTTCTATGACTTCAAACGGTTCGCAAAAGAAATCATACCCAAATTGTGGAGTTGAAGTGACTGCATCGAACATGTCATGGCATTGTAAATCGAAAAAATGCATTGTGATTTCTTCTCCTGAGCAAATGACTGCAGTTCCAGCTATTCACAATAGTTCAATTTCGAATTATGCTACAAAACAGATATGTCCTATAAGTGACACCGAAGTGTCTGTTCGTAATATGCTTAGACACAGCAAATCCAAGACGTGTAACACTAATACGATGCTACACAACAGAGTCAAACGTATTGGAATGAAACCATCTCCAGAATCAGTAATGTGTTGGGTATGCGAAAAGTCTATTGAAAAGCCGAGATATGTCTCACTTTTAAAATCGAGGGTTCGAAAACGAAGGGTGATGATGCATTTATATTCCACAGAACTGGTATGTGTGATGTATGCGAAAAGCCTATTGAAAAGTCTAATTTAGTATCCCATGTAAAATCTGAGGATCACGATCACGATGTTACCTTCGGATTTCGTTGTGTCCAATAGAACAATCAAAAGAATAGAGGAATGTTTTGCTCAAAAACTACCAGCCTCAACTCTTTACATACCCAAGCTTGTTGTAAATATCCGAAGTCTAAAGTTATTCACCAGCCTGCAAAACCCTACAGACATATGATGAAAATTTCATGAAAAGTAAACGTACAACACCAATCAATCCTAGAGCTTACGCTTGCAAGACAAACAAGCAACCAATAGCCCATTGCTAGATGATGCTACGTCAACTGGTTTTAAGGTTATAGATTGGATCTCTACCTTTCCTTCTCTAATCAGCCCACTACCTGATTCTCCAATTGCTTCTCCTAAATACATGCATGAAGTTCATGATGGTTCTGATCCTGGATCATATTTGAGGAAAGCTGACATAGATAATGTTATAGAATTATTGGGTAGCGTGATCTCAGAAGCCCGTAGAAATTCAAACTGGAATGAAACCAGATTTAGAGATGCCATATCTGATTTTGATTTATCATTTTTAAATGATCCTAAAAAGGAAGAAGTCGTGTTTTAACCACCAAAAAGAGTAGTTCATTCGGATTTTAATAAAATTAGAAATATACTGGGACCTCCACCTTATTCGCCAGAGTCTACTCATAATCAGAGTTGGGATGAAGATGATCTCGATTTCAATTTAACATATTCATCTGACAACATTAACAAGGAATCGTTACCCCTGTTTATGGATCTCCACTTAAATTTCCAGAAAGGCCTTCATATTCACCATTGAGTCCAACTGATGAAAGAGAAGAAGAAGGCGATCTAAGTTCAGATTCAGACTCCGTGTGTACTGTGGTAGATGATCCAGCGTTGGAAAACTCACCACAGAACAGTATAGATGAAGAGGAAGTTTAAAAAAGAAGAAACAATCAAACTACTATCTCTGGCCAAGTTTATCCGTTAACCCTATAAGTGATAGGGTTTTTTCTCTCAGTGATAGGCCATTTTTGCTTGCCGTGCATACTTTTTTTTTAAAAAATTATATAAAAATGAAAAATGTGCATAAGTTTAACATGTTATATATCAGTTTACTCGTTAATTTCTACACTACGATAATATGTAAAATAAAAAATTCTTACTTGCACGCTGTAGAAGTTGCACCAACAAATTTGAAAGTTTTTTTTGTAAAAAAATATTTTTCAATTTAGCACTCAAATTCATAAGTCAAAGAGTTGTTTTATAAAGTAGTCACAAATACAAAAAAGAAGCACAACTTCACTCTGAATAAAATGATATATATAACACTGCAATCATATGAACAATATATACATGTAAAAATAATAAATGTTACTATGTACAACACTTCTGTTACTATAAACAACAAAATCTAATAAGTTGTCACTAATATCCACTATTACCATCTGAATCATCATCTTGTAAAATTTCACGAATATTGCTAGAACCACACGGATCCATTATTCAAAACAAATTATGAAAATAAACACAATAAGACGGCAGTGTACTATAGCGAAACACAAACATAAACAAACACACTACTACGGCTGGCTAGAAACAACGAAACTGAACCAGCTGAATTGTAAACAACACATGATCACAATATGGCCAACTACGAAAACCAAATTGTCCTTACAACAATGTCGGGTATGTCAGCAATCGAACCAACTAAAACATCAAGTTATAAATGATCGATTATCGCACCGTAATTCCGATTTTCTGAAAGGTTGCACAGTGCGACGCTATCACTTGGAAATCATTGTACAACGTCGCAATTGCGACCTTTATCAATTGTAGGATTAAACACAAACAGCTTTTAAAGGACGATTGGAAACCTACACTTGTTAATCATCTTGTTAATCACAAGTTAAGACGTGTCCAATTTCTTTAATGTATAAGCCCCTAATCACTGAGCTGATTGAAAATGAAATATTGAAAAATAACCTAAAAGCTAACGTTTGTTTTTCGGTGTTTACAAATGGCCAGCAGATGGCAAGGATATTGAGCAAAACATGAATTTCAAAACGAAAAATACAGTAGAATTGCCTACTTCATATATACTAGAATTTTACAATAGCTCAAAGAAAAAAAAATCATGGCCGAGATGGAGGAATTTCAGGAGAACGGATCGCAATGGACGCTCAAAAATATCTAAGGCATGGAAATTAGACTGAACAAATACATCCCTCTGAAAGGAGCTAGCAACATACCACTACCTCCAGCTATTGAAAGCTGTAATTAATATAATAAATAATGATCAAAAGTGTAAAGAAAGATCCTCAACGAGTGAGCAAGTATAAAGCACACGAACATGAATTGGACGAATATCTTAAAGGTATTGATTTCCCTGTTTAGACTTCCAAAGTTCCGACATTTGAGGAGCGTTTTGGTTTTCAATTAACATACCTATATGCTTATGCCAAAAAGTTTATAAATCTATTCTCTCCTAATTACAAATAAAGAAAAGGCAAAACACAAAGATTTGTTGTTTGATACCAATAAAAGAAGCACAACAGAAAAAGAATCAAGATGAAAGAATCCAAGAACCTTGAGATATAAAAAACATTGTCCAATAAGTTTCTGTTTGTATGGAACACACGACAGAAGTATTTATAAACCACCAGTTAGTTATTTTGGCAAAGATTCAGTTTCCAAATTTGTAGATACATTAATACATGAATCGGACAAAATTTATAGACGCTACAACAGCGATAATGCGGTTCCAATGTTATCACTTACTGATTTAGAATTGAGAGAGGTTGGAATCACCAACAGATGTCAGATATGTAGTAAAGTATTAGGAGATGACCGTGTAATGGATCATGATCATATAACCGGTAAATTCAGAGGTGTCGCTCATAACAAATGTAATTTGAATTACAGAGTGCCCAATTTCACACCCGTATTCATTCACAACTTATTTGGTTATGATACACACCTGTTCATTTAACAATTCGGAAAGCATGATAACACTATCAACACAATACCAAACAACGAGAGCGATACATTTTGTTTACTGTGAAGGTGGAAAATGGTATTAAACTACGATTCCTTGATTCGTTCAAATTTATGAGTCTCAGTTTGGACACTCTCGTAAGCAACATCCCTAAAAGTAACCTAATTCATACTGTCAATCACTATGAAAATGAATCTGTAGATTTGTTATTAAGGAAGGGTGTCTACCCATATGATTACGTGGATTCAATGGACAAGTTCAATGAGACTATTACCAAAATCAGCATTTTACAATAAATCAAATAAGACATCACAGAGGTACAAACACAAGATTACAAACACGCTTGTATGGTTTGGCATGATCTTGGAGTATAAAGGAATACACGCTGCTATACAACACCACAGATGTACTGCTACTGGCTGATGACATGAAAAATTTTAGAGATGTATGCATGGGAATATACAAGTTAAATACGGCATGGTATTTCACAGCCCCAGGTCTAGCTTGCAGTGTAATGTTAAAAACTACAAATGTAAAACCTGACCTATTTACAGATGTTAATATGCTACTAATGTGGAAAAAAAAAATAGTTCGATGTGGAATCTCTCGATGCTCAAACCGTCACGCTAAAACTAACAACCCCTATATGAAAGATTATGACTCAACCCTTCCAAGCACATATCTAACCTACCTAGATGTAAACAATCTTTACAGCTATGCTATGAGTCAGCCGATGCCGATAAAAGACTTTCGCTGGGAGAAAGATGGAACTGACATTGAATCAGATATAGAATATTTCGATAGAAATTAACAATGATGCTATAATCGGTTATATATTTGAAGTTGGCTTGGTATACCCTGAAAACCTACATGATCAACATTCTGATCTCCCTCTAGCTCCTGAGCAAATATGTCCACCAGGGTCTAAAGAAGCAAAATTACTAACCACTCTATAGAACGAAGAAAGATGTGTTTTACATTATCGCAATTTAAAACTCTAGTTATTATTGGGTATGCAGGTCACAAAGGTCCAGAGAATAATAAGTTTCATACAATCAAAATTTCTCAAAATATATACCGACTTGAACATATATCGCATCAAGGCCCAAAATGACTTTGAGAAGGATTTCTATAAACTAATGAATAATGCAGTTTTCGGAAAGACTATGGATAATATTCGGAACCATGTAGTCATTTGTCTTGTTACAAATTGCAATCAGCTTGAGAAATTAATAAACCAAGCCTAATTTCACGAGCCGGACGATTTTCACTGAAAACTTAGCTGCAGTTCATATGGCTTGAGTAAAAAAGAAATTCAACAAACCTATATATGTAGGTGCGTGTATTCTCAAGGTATCAAAGTTGATCATATACAAGTTCCCCATTATAATATAATGAAAAAATGTTACCGTGATAAAATTTCATTGCAATATAGACAAAGATTCTTTTATGTACAAGAAAGAAACAAGTGATTTTTATCAGGACATGAAAAGTACGATTAAATATTTTGATACCCAGAAAACAATCCGTATGGTATGCTTGAGTTAAAAACAAAAAATTTTGGGAAAAATCAAAGGCAAACTTTAGGGTTCTACCATGCGAGGATTTGTCGGGCTTAAATCCAAAATGTATGCATATAATTAGAAGACAAAGAAAAAGATAACGAATAAAATAAACTAGATAAACTTAAAACCTACAAAAAATCTAAAGGGGTCAAAAAGTCTGTTATGAAAAAAAAATATCTCTTTGTACTCTATAAATATCATTTATAGACTACAAAGAGTGTCTGTTCAAAGAGAAAACTAAATATGCATCTATGAAAATGATAAGTAGTTCTGGACATGAACTATAGTGTTCAGCTATTCAAATCATCATTGAGTAGTAAAGATGACAAAAGCTACATATTAGAAGATGGAATCAAATGATTACCCTGGGTAAATTATAAAATACCAAACACTTAAAAGTAACCATCTGAAATGGATATCAGTGTACATACTGTAATAATGTTCATACTGTAACTTTGCACATTTTTTCAGTTTTGCGTTTTATGTAAACAACTTTTTTTTGTCTATTCAATGTACTATTGAAACAATTTTTACACGTAGTATTTGATTATCTATAATTTTCATACTGTAACTTTGCACATTTTTTTCAGTTTTACGTTTTATGTGAACAATCAATTAAAAAAAATTTGTAGTTTATATAAAATGTAACAACATATTAATATAGTGCACAAAATAATAAACAATTTGGCTACCTTAAAATTATTTACAAAAATTCTTTAGTGCTCCTAAGGAGGGTTATAAGTTATAATTAACGTACAAAATTTTTAATTTTTTAATCTTTTCTAGACAACAATTATTTACTATTTTGTTGTTGTTGTAAGTTTTGATGGTAAAATGTGAAAGTACAGTTCCTGAGAAGAAAAATGAAATGATAAAATTGACATTTGGAGCATAGTTAGTATTTTTTATGATTTTTACAAAAAAAGCTTGTGAAGCGCTGAAAAGAAGCACTTTGCAGTTGGGAGTTCATAATGGGTCTTCTAGTATTCACCATCTAGGGTTAAAACAACTAATGGATACAAAGAAAATTACACTAGGATTGATTGTGTCAAGTTATTTACCCAAAACCTGAGATGCTCAGTTTGTTATTTGGTACGATGACGATAATAATCAAGCTAAAATAGGATCCGAGTCGATCACGTTTAATTACAGTACGACGATATCGTACTAATTAAAGATCAGCAAACTTACAAAGGCACGGATGGTCTTTGGCGTCTTTTGACGAAGAACGACTACACTAGTAATGATTATAACTATACATCTGAAAATTGGAGTGCATATAAAGATATATTGTTCAGAACAATTCCAACTATACATCTGAATATTGGAGTGCATATAAGATATATTGTTGAGAACAATTCCATATTTAAGAAAAACGATCCTCTTTTAAATAGACTGAAAGCGAGCTAGGGTCGGAAACAGAAACACATGATCAAACGGATTTGGGAAGAATATATAGACTAAAAATAATGATGAAATCGACAGGGTCTGGATTGCCAATCTACAGCAGTAGGACCTTAGAGTACAATACATCAGCAATATGAATGAACTGGTAAAACGATTGAATTACATCTACGCTCAAGAAATGCCCGGCAACAACAATTATCATAATTAGAAACTATCTCTCGTCAAATTCATAGACGATAGAATGGAAGAGTTAGTGCAAACTCTACGAGGAACAAAATATCTAGTATGTTACCTTTCGGTGCTACTGGAGAGTGTGATCGAGGGGCTTTTAAACGAGATTATGAACAATTTACCGTTGGAGCTTCATGCTCCACGCAATTTGAAATTACCTGTACATCCACGTACTATTTTTATAGACCTGGTACGAAACTAGAGGAACGATTGGCCAGAGGAGACAAAGGAATCAACCCACTTGATGAGGCATGCAAAGAACATGACATTTCGTTTAGCAAACACAAAAATACAGAGGTTAGATGGGAAGGCCGATTGTGAGTTGCAGAAAAAAGTGTGGGGTAGTCATGCCACCTGATGGTGATTTGAATGAACGTGCAGTTGCTCTTGCTACAAACGGCGGAATGTGGCTGAAACGTAAATTCGGTATGGGTTTTGGTATGTCCGGTTCTATGTACCCAATGTAAATGAATACTATAAATGATGATATATTTCACAATGGAAGCGATGTATACCAAGTTTTTTGGCGGTATTGTGAGGAGTGAGTACAGGACTGTTAATGCAGTGTCTGATCTCAATTTCAACACTCCGAACAACTACACTGTGTTAAGATTGGACCATGGTGATGCGTTTTACGATTCTCGTATAATGTTTCACATTCAAGGTGAAGTCGTGAAAAACTCATATCATGTTTCATATTCCAGGTGAAGTCGTGAAAAAATCAGACGGGTTGGCATACCCAAAGGATTCTACTATACAACTCGTTAACAATTTCCCAGCTTTCCTGTTCTCACAAATTGAGTTAAAGAAGCATAACATGATCATTGATAGCGTAGACAATCCGGGATTAACAGGATACATAAAGGGTATGTTGATGTACACGAATACGGCCACACTTCAAACTGTGGTTTCGTATCCCAGAACAGTAGTGGCAAATTTGAAGCACTAAGTACGCTTGGGCATCTTGGTTTCGGCTTTTTCGACCACCTTCAGTATCCAATGTATAAAGGTGGATTTGAAATCACATTCATGCGATCCAAAGACAACGACGCTCTGTATTATTGGAAAGGTTCAGAAGCAACCAATGTTGAACCTGGAGATAGAAAGGTAAAAATTACATTGTTTGTTCTATGTGTACCATTGGTAGAGTACTCTTCTACTAGTTGCATACAACTTATTGCAGATTTAAAAGAATTGAGCGACAAAGACAGATTATCGTTCAGATACTAACAATGACAGTGTAATGAGAAGAAAGGAGTGTTTGGATCTTCATTCAACTTTTACATTACCAACGTTTATCAGAGTGTGAATGATCCACGTTTTGTCATAATTGGTTTGCAAACTAATCGCTCAAACAATCAAAAGGCAAACCCTTCAGTTTTCGACAGTTTTACCACAAAGAACGTAACCGTTTAAATAAATGGTGATTGCAATCCTCAAGACTTGCAAAACTTGAATTCACAGTGGCGACTTCTTTATGAGTATGTGTGTTTTAGAATGGTAAACTTTGGGATTCTGATGTTATGTTAACTCCTGAGAATTTTTAAATTAACTTTCCAATAATGGTCATAGATACTCATCTACATCCATAGATTACAGACAGATCTAGATGATATATGGATTTATATAAGTTGAGTTAGACTTTATAAATCCAGTTGCACCTCCAGCAGCAAACAGTGGTACCACAGCTCATGTTGTTGTTGCAGAAACAAACTTCACGTATGACATCACTCGAAATACAGTCACATTTCGCTAGATCGACTACCTAGTAAATTATAAAAAAAACTTATTTTTTCTTGTTCTTTTTAAAACACTGACTTTTGAAGCTTTTTTTTATCAAACGATCCCATAGTATGTTCTCCTTCAGAATCTTTGATATTATATATAAATGGTTTGTATTATTAACTTGATAAGCGATAAATACTGAGTCCAGATCCGTCCGTACTTGTTTGCATAGTGACCCTTATTTTTCGTAATCCTAACTCTATCACCAATCTTGAATGCAGTTTTTTGTGCTGTTGATGTTGTTTGATCCCTGCTTGCATATCTGTGTCGAAGCTCATGTTCAGATTCCGCATTAACCTTAACTGGCATCATACCAATCGTTCAATGAAAACTGCTATTGTAGTCTTTCAGTAAAGACTGCAGAATGTCAATCCAACGAAATGACGTACGCAATTCAAATTGTACTTTCATTTCCTCGTTTAGAGTACTGTAGTATCTTTCTACTATTGCACTCTTTTCCTCATTTTCAGTATGATACATCTTGATCTCATCTTCCTTCAACAAACGCCTGAAGTCACTGTTTACGAATTCACAAACTTTGTCTGTGTGAAGTAAATTGGGTGACTTGTGTCTGCATTACTAAGCTTTTTCTAATATAACTCTAAATGCCTCAGCTACATCAGATACGAGGCATTTAGAATGGTTCTGACCAAGCATTTTTTAGAATGTATCTATGACATTTAAAATGAACTTGTAACCGTCGTTTTCACCCTATACCTATCCATGATAACTAAATCGGCAGCCCAAAAGTTATCAATACCAAGTGTTAAGATTTTTCGGTTTGGAAATTTCTTTATAACCAGTCGATGCAATTCTTTCGCTTTGATCAAGGATTTCTTTCCATTAGTTTCAATTGGCCAGCAAAATCTGTAACTTTAATAAATGTAGTCTTTTCTTTTCCACAAATTGCACATTGTGCTGTCGCCACTTTTCGTTTACTGTTTTCAAAGTTTCAACATTTATTGAGCTCCTTTTTCTTTTACAATTTGGACAGTAAATACCCATGTCTTAGTTATAAGTGTATGATTATGGTTGCGTTACATCATCATAAAATCAGATTGTCGGATGGACAGAAACGTAAACTCCGCACCGCATACCCAAGGCGGCAGAGTGTGAGTATTGGTCTATCGAATGACCTAGTGACTATGTGTGGTGGCGATGATATCTTGTTCACACCAAGGAAGCACCAACATATAGTTAAAGCAAAAAAAGATAATAGAGGATTACGGATGGAACTTTCATACGGACAGCTTTCAAGGAATAAAAAAGGAGATCTCTTGAAAGAGATGTTAGATATTGTCGAAACAGATGTACTCGTTGGTAAACGTTTCATCTCACCAGTTGTTAGGCACACAAAAGCACCATTACTCAGGGATAAGTTTGTACCATGGTTGAAACGATTGATTGACGTGAGCTTGACAGTATTATCAGTTTTAAACGACGCATCAGCTCTAAGGTAGACGAACTGCTTGGGAATAAAAAAGATCACACCCTTTTTGCTCGCTGAAATTGAAAATTTACATCAAAACGCTAAAGATAGAAAATTTTTGAGCTGTGTTTATGTGTCAAATGCTACCATCAATACAGAGTCCAACCGAATCTGGGGTCGTCTATCTTGGAGACAACAAATACACTCAGTTGTAGACATATAAAGTCAAAGTTAAATAATCTTTATTTACAACATACACGTAATGTACATAAATGGTCTCAATCACATATAGGCAAATGCACGTACATAAAAGCCTCACATACCAATCTAAATACTTTCATGTACCAAATATTTACTAATTGAGTAAAACGGATTATTCACCAAAAAGGATTTCAAATTGATTTAAAAATTTTTCTGATGCAGTTTATTTTTTATTTTTATTGGTAACATATTCCAAAGTTTGGTCACTAATTGAGTAAAACAGATTATACATTTTGAAAATGTTGCTCCCATATAAGTTGTCTTTTTGCTGAAAGAGGAAAGCCTGTGTTTTTCAATGTACAAATAATTTTTGTTTCTCATGTTATAGGAATGAATTTCAGAACGCACATTAAATTTCTGAGGGTTATTTTTTAAATATAAAACACAGTTAAATATATATATTGATTATAAACTTTTATTACACCCAAACTTTTAAAATTTTCTCTTACATGGTATCTTTTTATCAAAACATAGAAATAATGTAAAGGTGAAAGTTACTTGCCATCTTTGCTATTTTGTCATTAAATAACATCACAGAAGCTAGTGTGGTTTCAAAGATGACTTGGAATATGTATTTGATATTTGCTTTAATGAATTTTAATTATCTATCATGGTGACTTGTTTAATACTAGTATATATGATCTGTATCATGAGTAATTGATTTATATATTTAACCCTTCGCATGCGGAAATTATTTTACCCTATTTGAAAGTTACATGTAATTATGTAAAAAAAATAATTTTATTGAAATGTGAAGTTAATTTTTTTTTTTAAGTTTTAGAAACATAAAGGTACATAACAAATATATAAATTTATATTTAAATTAACAATTGCAACTTTCAACACTTTCAACAATATTTTATTGTAGATGTACAACTATAATGAAAATTGCATGTATATAAAAAACTGTCAACATTTTAGTTGAAACTTTTAACAGTAACTTTCATTTATGATACAATAATAAATACAACAAAATAATTGAAAACTAGAAAACAGAGAAAAAGAACGATAAGTGTTGAAAACAATGTGCTTGGTCGGAGCGACAGAAGGAGGATATTTTCGTTTTATGGGTGTGCAAAGGCAGGAGATGGAGCTGCACCCATGCACACTCTAATTGGCAGCTCTGCCCCTTTTCATTCATAGACGATTTATGCTTTTGATAAGCTGAGGGAGTTGGCCCTCTTAAGTTGTCTAAGTTGATGCTGCACTCTAGCGGAAGTTTTAGGAACTATTATTTATACTATCGACAGAAGTATTTCATTTCGGATATCTTCGTTTACCGCGTTTGAGGTAAAGTAGAGGCTGGGTATATATATTTGTTTCCCACGTGCAAAGGGTTAACTGCAGAAAAAATATTGTTTTTCTTTCTAGAAAAATATAGGAGATACTCTGAAACAATTAACAACAATTCTAAATGTGAAAATACCAATTTAATGGTAATTTTATATAGCTTTAAGTACATTAACACACAATATTAGAAGAAAATCTCGATGCAAATATTAAAAAAAATTTTTTTGACCATTACAATCAATGGAACAGTGTTTCTATCCCACAAGAACAGAAATGAAAAGCCTATTTACCTGTCTTATTAAAGAATGCTGAGTATAAAATAAATATGAAAACTGCACTAATATTTTGGTGTTGTGACAAGGACACCATAAACTGATTCTCTAACTCTAAAAAAATTATGTAAAAAGAGAAAATTTGCTTTGTTCTTAGCGAGCCATGAAAGTTCCTAAATTCAATCACAAAACGTTCACTTAACCTACAAGGCAAGCAATACAACTGATCTTTTTTCATCCTGCTCGGAACAATTGCGTTCCATCTATCCAATTACCTCTTTCATTGCGGGATCTGTGTTGTTGTGTACATAGTTACATGACTGAATTTGGTTCATGTGCTAGGACTTCTCGTCTACCCCATGTAACTAAATAATTATCATATAAAAGATAAAACAATTACCTTGACAAGCCATTCTTTGATTTGTGTTTTTGAGGTTTCTTGTCTAAAAAGTCCAAGTCTTTGCGTATACCTTTTCTAAATTTTTTCACTTCATCTAACATCTCTTTTTTCTCATTTTGCTTTTTAACTTTTCCTTCTTTTTGAATTTGCTTACTTAGTTTTCTTTGTTGACGAATTTTTCTTATTTTTTCCACCTGCTCAGTTTCTGCTTGCTTTTTTACTAACATCGCTCGTACCTGTTAAACATATAAAACATTATTTTTTAAGTACGACAGCTTCAAATATGACATTTATTTTAATTTCACTCCTCATGACATTGTTTGATTTTTACACACATACTTTTCAACGATAGAGATGAATTTACCATATTTTACCTTATATGATATAATGTCTCAAAATGGTGCTAATAACTGTAAGAATATTGTGCATTTTTTCTTTATAAATTACTTAATAATGTCTAATATTTTGGAAAATTCAAAATTTTACATTTTTTACAGGCTACGAGATACAATTTATTTTAAAGCAAATTGACACATTCTAGTGTTTACTCGATTATGCAAAAAAAAAATCAGTTTTGCTTCATAAAATGAATTGTTTGGACATAAATATACACATAACACACCGTCGTTGAAATTTTCCTAATCTGGAGCAATATTACATCTAATTCATATTTGGAAAATAAATATGCCCAAATCTGTTATTACACTACTACAAAACTTGCAGACTGTAAGGGCTAACGCACACTGGCCCGACCATGACTCCGACAATTCTGGTCGTGGTTATTCCGACCAAGAGTACAACACGACCCTGACACAATCACGACTCTGAATGCTTCAGTAGCAAAATAACTATATAAAAATTTACCTTTTTGAGCTAAAATATTTTGTATCAAAATGTAACTTTTATGCAGTATCATTGCAAATGTACTAATCTTGAAACAAAATGAAAAATGTCTTCATTGTATTCCTTTAAAAAAAGGTGATTCTTCTATTACACCTAATAATCATCAAATAAACACTTTACACAATTTATACTTCATAAATAAATAATACACACAGTTTCAGTTAATGAATGAAAACATAAAAGTATAAAAACTAATAGTTAAATTATTAACTAATCAAATAATCTTAATACTACTCCCAGTATAATTGTTTTATTTACTGACTGGAAAGACTATTTTATTTAGAAATGAATTCGGTAAGTACATCTTGAGCTACTACACAACTAACTTCATTTAAACATTAACTTGGAGCGTCACAAAATTATTATGTGTATTCTGAATCATGAAAACATTGTGATTCTGATCTGTTTGACAGATTTCCTTTATTGTTTATTTATTCAAATCTTCATGAATATGTGTAATCGTTTTGAAGGAGTAACAAATTTAAAATGACATAATAAACAAAAAACATTTTACTTACATAAATCAGCTTGCGTGGTTTAATGAGCTGCACTCAATATTCCCCAACATCATTGTATTCTCCTGCCACATTCCCTTCTTTAACATTATATTTGAATAGTCATCTAACGATAAATTCCATAAATATTTAGTGACCTAGTCGGAGTTGGGTTGTATTCGGGCTAGTGCGTGTTACGCCATATTAGTCTATATTATTTTTAGCTGGAGTTGACGTTTGGTCGGGCCCAACCAAACCCTTCTGTCTTTGGACGGACGACCAGACCTTGACTGCCGTGTTGGACCTCGTCTAATGCGCATCGTTCCATTTGATCCCATGTAAAATTTGGTTGGGCCCAACCAGTCGGAGTCGTGGTCGGGCCAGTGCGTGTTAGCCCTAATAAGTAGGGGTCCTTATAAGTGTACATTGGGAAAGCATTCTAGAGACTAAAAATAAGACTGAGAGTAACATTTTGTCAACATTTAGCCAACAAAACATTCATAGATTTGTATTTGGAAGATTGGCAGGGCTTAATACTGAATTTTAAAATGTTATAATTCCAAGATATTGTAATTAATCTATTTGTTGATTGAAATTTCTCTCTCTCTCTCATATACATACCTGCTTTCATCCGGGAATACCCTCACTGAAAATCTGTACTGCTAAGTCAGTCAATTGGACCCTTATATATATTTTAAAACTATAAGTTATATATTGATTTTTTTATTGTAATTATGGTATATTACCGTTGCCGATTCTATGTATTCCATTCATACATCACAATAATTGTTTAATTATGTAAAATTTGTTCTGCTAAGCCAGTCATTTTATATTATGCCCGGGATGCCAGTCATGTAAAAGTTGAACGGTTAGCCTCTCAGGTATAGGTGTAAGCTGCCCGTAATGCCAGTCAGTTATTTTTAACTCACAAGAGAGAACATCCGCTTTGGTTGTTCAGCTATGTTCTTTCGCTTCACTTTTTCAAAGACAATGATTTAAAACCTTTATTTCTTGAATGTTCCCAACTTATGCTGGTTGTCAATGTAATTTAGAAAATTCTTTATGGTATTTGGGCCTTCCCAAGATCCAAGTGTCCTATGAAATAGCATGAAACTTATAATATAAATAATTTTCTTTATAATACTTTGAATTACATTTTATATATCTCGTTTTATTGGCTTGACCATCTCCTGCAAATTTAAAGTTTTTACCAAATGTAAATTGAATATAAAGTTACAAACGTAGAACATATAAATGCCAAATACTTAAAAATCAGTTAATTTACCTTTTAGATTACAGATAATTTCATGGACAGCTTTAGAAAATATGCAACACATATTTACAATTTAACATTACTAAATGTATGGAAGCAAAAGTAAATAATAGAAACCCCATTTTACAATTACTAAATTATAAATATCTAACTGTCCATCAGAATGTGGAGTCAAACAATTTGAGTTTCCGTCAAAGATTCTTATTCTGCTTTAGTGGACAAAAAAAAAAAAAAAAAAAAACTTCTTTCTTTATATATGTCAATATGAAGGCAAACACTCCCATGTACACAGAAACACCTACACATAACCAAAAACTGAAACACTATTTGCACCAGCTACCGCTAAACATCCACTCTTCTCAATGACAGGTGCAGAACTGGAATTTTGAAGTTATAAAACATTGTTTGGTGCGCACAGATTTTCTGAAACAAAGTCATACAACTTCCTTTGAACTTTACTGACTCTGGATGGGAAACAAAAAAAACACAGGTTTAAAACAGATTGTAGGTGTTTTATAATAAAGTTTATAAAAATTTCATTTTTTTTAGCCACATTCCTTAACAAAAGTTATAAAACATTATTTTATAAACAATGTATACAACACTTTATTTTATTACAAAACTTTGTTATGCTGGTCAAACCTATTTGAAAAAAAAATAAATACAAATGTCCTTGCACATCAAAAATTTCAATTCATGATTTTTTAGTGCATTAAAATTTGGTCTTCAAATAAACGCTTATACAAATTATTGATTGAAACCATTATAATATTACTTAGTATCGTTATGATTCTCGTTTCTTCCTGGAAACAATTATATGCTATTTGTATATTTTAAAATTATTTTTACTGGTTAAACTATGTTAGGTACTATGTTATGTACGGCCGTGCTGCCCGTGTTAATTTTCAACCCCTAAAACTAACCCTTATTTATTAGAAATGTGAGATGTTTGAATTTGTCTAGGGTAAGACAGTTAGACCTACCTTCAGTTTAAATTTCATAATTTTACAACACTTTTTGTCTGGCTCAGATGTCTTACTGCTTGGAGTGTGCTACCGCCCAGCCAGAGTGGGGCATCTGGCAGACTTTGAAAATACACTTTTGCGTTATATGTCCGGATATAATAAGAGTTATGCTCATGGGAGACTTTAACACTGACTTACTCAAGGATAAACACTGATATGACTACAGACTTCTTACTTCAATATTCCAGTCATGCAACTTAACTGTCCTGCCATTTGACCTTACATACCACACTGCTGAGTCAGACACCCTTATTGATCCTTTGGTTATTTCAGACCCTCAGGATACTGTCCATCATGGGCAGCTTCCAATTCCATTGGTATCTAGACATGACCTAATTTTTGGCATATCTTACCTTAAAATTCAACATTCATCAAGTATAGAGATTTCAAACAAATGAATAAAGCTGCGTTCTTAGTTGATGTCCTAAATAGCCCATGGCATGACATTGAAACTTTGCAAAATGTTGATGACATGGTTGACGCTTTTAACCAAACCCTCCTAAACATATATGACAAACATGCGCTAGTTGTTACCAAGTGAATTTCTAAACGCTTTGTATTACTGATGACATACAACATTCAATAAATTGCAGACAAGACACAATACTGACACTTTTTGATTTTTTAAAAGCATTTGATTGCATCAACCATAAACTTCTTCTTTTGAAGCTCAGGGCTGTAGGGTTTTCTGAACATGTAATCTCGTGGTTGAGGTCTTATTTTATCTGACCAGCGGCAGCCTATACAGATTGATGACCAGATATCTGACTGAGAACGAAAGACTACTGGTGTGACCCAAGGCTCAATCTTAGGCCCTCTTTTGTTCATCCTCTACGTACGTAATATAACCTCATGTATCTCACACTGCAAGTACCACATGTATGCTGATGATCTTCAAATCTACCTAAACTTTAGACCTGACAATGTGAATTATTGTATAGAATTAATGAATATCTGAAACATAGTAGAATGGGCAAACAAAAATTGTCTCAATTTAAACAGCAATAAGACAAAACCTATCATTATAAATAGAGATGTGCTAAATAAGCTTAAGCAGCAGCTTATTAAAGTAAGCAGCTTAGCTAATACACAGTTGGGTGAGAATACTTGCTTTTTGGCAGCAGTTATCCTCGTCCAACAGTAACAGAAAATAGGTTGGTCAACAGCAGTGAACAGTAAGCGCTTTTCTATATTAGTTGCCGTCTACAGCTCTCTTGCACTGTTATGATGCGGCTAATGTGAACTTGGGATGTGCTAAATAAGCTGAAGCAGCTGGTATATTGAAGTAATCAGCTTAGCTACTAAACAGATGAGTGAGAATACCTGCTTTTCGGTAGCAGCTATCCCCGCCCAACAGTTACAGAAAGCAGGTAGGCCTATGCCAAGCGCTTTTCTGTATTAGTTGCTTTCTGCAGCTCTTTTGTACTGTTGCGATGCACTGTCATTTTGTACGATATACTTTGAATTAAATGTTCTATTAATGGATAGGTATGCACAAATTTTATTAAGCAATCTCCAAGAAATTGTATAGCCTTGTCTTTGTAGATTTGCTATAACTGTTTGATTTGTATGTATGTATCAAATATTCTATTTGATCTTATAATTTAATTAAAAGCAAGTTTAAAGCTGGCTTAGCAATTTTCAGTTAACAACAGTATACAGAAACAACGTGCCAATATGTGTGTTATAGCTAAGCTAAACTGCTTCTTTCAAACAGCAGTTTGGCACATCTATAATTATAAGTCATGCTTGACTGAAACGTTCTATTGATTTTGATAGTCTTGAAACCATTTATGTTAATGAACAAGCTGTTCCTTTCTGCAGTAAAGTCAAGAGCCTTGGGGTAACTATCTATAAAACACTTACATGGAATGAAGCCATCATTATAACCTGCAACAAGGTGTTTGCAGGAATGCACTCCCTGAAAAGGCTGCAAAGTTTTCTGCCTTTAGACATTCAAATTCAAATTCCATTTATTGTCATAAAACTACATAGCATTGACAACGTCACAATACAAGCACATAAATGCTAAGTCAAAGATTCTTAACACTACACAAGTAAATCTAATAAAATATAGCAGTGAGGATTACAATGTACTAACTTAAAATGAATTAAAAGTCAAAAATATTTGTACTAAAAAATTCGTCAAGTGAATAAAAAGGGTGCTTTAGGAGCCAGTTAAATAATTTATTACAGAAAGTTTTTTTGGGATACATATTGAATAAATGGATTAATTTGTTATAGACTCTGATTGAAATTATATTGTGGCTGTTCAATGTTTTACTCAATCTAAAAAAATTAATTTTAGCTTGATCTTTGGTCCTAGTGCTATATTGATGTGAACTTTGTTTAATAATACCAGGAGTTCTTAACACATACAAAAACAAATCGAAGATGTAAATATTAATAACAGTGAGGATATTTAATTTCAAAAATAAGGGTTTGCAGTGCTCTACAGGTCCTGCATTTGAAATAGCTCTAATAGCTTTTTTTTGCAAAAGTAAAATTTCATCTATCCTACTGCAGTTCCCATAAAAAATTAATCCATATCTAAATATAGACTGGAAATATGCAAAATAAGCTGATCTGATATAATTTTGGTGTACAGAATGAGACAATCGTTTTAATAAATAAATTACCCTTGATAATTTAATACTAATATAATCAATGTGTGATCCCCAGGAAAGTGTTTTATCTACAAACATTCCTAAAAATTTTACATTGTCATCAGGATTATTTTTCAAGAAGCGTTCATCAACAGGTCTTAGAGAAAAAGTAACTTTTTTAGTTTTTTCTTCATTTAAGAGAAATCCATTTGATTTAAACCAGTCAGATGCATTTTTAAGAGTATTTTCACAGAGAGATTTTAGTTGTTCAAGATTAGAATTAGAATTAAAAAATGTTGAATCATCCGCATAAAGAAAAGTTTTAGTCCTCACAAAGCTTGGGAGGTCATTAATACTAATTACAAATAATAGTGGTCCCAGGACCGATCCCTGGGGGACACCTTGTGTGACTTGTATTTCCTGGGACCACTCACCGTCCACAAAAACTTTTTGCTTACGATTACAAAAATAGGAACTAAAAAATTTAAGTTGCCTGCCTGAGATACCGTAATGGTTTAATTTCATTAATAATTCAGAATGATTTACACAATCAAACGCTTTGCTCAGGTCACAGAATGTGGCCTGAGCAAATGTTTTATTTTCAAAAGCTGATAACACTTCACGAACCAGCATATCTACAGCGTCAGTTGTAGATTTCCCCTTCCTAAATCCGAATTGTGAGTTACTTAAAAATTGATTTTTTTCTAAATAGGCACTTAATTGTTCATGGATTATAATTTCAAATAATTTTGAAAAAGTTGGAACAATAGAAATTGGGCGATAGCTCTGCGGCTTGTCTTTTGGGCCTTTTTTAAGAATTGGGCATATTCGTGATATTTTCAACTCATCAGGAAAAACTCCCTCCATGAGACAGAGATTAAAGCAGTAGGATAGAGGAATGGCAATATGTGCTATAATTTTTTTTAACAAGTTATTGGACATTAGATAAACGTCACAACTGTCGGAATTTTTGAGTCTACCTGTAGTAGTTACTATATCCTCCGGACTTACTAGTCTCCATGCAAAAGTTTGAGAATTGACTGCAGAAAATTGAATTAGCTCCTCTGAACTATATTTAGGACTACTTACTTTAGTTTTAATGTCATTAACAGATTCAATAAAAAAATTATTAAACATATCGGGTGAGATTCCAGGGTTTGATTTATTTAATGAATTTTGTTTACTTGCATCCTTTATCACTTTCCAAGCGGTTTTACATTTATTACTACTGCTCTCTATTAAATTGGTATTATATAGTATTTTTGTATCTTTAATTGCTTTTCTGTATTGTTTTTTCAGGTCTAAAAATTTTTGCTTAGTTTCTAATGAGTCTTTACCATTTCTTTTAATAATAGTATCTAAAAATAGTAATTTTTTTTTCATATTGGCCAGATCATTGGAGTACCAATCATGTTTTAATTTAGGGCAGTTGTATGTTTTGACTCTTTTAAGTTTTGAATAGAAATTTATATTGTCTACCAATTTTTGAAAGAAAATTTGAAAAGTATTAGTGGCAGTGTAATTTTTTAGATTTAATAGGTTATCCCATTGATAAAATCTAAGTTTTTCTGTCAAGCAAATTACTGAGGATTTTGGTAGGATCATCCTGAAGTAACTGCTTGAGTCAAGATTGTATGGACTATTGTTTTCAGATTGTGTTTTTTTCAGATGACATTTGATGAATGGAGCATTTATAATTAGACCATTGTGGTCAGAGAATGGAAAATTGAAAATGTCACACTCAATTGCAACATTTCTTTGGGAATTGACTAAAACATTATCTAGACAGTTAGCACCTCTAGTTGGTTTACTATTTAAATAATAAAAATTATACTGTCGCAAGATATTGATAAATTGTTTTGATAAATTATTTTGTTTTGTCACATCAAAGTTCAAGTTGAAATCACCTCCTATAACAGAGGTGTACTTTGGCCAACTAGACAAGTACAATAACAATTTATCAAATGCGTCTAAAAAAATATGCGGATCACCAGATGTTGAATGGTAAATTGAAACAATTATTATTTTTAGCCTATCAATAAAAACTGCAGTAGCTTCGAAATTCATCAAACATCAAACTGATCCTGGTCAAATCACTTATTTTTCCATACTTTACTTACTGCAACTCTGTTGTAAATGATATGACTGTATCACTTAGTTAAAGATTGCAACGTTCATAAAATTATTGCCTCTGTTTTGCTTTTGACTTGAGACGTGATGAGCATTTAACTCCATATTATATTTGATCAAAAGTTTTGAATGTACTGATCAGAGAAAAATTTAAATCCTTTTATTGGCTCACTCTTTTATCAATTCAAAAGTTCTTAAATATTATGATACGTTTTAACTTGTGTCTCAAATTAGTGCGAAGAGTTTGCGATCAGGTTCGTCATTCTTACGCACGCCTCACCATAGAACTGCAGCTTATGACAAGAACCAAAATAATCAACATACAAGAAGCTTCATGAAAGTTGATTGTCAATATACGTAGCCTATATCCCCAAAGATATTAGAGGAAAGTCATTTGTATAAAGCAAGAACAAAAAAGATCCCAGGAAGGAGTCGTGTGGGAACCTCTCACTGATTAATTAATTTAAACATATAATCACTAAGTGCTATTTATAAATTGTTTTGATATGCAATTTATTATATTATAAATTTAACAAAAAGATAATTACATTTAATTAATCCAAGGAAGCTTTTTGCCTCACCTTTTGCATATGTGAATCAGACTTAGCCATTTCTGCAAAATAATCATCTGGACGCTTTGTTGGAATTCCAAGAGCTTTAAGGCGAGCTAATCCCTCTAGAACTGCAGCTTGGGCTTGTCTATGAAAACTGGTTTCTCTTTTAAATTCATTTATGGCAATGCTTTTGTTATTTGAAATATTTTGAGATGAGTGTTCTTCAAACTGAAACAATAATAATATCACACGCAAAATATAAAAGTAAAGACTAAGCATGCTTTCAATAGTTAATTTGAAAATTATATGTATTTTAACATTTTTGTTATAAGACTCACCAAACCAATTCTGCAGAGGAGCACCATTACAGCATGGGCGAAACATTTGGTGTTGTAATTACCACCTTGATGCGGTCATTAACTGAAACTGTAGTTTTAGTAATGACACCTAAGCATAAGCCAATGAGTTAAAATAAAACCCAAATTAATTTATCTTCCAGACTAATCTTGGAAGTTGTAGGCCTAGTCTTTCAGATTCCAGCCTCTATAAAAAGGCCTAGATAGGATAATGAGTAGAGCATCCTTTCTAAAATTGTCTTCACTTATTTACATGATTGTAAAGTTGAACTTTCCTTTAATTACAGAAACTATGTTCAGTTATTTATTGAAGAAATCAATGACGAAGGGATTTAAAACAATTTGAAAAACTAACGAAGTACAGGTGTACTGCAAATAGTGTTATATAACTATACTAACTTTAGTAACATTTAATTTGTATCAATAAATACATATTTATTTAGTTACAATATGAAAATTACCATACTATTATCCCACAGCTTCAATTACTCAATGAAGGACACGTTCTTTTCCCATTAAGATCTAAGTTACCATTACTGCTTTCACCCTAAGCATATCAAGCTGATATAATATTGGTGGCCTAAATTGAAGATATAAAATCTTGTGCAGAACATAAAACTAACCAAAACAAAACATGTAAAAGTGGCAATAGAGGCTAGAATAAATGAGCAATAAAGTTAGAAATCAATGATTTATTAAGCGAATATAAATCACTTTATTTGCAAAAGATATTCACAAAACGGTGAAGTTAGGGCGCTTTCTAACAGTTAACCTTAAAAGATGACAGAATTTTAATACATCTCAGAGTGTCATTAGAAATTATAACGGAGGCAATATTTTATCAACAATAGGTTAGCCACAGGTTAAATTAGACATACTGGTCTACAAGTCTGAATTGCTTTATAATAAAAGCTAAAATAAATAATTTTAAATAAACTATCCCAGTATTGATATTACGATTGAATCATGAGTATTAGAAAGTTACAGAGAAAAAGTTTCGTTTTTAAAATTAGAGTTGAGGAAAATCTTTGGCACAATGCCATATGGATTGATAAAGAATTAAAAAAAAACAGTTTTAGAAAGCATTAGGAAAAATTATACGCAGATTGTTGACTGGAGGTAAATGGAGAGGAAGATCTGCAATAATCCAAGTGTCTTCATGGGAACCAGATAGCAGAAGAACTTTTAGACAGAATAGGAATTTGAAATGGAGGAACCAAGCTGAAAAAGATATTTGATATTCAACAGCAGAAGATAGAAAGGAGCTGAGAATTACTGTTGGTGCCTAATGAGGTTTCAATACCACTGAGGAGGAAAATAAAAATTCTCAGCTAATTATACTATTACTTTTTTGTTTACTTTTCTACTCCACAATTGATCCAAGAAGAAAGGTAGGTTCCTAAAATAAATCTATGCTGTCTTAAAATAAATTAATCCTGCAAACACTCCAAAAAAGGTAACATACCTGGACTGCGATTTCTGGCGCTAAGGGAGCAGGTTTACAAACAAGGTCAAGTCGTTCTACCCACTTAAAATTGTTTTTTAGGTCTAACAATTTCTGCTTTAGACTTGCCTACAAAAAATCATTATCAATATTAAATTATGACAAGATACATGATATATAGAAAGTCTTTACTCATACAAAAAAAAAAAAAAAGGAAAAAACTGTGATTACAGTAAAACCTCACTAGCACAACACTGGTTGTCAAGTTTGGGGGTTGTGGAGTTATCCATAACATTGAACATTTTTAATGTTTTTTTTTTTTATAAGAAAAAATAGTACACTAGAATCAAATTATAAATCTATTAATTACATGTACAAAGTTACTAGATCTGCAAAGAAATCCTGAAAATCCATAAATTACAGTAAAGCTAAATGTGCTGAAAAAATTGTTTAATTTGTTTTTCTTTCTCAATTCGGCACCTGGTTGCTTCATCACAGAGTCGCCGGGGCAATACAATATCTACTGCGGGTGCAGACAATCCTTGTTGTATATACATAATCTAAAGCCAGCAAAACTTGCACCCCATCAGCGATTGATTTTAGAGTTACCCAGAGTGTTGAGTTAGAGACATTTTACTGTAATATAAATTGTGACAACTCGGACGAGAACAGATTTGTCATTATTATACTTCATTAAAATAATAAAGGGGTGAAGGTTACTGAAGCATTATGTACCTTATTCATTGTACCATTTGGCTTTGCACGCTATAGTACCGAACAGCTTGCTAAGGCAGCGCCTGTTAATGGTATTTGGGAAATGCTTGGAATAGTTCAGATGGACCACTGCACTGACTGCTATTTTGATGTTGTTTATCTTATCGGGTTCTCAGACAGTGGTTTCTGGTTTTTAGGTTTCACCATATATTTTGGGAAAGCTGGCGGGCAAGCGGTCTTGAGGGTGAGGGATCAGAGCTTTGAACCTGACTGAGAGATAGCACATCCTTCATTGACTGGGAATATTTATCAGTAATGTTCACCTTGCACTGCACTTGTTCTCTCCCTTACTTTGTCTGAATAAGTTCCCCTCATTTGAATAAAAATGTACAGTATATATTATGTGAAGTAAATAAAAATCTTTTTAAAAAATTGAGCTTACAACTAACATCAATCTCAATATTTACAGTTTTTATTAAAATAAATTACTTTAAACATCAAAATAATAAACAGCTTAATTATAGGTACTTAGTGTGACAATATGGCCTGCTAAGTACCTCTAAGGCCTAAAGTGACTTTTGAAGAGCATCACATGGAGATATTTCATGACCAGGGTCATACTGGAAATAAAAATTCTACAATAACCTATGAAAAGAGATAACCTTACTTTAAAATATTAGTTTACTTTTATGATAAATTAAAGACCGATGTCAGCTAAGATAATGCTTAATTGATATAATGTTTTTAATGCTTCAAAGATTTCTATCATTGATTTTAAGAGCAAATTTAAAGTATCCTAAAAACAACATATTGTCTGCATATTTTTATGCATTTAAAAGACTGTACCACCAATTTATAAAAGTATATCAAATTAATGTAGAGCTAACATGACAAATTCACATTAAAAATTATACTTACAAATTTGTTGAATATGCCAGAAATCGTTTTATAACGGAATAAAAATCATGTTGCTATATCAATTACGCTCTATTTCACCCAACATTAACCTTACTAAAGAATAATCTATATTTAACAAGAGAAGGTAAACATACAAATCATGCATATCTTGGAATATAACAAATAAGTCATAACTGCCCCTCCACTTCTCACTTTCTCTCTCTCAATCTCTTCCTCAACTTCATCCGATTTACTATAGTGCTTGTATATAACAAATATGTCTCATTACCATATTATTTGTAATACTTTATTTTTTTCACCATTACCCATTATTGGTCACTTAAATAATCAACATTTTCCCTATGTGTACAACTCCATTAACTCCTATGTGTACACAATAACTTTCCGAAACAAATTAATGATTGTGATTGCTAGTAGTATTAATGTGCGAGTGTGTTTTAAATCTTATAATAATAGTTTCTTTTTCTTAATTATTTCTGAAGTAAATATAATACATTTTTAGTATAGCCTTCTTTATTTGTTTAGTGAATTACTTTGTACAGTATTTAATTTTAATTATGATACTGTTGTTTGAATAAATTATCCTTGTAAATTTTCTAATGACGATTAATAGCATTTAAAATGTGTCGATGAAGTCTATATAAATATTGTACTTATTTGAAAACGAATAAACTCTAATGTCTATGTCACTATAGTTCATACAATTTAAGCCCTCGTATATTATGTGTAGAATTGTTATTAACTAGAATCTACAGTTTCCGGTGACAACCGCGTCAAGGTAATATCTACAATATTTACAAGATGACCAGACGTTTCGCCCATACTGTGATGTGGCATCCTCAGTGTTTTCTCTGTCAGTCTCAGAGAAAACACTGAGGATGCCACATCACAGTATGGGCGAAACGTCTGGTCATCTTGTAAATATTGTAGATAGTACCTTGACGCGGTTGTCACCGGAAACTGTAGATTCTAGTTATGACACCGGCCGCTTAAGCCTAAGTTCTAAGATTAGAATAGTTATTGTTTGTTAATTTTTATTCTAAAGTCTATTATTGTATTGTGTATGTCTTATGATTTGTGTAATTGTCTTTTAGTATATTATGTGTAAAATGTATATTATAATTGTCATATTGTGTTTTGTGTATGTGTAATTTATTTGAGCCATTAGTTGTTGAATTTGACGTACTATTATTTAATAACAACAAAACTTTATTTGTTTATCTATCATTATGTCCATAGATTTTTGAGTAATCTTAACCTAATGGATTCCACTTACCACATCATTTATAAAAACCTTTTTCTTTTCTTCGATGACTGGTACATTCAATCCAGGTTTTATTATTCCTTTTTCAAATGCATTTTGCAGCTAGAAAACACATGAACACATTTGTGTTATATAGCAAGCAATTAATTCATTACAATATAAAGTTCTGCCTACAGTAAAACACATAACCTTTACCCTGGCATCGCCCGAAAATAGGGCAAAAATTATCAATCTGAAGTTGGCAACACCTAAAAATTGGGCGATGTTGCTTGCAGCTAATAATTCAGTTATTATAAAACGTGTTGTCGTAATCGAAATGATTGTTATACTATTGGATAGAGGGAGTAACGATGATCAGTTATTGTTATAAAAAACATCTACATTAGTACAAAACCATTGTTATAATAAATTGTTGGAAGATAGTGTTACCATGGAAACAAAATTTGCTGTTCACACATTGTTGTAGTTATATGACAACCAACTGTAATATTCATTTGCATGTAATACATAACTATATATTTTCTAAAACTAGATAAAATTTAGAAACTTATGGATTTCTTCAAGATCTATTAGTACTCTATAAATATTTTCAAAGGGCAGTTCCCCTGAAAATGTTTTATTTAAAAACTAAAAACAAAATTCATCATAACATGCTGCATTTTGTGTAGCAAAAATATTTTTTGACATTTCTGAGTAAAATTATTAGTGATACAAAATTATTAGTGACTTTTTTTAAATATCCATTTAATTTTTTATTTTATTTATTTTTTTTTTTTCATTTTCTTGAGGTTGGTAAAAAGTCAATACATTTAGTTTAGTTGGGTTAAAACTGAAATGCCTATGACTGTTCTCCAAGAGAAATAGATATATTTCTTTTTGTAGTTAGTTTTAACTGGTATATTGCATATAGTTTCAGAACATGATTCATCGGAAAAATTGTATTTGCATTTTTAGATGACAAATAACTGTCATGTAATGGTTGTCAGATTAACATCCTGAGTAAACAAATATATCATGTATTTTTTTAAGTTATGAAAAATAATGCCAAATAATGAAAATACATAAAAAATAACATATAACCTAGTTAAAAAAGGCAGTTTCCAATTTTTTTGTCAATTGTACATTTTTTCATAGAAATTAATGTACTGTAATAGAAGCATAGATTATTACTGATAAATGTTAGGGAGAGTTCTTAATAATGATTAATTGTTAAAAAAATTAACTTATATAAATATAGTACTGTAGATATTTATTCACTGAAAATTCATTTGCAAAGATTTCATAGTACATAATTATTTACATTAACCTAATCCTAGTCAACAAACAATCTAAGAGGCATTAACAATGTTGTCAGCTGATTGTATGTTCAGAGTAAAACCACTGTTGTAAAACTGTAAATATTTTGATTGTATGTATGAATTGGGATAAGAAAATAAGTTTTTATTATCTTATTTGTATACTTATGGATTGCTCAAGGTCTCCTTTGAGTGAAAACGGCACAAGACGAGTTATTAAACAGTACACTAGACACTAGGTACACAATTCTATGAATACTGTATAAATTTAACCCAAGTTTCCATGCATATTTCCAAAGATCTTATAAATTTAAAATTTGTTTGTATGGTTTTTGTTTCTATTAAATTGTTTAAATATGAAACTCAGATAGGATATTCTTAATTGCCATGACTGCCAAAGACATTGTGAAAATGATAAATTATGTTAAAAATGACAAAAACAAATACATTTTGAGATAGGGCTAATGAGTTGAACTTTTCAAAATATAAATAGAAAAAATAATCCTTTCAGTGATACAAATAATTATAAACAATGTAATTTGTTTGTAATAGTATTATGGTTTAAACATTTCATAAAATCTATTTAATAAATAAATGTTTTTATCATAGGTACTATGATGTTGATAAAAAATATAGATATTGAATAAAAGATTCTGTCTCTGGACACCTCAAAAGGATGACATAACCCAAAACGTCCTTAGGCACTGCGGACATGTCTTGGCTCCCCACTTGGGCATATTCTTTAATGCCCTCTTGTAGAGAGGTATATTTCCAGGCAATCTCAAATTAAGCCATATTGTACCAATATATAAATCTGGAGATCAGGAGGAAGCAGCAAACTATAGGCTAATAGCTATCCAACCAGTTCTTACGGAAATTTTTGAAAGTATCATTCTAGATAGATTATCTTTTTCTATGAAGCACCTAATCACTCCCGAACAGCATGGGTTCTGAAGTGAAGATCCGCGATCACAAATTTGCCATGAACACTGAGGGAATTCTCTTGGAACCCTTTTCAAATCACCACCAAGTAGATTGTACATACTTACTTTTCTAAAGCTTTTGATCAGGTTAATCTGGCCAAGCTGGAAGGATATGGTATTCATGGTACACTACTGAAATGGATAGAGTTTTCTTCTGGACTGTGGGCTCATAGTGAGATACGGAAATTTAACCTCAAGAGTATTGTATGCTTTTTCAAGAATCACACTTATCCTCATTTATTTTCAATTTATTTGTGAACGATATTGCAAATATCATAAATGGCAGTTTTCTTATGTTTGCCGATGACATCAAAGTCTTCAGAGAAATCACTTCAACGGAAGACTAACCGGCTGCAAAACATCCTTCTAAAAATATAACACTGGTGTGGAGAAAATAAAGTACAAGTGAACGTCACACAACACAAATTTATTTTACAATATAAACACAAAATACACAAATATATTGCAATACAAGTACAAAATGCGCAAATATTATGGTGATCGATTTCGATGAACCACACTCACCTTCCTCAGACCAGAGGGATTCACAAAAGAATCATTTATGTGAATTCCTCTGGTCTGAGGGAGGTGAGTATGGTTCACCGAAATCTGCATATATATATTTATATTTTGCGAATTTTGTACTTGTATAGTAATAAATCTGTGCATTTTGTGTTTATATTGTAATAAATTTGTGTTGTATGACGTTCACTTGTACTTTATTTGTACCAACACATACTGTGCTAATTAAAAAACTATGTGAAGAAAATTACACGGACCTCACCATAGCCAAGGTTTTTACTTTCAACAGAACTCGGGATCGGGATCAACACACTTTGTCTATGACTTGGACGGAATACTTATAAGGAGTGTCTCAGAATTTAACGACCTAGGTTTAATAGTGTCTCCTTCTTTTTTCTGTCAAGAGCATATTACCCACATTTGTAAAAGATCAAATTCATTAATGGGCATCATATTCAGAACATCACGTGACTTTCACTCGCCCAACACAATCCCGACGTTATACAAAACGCTTGTGGGACCCATTCTGGAGTATGCATCGGTTGTTTGGTCACCTCACAACTTATGCAATATTGAATCTTAAAACAAAAGCCAAACCCGAATATTACGCCTCATTAGAATGCAATATGGCTATGGATATCTTGAAGTTCCCCTCAACGAACTGGTGCAGGATCTTGGACTTTCTCCACTAGTGGACAGCAGAAGAATAATGGATCTGGGCTTCCTCCACAAACTGATCAATGGTCACCTTGATTGCCCTGAACTCCTGGCGAAGGTGAATCTGCGGGTGCCAAGATGAACAAGATTAGCTGACACACCCAAAGCAGAATAACATGCGACAGGACGACATTGTCGCAGAACGAAAGAGACAGCTACAGAAAGAAATCGTCTAGTTGACAAACTATTTTTTTGTATTCCAAAATTACAACATTCATTTCTGCAGAACGACTTGGTTTTGTGTATAAACAATTAGAACCGTATTTGTAGTGCAACTTAATGACAAACTATGTACTAACTGATTCAGAATGACAGATGGTATTTGCGATTTTACGCAATGATCTACAGCTAACTGCAGTGAGACGAAAGTCAGTCGCCGGTCACCTTCAACGCATCTGCAAGTTCGCATAAACCCTAACCACACTACGCCATTCTAGAGATAGGTATAGGTAGTTCTTTTCAGGACTAGTACACGACCGAATCGTACACTGTAATGAAGTAGTTCAAAATGACTACCTACACTACGTCATTCTAGAGATGGGTAACTTGCAAGCAAGACTAGTAAACGACCGAATGGTTCACTGTAATGAACTAGGTGAATAAACTGGTTCAAAATGACACAACGACTTGTATAAGCGATGGCTTGAGTGATTTATAGTTTTGTTTCATAGACACGTTTTTATTACTATAGACACATAAGGTGCCTTGAGGAAGAAGCGAAACTACTGAAAACTCAAGTTTATTCTAAATTCTGCCCCAACTCAACTCAAATAGTAGAACTACTGACCCTTTCAAACATCTTTGAACCGTTAAGTACAAATAATGAAATCTCTCAACCATTTACAATAGTCACTTCTAAAAACAACAAAAAGAAAATTAAACACCATAAATTTCACTTGCCGTCAACAAAAGCAATTTCGAATAAAACCATCAACAAACAAAATCCTATTTCAGTTTATACTCCTTTTAAAACAGTTCTAATAGCCGGAGACAGCCATGCACGGCACCTTGCTGCTCTAGTAAATGAGTAGACATCTGATCGCACAAAAGTCACCGGTATGTGCAAACCCGGCGCCAGTCTCATGGACATCTTCACAAACTCCTTCACACCGCCTTATTGTGTGGTGCGATTGCTGGGACAAATGACGTGGCTGCTGGGAGACAGGAAATCATCCTCCAAAACATGGAGGGAATATTACTCAACATCAGGCAGACCTCTAACATCTTAGTGTGTCCCTTACCACCTCGACATGACCTGCCTTGCGTCAGCCCTGTTCATAACGTCATCTCTGGAGTGAACGCATACTTAGCTCAGCTATGTGCTCGCTACCATGGAGTGAAACTCCTAGACATCTCAAGCATTAGGCGGCGTCATTACACAACTCACGGACTACATCTGAGAGCTAGTGGGAAGCGCCTGCTATCGAAATGCATCGCAGATGGCCTTACCTCGATGCCCGCTTCCAGACGCCGCCGACACCCCGTTGCGGATACTGTTAAGTCCTCCAGCTCTTCTCAACCTCAGCCATCGGCCCCATCAGTGCCAGAACCCTACAGTTTACGTTACAACACATACTCCGATGCCGTCACCCAATGATCAGCCAGAAATACTTTTAACCCAAGTGTACATCATCAAAAAAAAAAACCTTTGTATACCAATAAAATTAAAAACAGGGTAGGGAAACCATATTGCAAATCAAAATTAACCAACCAAAATTCTAAATTTAAAAATAAAACAATAAAACTAATCCATTTAAATGCTCAAACAGCTACTAATAAGGTAGATGAACTGGATCTCCTGTGCAATGAGCTAGAGCCTGATATATTAATTGTCTCTGAGCATGGTTTTATGCATGAAAATATAAATATTTTCAAAATTGAAAACTTTGAATTGGCCAGTGTTTATAATCAAAAACATTTCAGAGGAGGTGATGTAGCAATTTTTGTTAAAAATCATATCAAATTTCAGCAAATCAAAATTAGTTACACATCTGAACTTGTTTTTGAAGTCCACAGCATTAAAATCAATTCAAAGCAGCATGGAAAATTCAATATTATTGGATTGTATCGATCTCCTAATGGTTGTGCTGACGCTTTCTTTGAAAAGTCCGAAACACTTTTAAATTTTGTCAACAAAGGACAATCTAAATTTTTAATCATGGGGGATTTTAATATTAATGTTTTGAACCACTCACACCCTCTAACCCAGCGGCTCCGCGATATTTTAAACTATTTTAGTCTAAATTGTACTGTGAATTCCCCAACTTGAATATCTAGCACAACAAAAACATCCATCGACAACGTTATCACAAATATTTTGGATGCTAAGGTCTCTGTACTTGACGCGACCATATCGGATCATTTTGCTCAGGAGGTTACGGTCACTGGTTGTTCTCTGGATTTCGAAACCTCAAAGCCCCAGAACCGTAGACTCACTCGTCATCATAACATTGTAAAACTCAAAAACTTTCTTGAGTGTGAATCCTGGATTTTCCTCAATCATTATAATGATGCAAATGCAATGTACAATGCATTCAATGATCGTTTAATTTACTATCTAAACATAGTATGTCCCTTTAAATGTTTTAAAAAAGCTCAAGGTCAAAAGAAAAGTTCATGGGTCATCAAAGGGATTTTGATTTCAAGAGAGAAAATCAAATTCTATCACTCAATCTTCATTCACGCACAAAACGAGCGTTTTAAACATTTTTTAGAACTTATACAAGAGTGTATAGACAGGTCATAAAGGCCGCAAAGACATATAACATTGAAAAAACTTTAAAATTCAGTGAAAATTTTTCAAAAACTACTTGGACCATAATTAATCATCAACGATTTCAAAATTCTCAAAAAAATCCAAGTCAATAAAATTATACGACAGTGACATAAAGAGAGAAGATCCTGTGACTGTTGCTAATTTATTCAACAAGTACTTTAGTTTTGAGGTCGACTCTAATTTCACGGGATCTACTAATCATCCACAAGGTTTTTGATCGCCAGTGACGTCTATGGTGTTGACCCCTGTTGATGAGAACGAGATGGCTCGGGTCATGCAGGGACTTAGCTCAAAGAAATCATGCGATATTAATGGCTTTTCAGTTTGGTCGCTTAAACAATGCTATAAGCAATTGTTGGTGCCACTAACCAAACTTGTTAACATTTCATTTGAAACAGGGATCTTTCAGACATCCTGAAAACAGCAAAAATGGTTCCAATTTTTAAAAAGGATGATTCTTGCATAATCAGCAATTATCATCCTATTTCAATTCTGCCCACCATCAGCAAGGTTTTTGAAGATATTTCTGGCACAGTTGGAAAATTTTCTTTCACGCCATGACATTCTGGATCCTGAACAACATGGATTCAGGAAAAACAAGTCAACTGTCGATGCAGTCACAAATTTTATAGAGCTCGTTGTCGATGGATTGGAGAGAAGAGATCATTTTTGCTATGAGACACAGTTGTACCAGTTGGAGTCTTGTGGCGTTCGAGGTTTGTCGCACAAATGGGTCTCGTCATACCTTAAAGACAGGATCCAGTATGCACAGGTTGAGAATGCCCTATCAGGCAAAACGCTTATAACCCAAGGTGTCCCATAGGGTTCAATCCTTGGTCCAGTTTTGTTTAATCTCTATATCAATGGACTAAAATCTTCAATTCAATTCGGAAAAGTCATTCAGTCCGCTGATGACACGACTCTTTGTGAGATAGACAGATCATCACGTGATTTAGAAGTAAAATCATCTATTGATCTGAATCAATGCATTCAACATTTTAATAAAATGGGCCTGAAAACAAACAATTCTAAGTCAAATTTCATAACATTTTCTCTTCTTGAACACTTTGAACAGAACCAAATTACAGTAATGGTGGAATAGTGTACTCTTAGAGGAAACAGAGTCCACGAAGTTCCTTGGAATACACCTTGACAAGGGTTGACTTGGGACGTTCACATTGACAGTATGTGTGCTAGAGTTAACTCGGGCATTTTTGCTCTGCGCAACCTGGCACAATTCTTCTCCCTGGAAGTCTTAAAACTTCCAGTTTATGGCTTGATCCATACCCACTTAGCCTATGGTATAAGACTTTGGGGTAGCTGTTCTAAATACAAGCTGGAAAGGGTATTTCGACTTCATAAAAGAGCTGTCAGAACTATTTTTAAATTAAACATTAGAGAGTCGTGTCGAGAAGCGTTTAGGGAGCTTAGATTATTGACCCTACTCTGCCTCTATATATTGGAGGTCGCCCTGTACTGCAAGTCAAAGTGCACTTTAACGCGCGGTAGGGATGTTCACTCTTATGAAACTAGAGGAAGGAATAATTACAGAACGCAGACATAGAAGCGCAGCTTTCGAGCGTCTGCCATCACAAGTGGGTGTAAACATAATTAATTTGCTCCCTGAACAAATTAAAAATCAAAACCTGAATTTGTTCAAGACGTTTAAAACACCTTTTGGTGGAAAATGCTTTTTATTCAGTTGAGGAATTCTTTCAAAGCCTCTGGGACAATCAGTAAACACCCAATCACACAATTTTGGTGTCAAGTGTGTGAATGTAGGATGCATGTGCAAAATGTATGTATGAATGTGTCCGACTGTGTGTGAGTGTTTTAGGCTAGACTAAATAATGACTTTTGCAACACAATTGTTAATTGTATTACGCAATAAAGAAATTATTTATTTATTTATTATTTATACTTGTAAATTTGTTGAAACCTTCATCAAACTTCAGTTTTTATTACTAATAATGATAAAAATAAATAATTACATTTAATGATTTTGTCAGTGGTCTTTCCTATTTCTGATGTTCATGTTGAACTGAACTATTTAAAATCATAACTAACAAACTTGTTCACTAAGCTGATTAGTTAATTTCACTCAATCGTTCGTGAAATAACATTCTTCCACTCACGCTTTGCCATTACGGTGAATCCTAAATCGGTTGAGTAATGATAATTTTAATTCAGTATGTTATCATTAATTAAATTTTACTGCCTCTGATGATGCGTATTGTTTGTAAGAACGGACATGAGAAATACCATTTAAAAATACTACTAAAAACACTTGTAAAACCATTATTTATGACATAATCAAGAGCGTTTGGAGTTGTATACGTCTACACCGCACTAAAGAAATATGGTATTTTACGTCATACACCAGTGCAGTCCTACAGCTTCTGCTACAGAGGTCAGTTATCAGAATTCGTCAGGTTAGTTAATAAAGACTTATAACAAGGTGTCCAAGAGGTTCAATCCTTGTCCGTTAATTTAATCCTATATCAATAGACTAAAATCTATAATTCAATATCTGTTGAAAAGTTACATTTCGATTCCCGAGAAAGACTTTTTGAGCATAGAAGAACATCATCGTGATTTAGAAGTACAACATATTTGAACACTTTGAACAGAACCAAATTACAGTAATGGTGGAATAGTGTACTCTTAGAGGAAACAGAGTCCACGAAGTTCCTTGGAATACACCTTGACAAGGGTTGACTTGGGACGTTCACATTGACAGTATGTGTGCTAGAGTTAACTCAGGCATTTTTTCTCTGCGCAACCTGGCACAATTCTGCTCCCTGGAAGTCTTAAAACTTCCAGTTTATGGCTTGATCCATACCCACTTAGCCTATGGTATAAGACTTTGGGGTAGCTGTTCTAAATACAAGCTGGAAAGGGTATTTCGACTTCATAAAAGAGCTGTCAGAACTATTTTTAAATTAAACGTTAGAGAGTCGTGTCGAGAAGCGTTTAGGGAGCTTAGATTATTGACCCTACTCTGCCTCTATATATTGGAGGTCGCCCTGTACTGCAAGTCAAAGTGCACTTTAACGCGCGGTAGGGATGTTCACTCTTATGAAACTAGAGGAAGGAATAATTACAGAACGCAGAGGCATAGAAGCGCAGCTTTCGAGCGTCTGCCATCACAAGTGGGTGTAAATTTGCTCCCTGAACAAATTAAAAATCAAAACCTGAATTTGTTCAAGACGTTTAAAACACCTTTTGGTGGAAAATGCTTTTTATTCAGTTGAGGAATTCTTTCAAAGCCTCTGGGACAATCAGTAAACACCCAATCACACAATTCTGGTGTCAAGTTTGAGCATGGAGGATGCATGTGCAAAATGTATGTATGAATGTGTCCGACTGTGTGTGAGTGTTTTAGGCTAGACTAAATAATGACTTTTGCAACACAATTGTTAATTGTATTACGCAATAAAGAAATTATTTATTTATTTATTATTTATACTTGTAAATTTGTTGAAACCTTCATCAAACTTCAGTTTTTATTACTAATAATGATAAAAATAAATAATTACATTTAATGATTTTGTCAGTGGTCTTTCCTATTTCTGATGTTCATGTTGAACTGAACTATTTAAAATCATAACTAACAAACTTGTTCACTAAGCTGATTAGTTAATTTCACTCAATCGTTCGTGAAATAACCATCTCTCCACTCCTGCTTTCCAATTACGGTTGAATCGTTATATCGTGTTTGAGTAATGATAATTTTAATTCAGTTATGTTATCATTAATTAATAATGACTGCCTCTGAAGAGCGTATTGTTTGTAGTAACGGATCTGAGAAAATACCATTTAAAAAATACCACTTAAAAACCTTAAAACACATTATTTATGACATAATCAAGAACGTTTTGGGTTGTATACGTCTACAACCGCAACTAAAGGAAATATTGGTTATTTTTTAAGTCCAGTACACTCAGTGCAGTCCTACAGCTTCTGCTAGCAAGTCAGGCAGGTTATCAGAATTCAGTCAGGTTAGTTAATAAAGAACTAATAAATGGTTCCAAAGAATTGTTACTAACTTTTCCCTATATTAAACACTAAAAAAATCTAAACTTTGAAAATTACCAGTTTGATTCCCAAATATGTTTTTTGCCATAGCTAAAAAACTAGTCGAGTTAAAGACATACAGTATCTACTAAAATATTTTACATTGTAATTCACATCATTCCTGAATATTTAATCAAAATCGTTTGAGCCGTTTTTGAGAAAATTCCATTTTTGTATTTTTTTTCATAAAAATAAAAACTAAACTTTCAAAAAAGTGAAAAAATAGTCTAGATATTGGATAAATACACCAACATACCGAATTTAATAAAAATTGATCCATCCCTTTGGTCTCCAGCGAACTGCACATACACACAAACATAAAAATGTTTTCGAAAAAACCAGTTTTTGGGTTCAGGGGACCCTAAAATGGATTTTTAGACCAACATGTAAAACTTTTTTAGACGATCACAATACTTTCTCTATGCTAACGCATATGGGAGAAGATAAAAAGCACAAGGGCATACAAAAATTAACATTTGCTTCTGCAGTCAGTGAATTAGTGGTCATTGTTATAATCTTGGTCAAATAAACTTGAATAAAACTTAAATAAACAAAGTTTGTATCCCTTAATTTAATATTTTACTTCTATATTCAACATTCGGGGATGTAATTTATATAATTGTGGATAAAAACAGTTGGTTTACACGATTCTGTGTGATTAGTTACGTAACTAAGACGCAAATCATTTTTGGAACAAATGGTGGAATGAAATATTTTAATAACAAATTTATAATAGTGATTGTAAAAACAAAGTACTAAGTAAAATGTAACCCTATATTTATATTAACTAATAATTTAATCATAATACTGTGAACGAGGGATATTTATCAATCAAAATAATTCATTTTTCGACAGAGAACAAGATCAATACTCGAGTGAATAAATACAAATTCCAAATAAAATTTATAGTTTAATTTTATAGAGTCATTTGCTGGCAATGTGTTAGTGTCAAATTTTGTTTTCAGTTTTTGCTCACAACGACCTTGACTCTCTTTTTAGAAACATCTTTTTTAACAATTATTATTTTACTGTTTATTATTACCAGAGAACATCTTCTTTAATTTAATAAATAATCGTACTTATTATACTCTTTTGAATTTGGCCAACACTTTAGAAAACCAAGGATATTAGCTGATCTCTAAACAATTTGTTTGATCTCCAAGTATTAAAAATAAAACAATTTAAACTGTCTAATTAATAACTGTTGAACATAAGGTACAAAAAAATAATAATAATTATAGGGTATTCAAAGCCTTTTAAAATATTTTAATTTATAACATGTTTTCTATCTTATTATTTAGGTAAACATCTTTAGGCAACATTCTATAATCGGAAAATATGCAGCATAACTAATATTTTTCTCCTGGTGATATTTTATGCTATTGGTACCATAATATAGTACTTGCAGAAAGTTTTTTTTTTTTCACACCGTCGCAGAAAGATTGAAAGCATTCTGCTTTGGGGGCCGACACCTTTGCCAAGGTAAGTCAATCCACAAAATATGCATACCATAGCTCCATTCCACGGCTCTTGAGGAAGCCTTGGACCTCACGGGAGGGAAACAGCCTTGAACCTAGCATAAGTCTCCTTAGAACATTATGCAACTCCTTCAAGATAAATGTCTCCAGAAACTGGCTCTAACTAGAATTTATTCCAGACAACTAGGACTTACTTAACTACTTCTTATTATGTTAAAGATAGTTGTATTTTGATTAGTTTTATTATTGATGTTTTGATATCGTACATTAAGTAGATTCTACCCGTATGTATTAGTTCCTAATATTACTTAATATCACAATAGGCCTATTATATTTAGTAACTACGTAGTTATTTATTGCTTACTTTTGTACTTGTTTAGCTACATTATGTTGGTAATCTACTCACAATTTTATGGCCTGTTACTGAACTCCACTTGTATATATTGTTAACGTTCACTTGAAGGCTTGTATAGCTACTTCTAGTTTTATCTCTATTTATTGTATATACTATTATATAATGTTGTTGCAATAGAAATATTTAATGTAATAAGGCTTTTGTATACTGTACAAATAGCCCATGGTAAATACTTGTTGGTCAAATGCTGCTGTATCTTACTGCGGTAAAATAGGAAACTGTTGATAGGAATAAATAGGCTAAATAAATACCGTCAGTATTCTGTTCTTTTTTAATACAATCATTATTAGGATTACCTTATTTCAATATCATTATGATGTTTTACTTTCATTCAATACTTTGTTGTAAGCAGGAGTAGGAGTTGTACGACCGATATAAACTTTTAGCCTGGCATTAAACATTGACTTCAGAATTCGCAAACGAATGGGACTGGAAAGGAAGCCGTAGAACAACAACCCTTCGCTCCATATTGTGTCAACAAAAGCTACAGATGTTTTTAACATGTTTTCAAACCCATTCTCGATAAATGATGTCAGAGCCAGGTATTGACCCACCTGCCCGCCCATACATGAACATTGGTATTGACCCACCTGTCCGCCCATACACGAAGAGTGGTATTGACTCACCTTCCCACCCATACACGAAGAGTGGTATTGACTCACCTTCCCACCCATACACGAACAGTGGTATTGACCCACCTGCCCGCCCATACATGAACATTGGTGTTGACCCACCCACCCACCCATACACGTACAGTGGTGTTGACCCACAGAGCAAAGAATATCTAGAGCGGACACTCAGTGGTGTGGCGTTGAAGCCAAGCACCCCACAAGATGGCGTCTCCCCCTCCACTTCTCGACCCAGTACTCCCACGGCCCGAGCGTCATTCGCATTCACTCTTTGATTTCCACGTGTTTCTGTATCACGGCAAGCATTATGTAATGTTATTACTGTTTACTTTGATTCCAAAATGCCACACTGTGTTTGTTTTGGTTGTAGCAATAGCACCAAAAAGAAAAAGGAAGGTTTACCATTTCACAGGTAAGCCATATTTTATTCCTTGTTTAGAGTTTGTTTAGAAATTATGATTTTTATAACCTATTTAAATTAAAATTTCCATTTCATTTATGTTCAATGGATTTTACTAAAATTAAAAATAACTGTAGTAGGCTACTTCGTCTAAGCATTTAAGTAATCTAATTTGAGCAATTTTGACACTCTATCAGGATTGTAACCCCAGTTCAGCAGGACAATTATGAGCCCTCCGTCTGAATATGTTTTCCTAATTTCCGGTTTGGTATGATTTTTATTATCAGTCAAGGTTTGACGAAATCGGAAATTTATCCGCTGAGATTTATACATGATTAATTTAATTTTTAAAAACTTACATGTTGCCTGATAGTGCTCAAAAGATGTCATGAAGTTGTAAACTTATTTCTATAAGGATTTTCGCTGTCACGTCCCTTTTTCATCCGACCTTCTCAACCGATTTTTACGAATGAGGTGTTATTTAAAGCTTATGATCTAGCGTATATGCAAAAGGCAATTAAAAAGGATATTTTGTTTCGGGCTTCGGGCCAATAGCTTTTGATTTATTTCTAGACACTTTAGATTTATTGTAAAACTCAAAAATACCGCTTTAATGTTAGAAATATTGACATTTAAAAATCGTTACTTTATTTAAAAGGGAGAATATTGTGATATATTATTTAAAGGAACTCGGCCTTAGTTTGAGAATACCATACAGCATTTGGTCATGGATTTTGTACCAATTTGAAGATTTTGCATTCCTATGACTTGTTTGACATAAACTTATTATTTTAGGTTTCCAAAGGAACCTGTTCTACGCAAAAAATGGACAGTTGCAGTAAGACGTAAAAATTGGCAGCCTTCAGATGAATCCCGTGTATGTTCTGACCACTTCACTGAAGCAGACTTCGACAGAACATCATTGTGTTAAGTCAGGCTGAGGGAAGGTGTTGTGCCGAGTGTGTTTCCGAGTATTCCTAAGGTAACTACTACCCATAGGCTTCCAGCAAAAAGACTTCAATGAGACAGTAACAAAGGAAATTACCAAGGAAACTGAGCAATGCTCAAGCCTTAGTACCGATGAAACTCAGCAATGCATAAGCATTAGTGATTCTGAATGCTTCAGACAACCGCATAGAAAAAGGTTGAAAAAATCTCTTTCTAATAAACTTAATGATTCACCAAGAAAGCAGGCCTTAAAAAAAGAATTGAGTTTAACTAAAGATAAACTTTTTCAGGCAAGAAAGAAAGTTAAAATCTTAAGACAGTCTAAAAGAAGGTTAAAGAAAAAAATTGTTAACGTTGAAAACATTTGTAAAGATCTAAAAGAAAAACTTAACTTTCAATAAGAAGATTGTACATTACTCAATTCAATATCTCAAAATGCTGACTGTTTAATTAAACGTTCCATAGAAAAGACAAAAAATCCAAAGTTGAAAAAATGTTACGAAGAACGCTTGAGAGCATTTGCTGTGACACTTCATTTTTTGTCGCCAAAGGCGTATACTGTACCTATGTTCGCAAAACATTTAATACTGCTTTGCATCATACCCGAACCTTGCGAAGATGGTATAGTAATGTACAGTGCGAACCAGGGTTCTCCACTGAGGTATTAAGAGCTTTAACAGAATACGCTGCCAAGAGTAAGCACCCTTCAATATGCGCATTACAAATAGATTGTATGGCCATCCAGAAGCACTTAGAATGGGATGGGAAGAAATTTCATGGCCCTGTCAATGTTGGAGTACCAGTTTCAGATGATTCGTCAACTTTAGCATCAGAGGTACTCGTTTTCCACCTGGTTTTTTTTAATTCTGCGTGGAAAATACCTCTGGGATATTTTTTCGTGTCTAGCACAACAAGTGAACAGCTTTGTGGCTTGGTTACTCAAGGTTTGTCACTCGTACATGAAGCTGGGGTGACTGTTGTGTCACTGACCTGTGATGGAACATCTTGCAACTTAGCAATGGCAAATAAACTGGGTTGCTCCATATCGACCAAAAATCTTAAAACCTTTTTCCTCACCCTTGTACGGGAAATCCAGTGTATTTATTTTTAGATCCTCCACACATGCTAAAACTGGTACGTAATACACTAGGAGATTATGGGATCCTAGTGCAAGGGAAGCAAAGAATAGAGTGGAAGTATATTAAGTTATTGCATGAAGTGCAAAACGAACAGGAATTGCATTTAGGCAACAAACTCACTAAAGATCATGTACAATATTGGAGGCAGAAAATGAAAGTTAAGTTGGCTGCACAGGTTTTCAGTAACTCTGTTGCCGATTCACTAAAGTATTTGCTAGAAAATAATGTAAAAGGATTTGAAGATTGTAAGGCGACGATTGATTTCTTAAGAACATTTAATGATTTGTTTGATGTATTGAACAGTCAGAGTATAAGAAGTTTTGGTAAAAAAAAGGCACTGTGTGCTTCAAACATAGTTCAACAATCAAAATGTTTAAATGAGACGGATGATTACATTTGTAGCTTAAAGACTTCTAATGGTGAGGACATTCTACAGAGCAAAAGAAAAACTGGCTTCCTTGGGTTTTTAACTTGCATCAAAAGTTCCTTGGGTCTATATGAAGAGCTAGTTGGTAAGCCAGATCTACCATTAAAATACTTACCTCTATACAAAGTTAGCCAGGATCACATTGAAAGGTTATTTGGGTACATACGTTCCCGAGGAGGTTCCAATAATAATCCTACCTGTAGGCAATTCACTGGAACTTTTAAAAGGCTCTTACTACATAGTGAGCTACAAGACAGCAAAACTGGCAATACTTTCGCTTTGGACAGGTCAGTAATGTTCAAAATCAGGCAAAAAAAGTCCGAACTTGAAGAAATAAATACCTCCGTTCCCCTATGGAGAACAATGTCAGAAGACGAGCAAAGTAAATTTTGTAATTTGGATGAAACAGATAGTAACTTTTTGAACTGCGTTACAAATGACAACATGAGATCTGACATTGCCTCTGATATTGTTGAATACATCGCCGGATACGTATCCAGATCAACAGCTGCTAGTATTATAAGCGACCAATGCATATCACTACTTTCGACCGACAAAAGCCGGTAGTGTTTGGCAGGCATCTGGAGGATACGTATGAATGTGGTTTGTAAGTTTTTTCTTTTTTCTTTTAGTTTTATGATTTACTATTAAGTTAATAAATGTGTGAATGAGCGTGTGATCCAGTTGAAGAGAGCGTGTGTGAGGGTGTAAGTGGAATTTCATAATCTTATTTTTATTTCTAAGTCTGTTAATTTATTTTATACTTGTAATTACATACATCATTTCACTGTGTTTATTAATATTATTTACTTTAAAATAGTTTTTTTTTATATATTATAATAGTTATTGTTACTTTTATTCAGTTGCAATTACTGTATTTAAAAACAAAACTGTTATAATTTTAATTATTTTTGTATCAGGTTAAGTGGAAGAAGGGACTTTCTAGTCCCAACTTCGCCTGGTTAAATAAAGACGTTTTTCATTTCATTTCATTTCATTTCAAAAGCAAAGAGACCAACTTAATAACGTGTAAAAATAGGGGTGGTCTTATTCAACCTTCAGTAGAGTAACAACAGTGTGTATGATGAGTGAGACAGTTCTTCGTACTAAAATAAAAACTGACAATGTATATAAAAAATATAAAAAATATTTTGGAACAAATGACAGTGGATGTAATAAACAGTTCTGTTGGGAGAAATGTTTTTATTAGTGACCATATGTATGAAACAGATCCAGAACAGTGTCACTATGTACTACTCATACGAGCACTCTGCAAAAAGTATTTCAACATAAGGTTAAATTATTACTCGAAGAAAGTGAATGAAAAAAACCATTTTAATAGGGTTAGGAATGACTTAACTAAAAAAGTTTTGTTTTTGGGTCAGTGAAGTAATAAAACGTTTAACAATGACTAACGTTTTTCATATATACGTTGTTTGATTCTATTTTTCAACAGCAATTTGTATTCATATAAATTTAATTTTTATGTAAAACACCACTGTAAATAAAATTAATAAAAGATTGCTTTCTTTTGAAATTTTATTTGTTTAGTTACTATTAATCACCTCATAGTAACATCACAAGCCTAAGATACAACATAACTTTTAAGTAATCTTTCTTATATTGATCAGATTAAGTCAAAGGCTAACTTCATGGTTTATGTTATTATATATAAATTTGCATTTTATTGGCAAATAATTCATATTGTAACCATATTTGAGGCCAAACTTTACAACTCTAATAATTTGCAGTGTTTTTTGCTTACAAGCTAAGAAATTGTTACATTTTTCAATTTTCAATAAAACATTAAAGAATAATTCAAACAATTTTAGAATAATTACTAATAATTCCATAACATTATTTAATTTATCCATTGACAAAATATTTGAATTACATTAACTAAATTTCTAATAGGTCAATACCACTGTATGTGTAGGGGTGGGTGGGTGGGTCAGTACCACTGGATGTGTAGGGGCGGGTGGGTGGGTCAGTACCACTGTACGTTTAGGGGCAGACGGGTGGGTCAGTACCACTGGACGTGTAGGGGCGGGTGGGTGGGTCAGTACCAATGTAGGTTAGGGCCAGACGGGTGGGTCAGTACCACTGGACATGTAGGGGCGGGTGGGTGGGTCAGTACCACCCTACGCGTGAATGGTACACTTTGTTTAAGTGTATGTACCACTTTCTCTGCATTGGAAGTCTAAAAAAAATTTACACTCATGGTCAGAATAGCTAGGGAGGATGGATGGAAGCTGATGGAATGGAAGATGATAATAAAGTGGTAGAATTGGAAAAGCTGCTGTTTAGAAACAAAAACACTACACAGCTATGGTCGGGCGCGGCACGGCAGCGGGTTGCGCGAAAGACAGTTTTGTCGCTTTACTATACCTCGATTTCTGGCGAAACAAAACATTTAATAAAAAAAAGGTTTTAATAAAATTGAAATTTGTTTATTCATCTACAACTTTCCCGCTGACAAAAAGACTCTGACCAATAAATGAAAAACTTCCTCGCAATGTACTTTTTTTATGTCAAGACTTCCTCGGATTAAAAAATAATTTCAATTAAACCTAATTTACAAAAAACTTAGTCATTGAAAAATTATAAAAACACTTTTATAGGCTGGAATAACTCTTTCTTTACCTTATATACAAATTTGAACGTATTAGGCCAACGTCTTCTTATTTAAAACGCAGTTTTAGTGAAGCGGTGCGAATTAAAAACGAGAGCGCCCGAGGCCTTGGTTTGGTCACTAGCACCAGTAGCACCCCACAAGATGTCGGAAAATGTGCTTCACTGACTTACTACTGTTAAGGCTGGGGTGTCCGCTCTAGATATTCTTTGCTCTGTGTGTTGACCCAATACCACTGAACACGTATAGGTGGGCACGTTGTCCAACACCAACAACGTTCGGGAGTGCGTTATCACTACTGAACACGTATGCTTGGGTGGGTGGGTCAATACCACTGAACATGTATGGGTGGGAGGGTGAGCCAATACGACTGAACATATATGGGTGGGAGGATGGGCCAATACCACTGAACATATATGGGTGGGAGGGTGGGCCAATATCACTGAACATGTATGGGTGGGAGGGTGAACATGTATAGTTGAAATAGGGTTATTTCAAACGTAGTAATTAGGGCTAACATACTGTACACAATTTGGATTAAGACTTAAATAATGAAGAACAAATTGTATTCAACAAAATCTGTCTGTTTTCTACCAACAAATGTACTTGTTTACGATCTTTAACACTAGATCGTGAGTATCAGGTGAACCAATGTGTGCTCCCAACTGCTAGGTTCTTTTATGGCGCTGTGCAAGCTTTTTTGTAAAAATCGTAAAAAAAATACTAAATATGCTCCAAATGTAAATGTTATCATATTGTTTTTCTTCTCAATAACTGTACTTTCACATACTACCATAAAAACTTACAAAAGTAATTAGTAAATAATTAGGCCTACTGTCATGAAGATTTAAAAAATTGTTTAATTTTGTACTTAAATTATAACTTATAACCCTCCTTAGGAGCACTAAAAAGTTTTTGTAAATAATTCTAAGATAGCCAAACTGTTTATTATTTAGTGCACTATAACAATATGTTGTTACATTTTACATAAAAATTAGGTTTTTTCTTGGAAGTGTTTGTTTACATAAAACACATATACAAATTTTTTTTAAATCACCATTGAATAGACAACAACAATTTTTTAGGTAAAGTAGTCATATAGTACCCTAACCAAATTTTGATATTTTTAGTTTATTTGGGAATAAAAAAATGTTACCACAGAAACGAAAAATGTCTGTGAAAAATTACATAACAATCTAAATATAAGGGGTATGTATAATTTTTTGCTATATGTATTTTATTAATACAATCTATTAGCTAGAAGAAAATATAAATTATATGAAAATATTCCAAAAAGTATAAAACTTATTCCATCATAAGTCTTATAATTATGTAAACAGCACTTGAAAAATTTATCATATTATAAACATTATAAAAAACAATAAAATAATATTTGGAAATTTTTATAACAGTAACACTTGATAGAACATATATTTATGAATAGAAATATACAAGAATTGTTAGATTACAGCCAAAAATAAAGTTTAAACAACTTTTATGAACAGCATAAATTATGTTACTTCTCACTATTGGGTCGGTCGCAAAAAAAAGGTAAACAACATTTGTTGTAAATTACCCAATGCAGCTAAAACATCGTAATTTGTTTTGTTGGATAGAGCATTTCATTCTCTACAGACTGACATTTACTACGCCTAATTCTGTCTTCTGATTATTCTTCAGTCATGCGACAAACATCGGCCATTTTCCTGCTCCCAACCTCCCGCCAGGCGGGAATGAGCGGAAGTTTTTTTTTGCACGTTTTATTTTTATTTCCTACGTTTATAAAATTGCATGAAAAAATTATTAAAAATCTGAAATGAATATAGAACGGAACATTCTGCATCAATTAGTGCCAACTTTGTAATAATTGCTTGATTGACATATGTTTTATTTATTTTAAGTGAACAGCATAAATTATGTCGCTCCTCACGAGCCAGGGTTAAGTTTCTTATCCCTTTCAAATAATAATTTTCAAAAAAAAATCTTTCTAGTCACAGATCTGTTCAAATTAATCGGATGTTCGGATTAAACGTGTTTGGATTACCGGGACTGCACTGTATTGTTAGAAACATATTTTGTTCCGATTATATTTATTGCTAATATGTTATGTATTGGTACTCTCCTGCTGACTTCAAACATTTATTATCTCTGGAACAATTGATAGTTACTCGTATAAATTGTGACTTGGAATATCTATGATTAAGGATTTTTGTATAAAACGGCAGTATTTATGTGGTTTCTTGCCACCAAACAAAATTGAAAAATTTTATTTGAAATGGGTCTAGAATTGGCTGTATTTTCACAAGATATTCTTTTTAATTCGCAGAAATCACGTATTTAACAGAAAAATTCGAAAAACCAATGTCACAACTTTTAGTATTACTGTCATATTTCCGTTAATTTAATGGTATTTTAATCATCTTTTATTTTGAAGTTTTTTGTGCTGAATACAAATTTAAAAACTATTTTGGTCTATTACAAAATTATATCTATAGATATCGCGATTATCAGCCATTACACGCTCATTTTTAACAACAACTATTTATCACAAAAACCAAATTCACCTATATTCCCAATGGAGTGACGGCCAGCAGGTTGTCACGGAGGCCAAACACTCGGATTTAATGCAAATTACAATTTTTTCTTGAGAAAATAGACAATTAGGATAAGTTAGGTTATGTTTGGTTATGTCAGTAAAAAATGCATTTTTCGAACTGAAAAAATAATTTTATTACAAAACTAGTTATATATTTGTGTTCAGCATAAAAAACACTAGAAATGAAAAAAGTTGTTGAAAAATAACGATTTTTAAAAAAAGTTGATTTTTTCACTATCAAATAAAAAACTAGTTTTTCGATTTTTCAGTAATAAAACGAGTTTTCCGCTGATGGAATCAAACTCCTCAAGTGATATAAACTCATTTTTCACCACTTTTTCAACATGAAATCATATTTTTAGAGGTGGCAAGAAAGTACATAATTACCCAAACCAATTATATATTTGTGTTCAGCATTAAAAACACGTGAAATGAAAAAAATAGTTGAAAAGTAACGATTTAAAGTTGGGGTAATTATGCACTTTCTTGCCACCTCTGAAAATACGATTTCATGTTGAAAAATTGGTGAAATGTGAGTTTATATGTCTTGAGGAATTTGATATTATCGACAGAAAACTCGGTTTTTACCGAAAAATCGAAAAACTAGTTTTTTATCTGATGGTGAAAAAAACTAACTTTTTTTAAAAAATCATTATTTTTCTACATTTTTTTGATTTCTCGTGTTTTTTATGCTGAACACAAATATATAACTGGTTTTGTAGTAAAACTATTTTTTGAGCTCGAAAAAAGCATTTTTACTGACATAACCTAACTTATCCTAATTGTCTATTTTCTCATCAAAAAGTCGTAATTTGTGTTAAATTCGAGTGTTTGGCCTCTGTGACGGCCTACCGGCCGTCACTCCGGCGGCAATATAGGTGAATTCGGTTTTTGTGATTAATAGTTGTATCTAATGATCGCGTAATGGCCGCTAATCACGATTCGCTGCGATAGTAGTTTTCCCGTTATATCTCGATAAATATTTGTAATAGACCAAAATAGTTTTCATATTTGTATTTAGCGCTAAAAACACATCAAAATAAAAAAGATGATTAAAATACCATTAAAATTAACGAAAATATGACAAAAATACTAAAAGTTGTTACATTGATTTTTTTAATTTTTCGGTAAATACATTATTTCCATGGAATAAAGAGGATATCTTGTGAAAATACAGCCAATTCTAGACCCATATCAAGCAAAATTTTCCAAATCTATTTGATGGCAAGAAACTGCATAAATGGTAATTATTTGATATAGCAAATTATGCTTTTTTCAAGTTTTTTTCTCAAAACCATCATAAAATGGGCTAATTTTGAAAGGACATTGAAAATTTTTTGGGGGAAAGCGATATTTTAGAGGAAAATTTAACATTTTCGTCCTTACAAAAGTGGCCCATTTTATGAGAATTTTGAGAAAAAAACTTTCGGTTAAACATTGAATTTAATGGAATATTTTCATTCATTTTAATGAAAATTGTAAGCTGAACCTAACTGTAACACCACTAACCTTTGGCTGTTGGGTAGGATTGACTCTGAAGAGTCGTGTAGCGTCACTGCGGCGAGCAGGAAGTGGTGAAGCCGCTCATTCATTGCTGGGTATTTATGCTTAAACTTGTGTTCAGCCAAATACCCAACAAAGTGAACCTTCCGAACACCGCCAGGACCGCTCAACCGTGTTGGTATATGGCACCAGTGATCGGATCCACAAAATTCATGGAGTGGTTCACCGTGAGATGATGGTATCCTTCCAGGTCCAAGCAGTCGTAGGCCTTCCAGCAATCACTGATAATAGTGGTTCCTGGTAGGACCCACTCCTTCAGGATGCCTAAGAGGGTAACAGCATCTCTCGTCTCCACAGGCACCAAGAACGACTTCGTTTTTCCACGTTCTACTCCGCCGAACACCCACTGACCCTTTATTATCCTGCCCCGGTTGTACTTTCTTTTTCCAAACTTCGCTTCGTCGATTTCGACGGTACAACCGGGGCCGCCAAGCACCTCAGTGTCGGTGTTGGTGGTCGATGAAAACTTCCCGGACATAAGAGTACCAATCGACCACCGTCGTTGACGCGACACGGCAATTGTTCATAATGAGGTGCTGGCGAGGTGGCTTGAGGTGGAGAAGTGCGGGGACTTTGGCGCCCGATAAGAAGCTGTTTGGGCGGGCCAACTTGAATGATGTAATTGTAGTTGCGGCGTTTTTTATGGCCCACCACAAACGACTTGTTGCATCTGAAAACAAGCCGCTTCCTATCGAGAACCTCCCCACACTTACTTTCTCCCCGCAATATGCCGTGTGTGATCAGTAAGTCGACCACCTCGTCGTCACTGAGCCGCACAATGTCGAACAATGTGGCCGAACGTCCTTCACACACACGACTTGCTAACACCATGGCCTTGCGTTCACGAATACACCTGTAAAAGTAAGATAAACTACTAACACAAATGCACTGTACACAAAACAATCACACACAAAAATAAACCAATAATTGGCGGTAATAGGCTGTTTTAGTCGATTACGCACAAATTTGTCGTCCGTACACGGCACAAGGTCAACTGTGAACGCGTTGGAGGTTTGTGTTGGACTAACGCCCCCGCCGTTCCCTCCTATTCACTAGCGACCAACTGGCTTTTGAATCGGTCGATTCCAATTGGTTGGCCTGAAATGGTTGTCATGGTGATTGACGACGTCATCGCGGCCAACATGGCTACCGGAAGTGGTACGGGGGTGTACATACCAACCCCTATGTAGACAGAGAAACTGTTCCTTTAATCTGTGACAAGCAGAATGTAGCACTTTACACAACGATTACAAGTCACTGTAACCGGTTTAACAGTTTAGTCACTGTCTACCATGGAACTGCACCAACCAACAATAAACAAAACATTAAACATTAGATTATATTGCCGGTCCCTGATTATTATGTTCTTATTAGGAACCAATTAATTTGACTTATCTTAACCTCACGACATATTGCTCCTTTTTCTGGTTGCCACGTTGTTGACAACGAATCGACTTTTTTTGCACTTCTAGTAACTGCCAATATAGGGGTAATGACGCCGCGTAAGCCAGCCACGTCCATTGGATAGTGGAAGGGGGACCGTTGCCAACATTGTTGTAGGTCGCTTATGCTCTCTCAACATTGTTGGCAACAAATGTTGGCAACACTATTTGATCTTTAACGACTACTAATGGGTAATGTTGCCAACACTTTTTCGGTGTTGACAACAATAGCAACAAATGTTGATGACAATTTTAGAACAATTTTTGTACATGTTGACAACATATGTTGGCAAAAATGTTGAAAAATAAATTTAGTGTTAAATACATTTTCTTTACATATAATATTTCAGATTACAATTGACTTATTTATTTATAATTTTCAACTAATACTGTAAGATGAAATCAAATATAATAACTTCTTTAATAAATACTCTTCATATCTATGAAAAAATGAAAAGTTACAAATTGTTCTAAGTCTAGATGGATATAATTAGGCCCGGTGGGTTTGTTAATAGGAATACTTACAACACTAACCATACACTTTAAGATTATTTATTAATTAATTCCAAAGGATATCTCATTGTTGTTCTCGCCACTCTACCATTTGTACACAATACGTTTAAAAGTAAAACTCGATTTACAAAGTCGTGTAATATAAATCACATCCAATATTTTAAAAACCTTTGAACTGTAGGAAGTTTCATAAAAACATATGTTGTTCGGTTGCGTGCTGATGCGCAACGGTGGTTAGTTAGTAGGTTAAAAACAATGTAAAATAATGAAAATAGAATGTAAAAATGACTGTTAATATGAAATGTTATAATTTATATGAATGAATAAAAACAATGAATATAATACCGGAAACTAATCTATGATAATTATGAAAGTTAAAAAATGGAATAGAAATGAGGTAAATTAGAAGGAGGACGGAGCTGAGTGCGTCCGTTGCTTCTCGCTTCTAACTTGACACTGATAAAAAATGGAATGAAATGAGGTAAATTAGAAGGAGGACGGAGCCGAATGCGTCCGTTGCTTCTCGCTTCTAACTGACAGTGTATACGGTTAACACCATTTTACATTTCATTATAAATTTACAGATTGGATTCAGATGGCTGACAATACAGACATTTAATTCAATATATAGTTCTAATAAATAATATAGAAAACCCAGAGTTCCAAGGGTGAGGGCCTGGGGGTTCTGACCTTCACCAGCCATGGCGAAGACCCAACATACTCCCCCCCCCCCCGTTGAAAGTTATGTTTTCAATGAAATAATTCAAATTGCAAATCAATCTAAAATCTAACATATGCTGAACAATTTTACATGTTTGATTCGAACATACAAGACAAAACAAATAATGACAATAATATTTAAAAAAATTCTATATAAACTAATGATTAGATTTAAGTATGCTTAAGCACTACTCATTTGAATAATACGATTTATGGTGAATGTTTCAAGATCAAGTTAAACTGTACAAAATACGAATCTTACACCAATGTTATGGATAAGAACAACTAAATATAGTTATCATCGAATTAACAACTATCAAGAATGAAAATCAAAAATGTTTTGTCATAATTGAAAATAAATCCTAAAAAGTGAATTAAACATGAGTAATTTATTTATTTATTCATTGTATACGGTTAACACCATTTTACATTTCATTATAAATTTACAGATTGGATTCAGATGGCTGACAATACAGACATTTAATTCAATATATAGTTCTAATAAATAATATAGAAAACCCAGAGTTCCAAGGGGTTCTAATATTAATAACTGCAAGCACTAAAACTACAACAAGCACTAGAACTACAACAGGCACTAAAACTACAACATACACTAAAACTTTATATAAATATTCATACTAAGTAACAATACAGTACTACATAATATTTTACTACCCCAGTCCTGATTACCATTTATACATAAAACACATCCACAGGCCCGGATTAGCAACTATTTGCGCCCTAGGCCAGAGTTCTACATTACGCCCCCTCCCGGCAGACGTTCGGGGGGGGGGGGCATTTTCGGCATATTAAATGGTGCGCCCTACCTTTCCGGCAAAACTGAAAAAAAATTGTGTTGGAGATTACAAATATCTCGTTTATTATTTATTTATTTAGGCCTAGATTATCAGTCATCTTACACATTCATTTGCGAGAAAATAATTTAAATCAATCAGTCAATAATAGCGATATTCCCAAATGTGTGAAAAGGAAATACAGAAAAGGATATGTTGAAAACACTACTTAAATAACACAAACAATACTGTATAATTAAGTAAGTACATTTATTAACACAACACGGTATTTACTAACGAAATGACTTTTAACATCGTTTTAAAATTTCCTCTTTCTGGCTTTGGCCCAGGCAAACGATTGGATGGTGTTGGTGAAATCCAATGTTTTCGTTACATCATTTTCAATATTGAGGAGAGCGAGAGAGTTGAGCTTTGTTTGGGTCATGTTTGACCTATGGTATTCCTTGATCCTTTTTAAGCAGGAAAATGACCTAAAAATACAATTAAATTGTGACACTTATAAAAAAAAATTATACAGAAAACAAAGCAATAAAAAAGTAGACTATTCAATTTTATGAAGTGATTAAAGATTCATAAAAACACGTATTACGTAGTATATTAAAAAGTTAGAGTAATTTGTGGAATCTTACTTTCCCATGAAAACCTGTGTGTGATCCCAAGAAGCTGACAAAGTAGACTTTGTTTAGTATTTGTTTACGTTATTTTAGTTTATATTAAAATCTTGAGCATTGAAATTGTAATACAAAGTAAAAAGTTTGTTATTGTTTGACTTACCTCTCGGCTGATGCGTTTGTTACTGGAGTACAAATAAACATTCTTAGCAAAATTTCTACATTTGGATAGATATCTTCCAATTTGTTTCCTATGATCCACTTGTACAAAGACAACGGCTTTTTATTTTCCATTTTGTTTGATGACATGTGCGACCTCAGGTGGACAAGTTCATCAAAGATTGCCGGCTCTAAATCATTTTCAAATACACTGAGAAGTTTGTTAACCTCAACTTCAATTTCTTCTGTCGTGAGATGTGAGAGTTTTATTATTGCAACAAACCTTGTAACAAATTCCTCATAGGCATGCATTCTTGCTGTAAGTTCTTGTTTAACTTTATCAATTATCGGAATAAATGTGTTAACTCTAAAGCTGTCTCTTCCAGTAGTAAAGGAAACTTCCCCATCTCGAGTCTCATCATCTTGAAGTTTTCTTGTTTTCTTACGTCTGTTATCAAGCTCATAAACTTTGGTTTCACTAACATCAAGTGCTTTGTTTTCATAAATATCAAACTGATTTCTGAGCTCTTCAAAGAAGGATATCAGTGAGTTGAAAACTTCTGTTACGGCCAATGCATCAGTGTCTTCATTTTGCACATATTTGTTAACCTTATTGAGCCTGAAAAGAATAGTACCCCATAACTTGACCATTATAGCTGTTTCCAAGCGGTTCAATCTGCTTAGGAGGCCTTTAGCTTCTGCTCGAGTGTTAGCCTTCTGATCTGTGTCACTTTCCAATATTTCTAGAGCTCTGATAATTGCAGGCCATTCTTCTTGTAAGGCTCTTAAAGCGTCATGTCTAGCAGACCATCTTGTTGTGGAAAGGCTTTTGGTTGTTAGTGTCGTGTTTTTGCAATTATTTAACACCGCCCATCTATGTGTAGAGCTAGAAAAAAAATTATACAGCTCTTGAAGCAGAGTAAATAGTGACACTGCCTCAATACAAGAATCTACGGCGTGAGTCCCAACTAGGTTTAGAGAGTGTCCTGCACACGGGATATATGATGCAAGTGGACTGACATCAAGAATTCTAGCCTGTAGTCCTGAATATATTCCAGACATGTTCGAAGCGTTATCGTAGGATTGCCCGCGGCACTTTTGTATGTCCAGACCGTAACGCTGCAGAGTGTCAATCACAGAGTTAAACATGTCAAGAGCCTTATGTCCAATATGTGGTAAAAACTTGAGAAATCTTTCAACAGGCTCTCCATTTTGTTTCACATAGCGTATTACAAATGATAGTTGGTCTACGTGGGAAATATCAGGCGTTGAATCGACAATCAATGAAAAATACTGAGAGCTTTTAGCCTCCTCTATTATATAGTCTGTAACTTTCTTGCCAAGGAGTTCAATAAACTCATCACAAATAGTGGACGAAAGATAGGAAATATGTCCTTTGCCAGGGTTTCCATACTTTCTGATATGTTCACGCAAAAAGGGATCAAATTCAGCAAGAACTTCTAGTAACATCATGTAGTTTCCATTCGAGTTGGAACCAAATAACTCTGTTGACCCCCTAAATGGCAATCCTCGTGAAGCTAGAGCTTTTATGACCACAACCACTCTTTGAAGTAGCATTTGCCAGTAATTCATTTCTTGATCAATCATTTCAGTCAATTGGGAATTAACCTTTCCTAGTTTCTCTCCTCTCTCTTTTAAAGTGATTGTATTGTTTTTGTGTGAAACTGAGTTTTCATGCTCTTTTAGCCTTGCTGTAACATTTTTCCAGTCACTAAAGCCATTTTTCACGAAAGATGATTCCGACTGAGATTCTGAATGGAAAAGACGGCAAGGGCCACAAAAAACTGAACATTTGCTTTCAGAGTAGACGAGCCATGCTCTATTTTGTTTTTCCCCATTTGCTAAATGTCTATAAAAATGTGTACTTGAAAAACTCCAAAAACGGTTGCCATATTCCTTCTTTGCCTTTGAGAAATTCCCTCCTTTATTTTGAATTATCCCATGTTGAGACACATAATCACGTAGTTCATTATTTACAACCCAGTTTGCTGGATCGTGATCAAAACAAAATGGTTCAATTTCAGGTTCATGTTCTAGTGGTGTTGGCTTATCAATGCTATTGGAAGGGCTCTCAGGGTCGGGGTCTCTCTGTGGTTCGGATTCAAATGCTAAAGATCTTGTGTCCGGTTCCGTTTCTGTCCCTGAAGTAAAAGACTGCATATGAACAGAGGTACTAGCAGTACTAGGATCAAAACAAAATGGTTCAATTTCAGGTTCATGTTCTAGTGGTGTTGGCTTATCAATGCTATTGGAAGGGCTCTCAGGGTCGGGGTCTCTCTGTGGTTCGGATTCAAATGCTAAAGATCTTGTGTCCGGTTCCGTTTCTGTCCCTGAAGTAAAAGACTGCATATGAACAGAGGTACTAGCAGTACTAGGATCAAAACAAAATGGTTCAATTTCAGGTTCATGTTCTAGTGGTGTTGGCTTATCAATGCTATTGGAAGGGCTCTCAGGGTCGGGGTCTCTCTGTGGTTCGGATTCAAATGCTAAAGATCTTGTGTCCGGTTCCGTTTCTGTCCCTGAAGTAAAAGACTGCATATGAACAGAGGTACTAGCAGTACTAGGATCAAAACAAAATGGTTCAATTTCAGGTTCATGTTCTAGTGGTGTTGGCTTATCAATGCTATTGGAAGGGCTCTCAGGGTCGGGGTCTCTCTGTGGTTCGGATTCAAATGCTAAAGATCTTGTGTCCGGTTCCGTTTCTGTCCCTGAAGTAAAAGACTGCATATGAACAGAGGTACTAGCAGTACTAGGAGTACTGGTGTCCAAAAATAAACCGTCATCTTTTTTGGTTTGGGTCTTATCTTGTTCTTTAGACAGCCAATTTTTCATTGTCCCAGAGAACTTCTTGCTCTCCTCTGTTTTCAATTTAGCTCTTTTTCTGAATTCAGCCCCAGATGGGCGTTTTTTTGGTTGGCTCATTTTAATACCTGCATAAAAACCACGACATTATTAGTACCACATATAACAAGAAATTGGAACTGATTTGACTTTAAATGTAATGTATTCATATTTTCATTTACTGTACTCTATTTGGCTTCGTCCTGTCCAAACTGACCGACTACCTAACTCATACATAATAAACGCACAGTACAGTATTATTTTTTAGTTGGCAAAACTGAGGCACAAATTTGATAAATTCATCAAAGACTGATTTTATAACTATTATAATTATAAATATTATATAAATGTAATAATTCTAAATAATAGTTATATATTATATAGCTATTATATAATTATAACTTAATAGTATTATACTATATAATATTATAAATTATTAAAAGAAATATAAAAAACCTAATGATTTTTAGGGATGGACACGAAACCGAAACTATTTCGGTTTCGTCGATTCGCGAAATCTACCTTAGGCTTGGTCCGCGTGGGATTTTTTATTTTTTTTTTTAAATCTTAAAACACTTGTGTCACAAAAACAAAGTCAAACTATACATATTTATTGTTTTTTTTTTTTTTTTTTTTTTTAAATGCTCGCATACAAACATGCAATAAAGTCACACGCACTTATCTAATTCATTTTATGAAACCGAAACGAAACTATCAAAGTTTCGTTTCGTTTCGTTTCGTGTCCATCCCTAATGATTTGTAAAAAACTAACTGTCCATGGCAGGGATCGAACCTAGAATTTTCGAACTACAGGCGAAGACGCTTAACAATGAACAAATTGAACGTAGACGGTAGACTCACATGTAACTTTTTTATCCCTACTGTACTTGAGGGATAGGATTTCGCTCACTTCGTTCGCTCATCTAATAACGTTTAAACCCTTTTAGGCAAAGCAATTAATCTCGGTACATCAATATTTAATTTCAAACTATTGTTTTTCGCAGTTTTAGCCACAAAATGTATTTGTAACTTTTTTTATAAATGACACAAGACACAGTGGCGCTGTACCAGAAGCAGGAGGTTAGGCACAGCAGGTGCAGGTGAAAACTTCGTTCTCATCACTCAATAACCAAATTATATAAATAAGGTATATTATGAATTGTTTTAAAAACTTACCTTGGGTAAAACCCAACAAGAAGAATACTTCGTAATGCACAACAAAATCACACGATAACCTAACCTCACACCACACGCACTTGATAGCTTGTTACTGACTACTGTTCACAGAGGGCGTGGGTTCGGTGGGATAGCAGTGACACGTGATCGTGAGCCATTCAGCGGCCACCCCCCCCCCCCACCCAACCCTCACTTCACTTCTATTTCAAGGCAGCGCCGGACGCTCGCTTCTGACGCTCGTCTAGGAAAATAAAAATATACAATATTTTTTTGCCATCCCTTGCCCTGCGCCCCCCGCAAGCTTGCGCCCTAGGCCATGGCCTAGGTTGGCCTTATGGGTAATCCGGGCCTGCACATCCATAGACAAAATACAGACTAATTAATTAACAGACCATGCGATTGATTCAAATAAATAAGTATATAAAACGTGCAAATTGTGCTAAATCATTACAAGTATCAAGAAACCTTACTATTATATTATTAATATATATATATATATATATATATATATATATATATATATATATATATATATATACACAAAACAAAGTTCCAAACAACAGGCAAGTTCAATACATGTCTACATTCTACATATTCCAGAATAAACAGATCTACATTAAAAAAAAAAAAACTTGGAGAGTTCCTTTTTAAAAGTTACTTCCGACATGGCAAAGAAATCAATGTGATCAGGTAAGCTATTTCCCAGGCGGTGAAGACGTGGCACTGAGCTGTGGTAAGAATACAGAGTCTGACAATATTTCCTCTCAAACATTTGATTTGTTCTGGCCAATCTTGAGCAGCGAAAATCTATTCTCACAAGTAGATCAGGTGAATCCACTGACGATGTAATAATCTTTCTGAGAAGAAGTAAATCATTGATCTTCCGCCTGATGCTCAGAGATTGAAGACCAAACTGACGGCTGATGTCACCCAAAGGAACCTCTACATAATGAAAGCCGAGTTTCATTCCTAGAACTCGAAGAAACTTCCTCTGGATGCTCTCAATGGAGTCTATATGGCCTATCTGATATGGCGACCACAATGGTGAACAATATTCTAATATGGGACGAACTAGTTGAACATAGAGTGTTCTAAGTGCTACAGGGGAAAACCCATCCCTGGACACCCTAATAATAAATCCAAGAGTTGAATTTGCCTTACGGCTAATAAAGTCAATGTGACTTTTTGGATTAAGTGAAGATGTCAGAGTCACCCCAAGATCCTTAACCATAGAACATCTGCTGAGTGGTTCCTCTCCAAGAAAGTACTCGAAGGTCACCACATTAATCCGTCGGGAGAATGTAAGTATTGAGCACTTTGATACATTAACCTCCATTTTATTCTTAAAGCACCACAATAGTACACCATTCAAGTCAGCCTGTAAATTTCTGCAATCAAACTCCGAAGTGATCTCCCTATATATTTTGGCATCATCTGCAAAGATCAATAATGCAGTGCAACAACTAATAATGCAAAGGTTATTATTTAATTAAGAGAGTTAAACGACAGTGAATTGTAAATGAGTTATAATCAATCATAGCAAGAAAATGAATATCAATATTTACATTAACACAAAAACAAAAAACTTACAAAACAAACAACATTATGATATTGGTAAATCAAATATACTAATATATGTGAATTGAAATACTAATCGAGATTAATAACACTAGCACCATCAGCAGTGAATAAATACAATACGCAATTAATCCTAGAAAATAATATACAACAATTGTAGCTTACTAACATCAATGAAAATGAAACGACAAATACACAAATAGTGTATGCAATTATTAATAAATATGATATTATGCGAATTTCATAAATGAAACATGAACAACGACAAGACATGAACCCAAATATAATATGCAAATATAAAATAAACATGTTATACATTGACTGTGTACCGGGTCTTGGACCGGTACAGTTTCTTTTTTTCGTTGTTGTCTGCCAGGCTGCCTGAGATTCGCTTTTGCCCGGCGATTTGCGTACTTTGGTAGCCGTTGGCCCAGTTCCGTTTCGTTCCGGGTTCCAGCAGCTTCGGTCAAGTTGGCCTGTCTGTTGACTTGTTCTCTGCAGCCGTTTTGTCACGAGAATATGTTAGGCTAAGGTTCCCAAAACTCCAGGGTCCTTGAGTAGGACGTTTCAACCCTCAGCCGGTCGTCCGGGCAAAGTTCGACCTTCTGCACTGCCTGCCTGGCCTGAGGACCAAGTCGTAGAGCACATGTTGCGACTAAGCTGCCATTCCCTACATCTGGGTGTTTTCTTCAGTCCTCAGGTCAGTTCGTTCCATCTTTTTTTCCCGGCGGCTGAGCTGGGGGTGATTTGTGAAATAGAAAAAAAAAAAAAAGTGCAATTAAAAAGAAAAAAAGAAGTTTGTAGAACTTTTCATGTGGCCTAGGCCTAAAACTTAAACTTTACAGTGGATTTATGAAACAGCCATGGGGGACTTATGTTTTTTTTATTATTAAAGGAATAAAAACTGTTGAAATATACCAAGAACTTTTAATGTCAATATTTATTGTTATTTAGTTTAATTAGTTTATTTTCTTGTTACATTTGTTTAGATTTTTTATATTTGTTAGGTCCCCATTGTTAAATCCTGTTATTATTTATTTAATTGCTTAGGCCTAGTTATTGTTATTTATTTTTTGTTAAGTGTATTTGGGGGGGGGGTTTTTGAAGTGAATTTTTACTCGACGGTACCGTGTTATATTTTCTTTTAAATTATTTAATTTTTTAAACTTTCACCAAAAGGGGATTATTGTGCTTTGCTTAATTTTTAATTCGGAGCTGCCCAGGGATTCCGGCTTACTCCCTGGCCCGGTGGAATCAAGGGATGTGTGGGCTAAATTGCCGGTTTAAGTGTTGTGATCCAAAAGTTTTCTAAATTTTCACGTTTATTTGGGGCTTAATATTTTCTTACGTTTTGGGGTGTCTCAGGCTAAACTGCAGATAGGCCATACACCCTGTAGCTGATTAATTGTTAAATTTTGGTATTTGTAGAGTTTGTGGTATTTATAGCGTTTGTTATAATTGTGTAGTATCTGGGTAATTTTAGTGTGTTGTTATTTATTTAAGTGAAAATTTATATTGTGGCCTTCTGCCTTTTATGTTGTGGCCCTCTGCCGTTTTGATTTATTAGTATTTTCTGGTTTTCATGATAATAAATTAGTTTTGCTCAGCTGCCGAGTGTTATTTTGACCCTCCAACTGCCGCCCGTGATCCCATCGCTCGACTTGTTTTGAGCCATCCCCCGGTTGGCACGCTTTCCAGCTTTGGTGGGGGGATGGGTCTCAATTGGTAGCAGAGCGTGGTTGCCTAAAAAAAAAAAAAAAAAAAAAAAAAAAAAAAAAAAAAAAAAAAAAACTCACTTGGTTGTTGACGGTGGGTGTTTGCCTGTTAGTAGGTCATGATTGGCCGACCTACCGTCAAGGTGTCTTGGTATTGTAAAAAAAAAAAAAAAAAAAATAATAAATAAAATTTTAAA